>ML685833.1:4238526-4311779 GCA_007922175.1 Pelusios castaneus
GATAGATAGATAGATAGATAGATAGATAGATAGATAGATAGATAGATAGATAGATAGATAGATAGATAGATGTAAGAGAATGGGAGAGGCATGAGGCATAATCCTGCTACTACAGAAGCCAATAGCTAAATTTCCATTGAATGCAGTGGAAAACCAGTGCTAAGCACACCTCTTTCCCATTGACTTCAGTGACAATGTCAGGGATGAATTTAAGTCACATGTTACGCTTGAAGACAGCTTCAGCAATGTAGAATGAAGGATGTGTTCTCAATAGAGAGCTGTGTCTCAATGAAGCCACCTTGGAAGTTTTACTTGAGGTCTCAGTAGAGTATAAAAATAAATAGCAAATGTGTCATTTAAAAAAACCCCCATGTTTTTCAAATCTAAGTTTAACTCCTCCACACTTAATGCAAACCCACACCTGAAAGTGAGACTTCCACAGAACCATAAACCAGTGGTTTCCAACCTTTTTGGCTCAAGGGCCACAAATATAATTTTTACAACTCTGAAGAGCCACAGCCTATCAACCCCTAAAAAAAGTATTGATGTATACACCAGCAGGGCCGTCCCTTGGGGGGAGCGGTGCCCTGGGCCAATAGGCCTATGTGGGTCCCCACCCCCCATGCTGGAGGTCACAGTGGGTGGCCTGCTAAGTGCTGGCCAAATCAGAATGCACTGATTTTTAGAGTCCTACCCCCCTCAAGCATGGTGGGTCCTGTCTGCTCTGAACCCCCAGCCCCACCCACTGCAGCCAGATGGAAGGAGTTCAGTGAGGAAGCTGCCTCTTCGCTGATTTACCATGTCCCATCCCGCTGGCTGCAGCAGGGAAACCGCACACATCCTATAGACGTGCATTCCACCTGGGTCCCTAAACAGTGGCTTCCTTCTGCAGCCAGGGAGACAGCAGATCACTGCTCCCCTCCTTCTGGCTCCAGCAGGGACTCAGTGCCTAGGGACCCAGGCAAAGCAATTTGCTGTGCTGTCTGTTGGACCCAGAGAAGGGGAGCACTGATCTCCTGTCCCCTGGGTGCAGCAAGGAGCCTAAACCAATCTTGTAGCCCAGAGGCAATGCGCTCTGCTTGGGTCCTTAGACAGCAGTTCCGTTCTGCAGCTAGCAGGAAGGTACCCACGGGCCTCTTTGAAAGCCCCCGCAAGCCACTTTTAAACCCCCTCTGCTCCCACACCACAGGTTGGAACCACTGCCATAAACATATCTGAAAGTACAGAACATTACATTTCAGACAGTTGTCATCTCCTTTGGGGTAAAAGCCAGGTTGATGTATGTGAAGTAGGCAAGAGACCCCGACCTGAAATAAATGCAGTAAATGAGCCCAAGGACCGGTGTTCATACTGCTATGGAGCATAATGGATTTCATTTCCACCTGAACATTTATACTATCAAGGTACGGCAACGAGTTAATAGCAGCACTGAGTGTAAAACACTTCAAATATCACATTATCTATAACTCCAAGATGGCAGAATTGTCGAAAACAACTGGCTTGGGGGAACTAAAGGTAAGCAGAATGCCTCATAACTCAGCTAGTAACGCTCCTAGACTGATGACAGCACAGAGTGGTCTAATCCATAGTAAATTAGAACATTTCTAACACACCAGAAACTGCTGGATTGAAGTGTCTTTCCTCTGAGACTTAGATGATTCAAAGTACACATAACTTGGTTTGCTCTCTGTCCAAAGAGTGGAGAAAGAGGGAATAGGGATTACTGAAAGAGGAAAATCGACTTTCCTCCTGCTATAGCCAGAGCCACTAGAAAAATCAGGGATGTCATTTGACAAAAGGCTTTTCCCACAGTTCATCAAGTTCTAAAGAACCCAAGTAAGAAACACTTCATTAGCTTAAGTGGGATGTGTCAACCTCAGCACAAAAGCCGCACATGTTTTTTAAGTGTCCCCAAACTTGCAGATATTTATGAGTTTTATGACACTTTTAAAGACTAACAAATTTATCACATGAGCTTTTGAGGGTAGAATCCCACTGCATCTGATGAAAAGCTCATGTGATAAATTTGTTAGTCTTTAAAAGTGCCACCAGACTCCTGGTTTGTTTTGCTGAACTAGACTAACATGGCTACCCCTCTGGAACTTATGAGTTTTAGTTATAAGAGCATTTTTCCCCAGACATGAAAGGAGAACAATGTGGTAATTCAGTGCTGAGGAAGCTCAAACAAGCAATGCTATAGGTTTTCTGTTTTACGTTTAACATTTATTTTCATTTATGTGATTGTGTTCTTCATATAGTTCTGATCTTGTTATCCCATTTGTTTTAAAGAGATATCTTTACTCACTAATTCAATAAATGATTCAATTAATTCATGAAATAATAGTGGCAGATTTGTTAAAGGCCGATATTGATGTATTCTATCTAATTGGCCTATGTTCTAATAGATTACCTTTCCCATGATAGCTGAGAAATACTTAACATTGATACACTACTGTATCTGATAGGCAAGTCAACCTTATATTCCTCATCAGTTTTCCTCATCTGTTTGTATATTCTTGGTAATGTTAATTATGCAATTTATTTTAAAATTATGGGCCAGATCCTAAGTTAAGGTAAAAGGATGTACCTCAACTGAAGTCAATGGATCTACATTGATTTACTCGAACTAAGGATATAAAGTTCAATTAAATGGAAAACTTCCTCCACCTACTTAGCAAACTAGCTTTCACTTCCCACATACATTTTCCAATATTCACCTAAAATTTGCTATTGCAGTGAACATTTTGTCAGCCAGCTCTTGGTGAGAATATTCTTGAAAAGCAAAACTCAAAAAGAACACACATACAGTAAACTTGTTTCTTTTTTCTTCAGTATTTACCCTTTTTAATTACAGTACACTTTTTCCCTTCACTATTTAACTATCTCTAGTGTTAACCTTGAACATCTACAATTTTGGACATTTTGAAATGCCACCACAAACTATTTCATGAAAACCTTTCCACAATTTCAGTCAGCTCTATTCCTTTTTCATCCCCAAAACAGGGTTCAAATCTGATCTCTGCCACAGACTTCTTCTATGACCTTGGTCAAGTCACTCTCTCTATGTGCCTCAGTTCCCCATCTGTGAAATGGGGATAAGTCTTTCTTCCAGCATTTGCCTGTCTTGTCTCTTTCAGCACCAATCCAACACGTGTTTATGCAGATGAAGAAAGTAAGTTCTTGCAAGGCTGAGGGCCTTAGATCTTAAACTATTTGGGGCAAGGAACTATTTTTCACTATGCAGAGAGCCCAGCTCAGTGAGAGCCCAGTCAGGACTTCTAGGCACTACTTTAATTATAATCCTAATCAATGATAATCATTTCTAGCTGACCATCAGTCTTCTTTCCACTGGGTAAAATATGGGAAAAATGGAGGAAGTAGAATTACTCATTGTTTATTATATTTACTAGCCCGCCCTTATTAGCCTTTCATCTACACACAGAGTAGAATATAATAAGAGGTGCAATAGAAGTTCAGTGATCTGAAACCAAAATAATAATGAGAATAGTCTGTTATCATTTTACAATATCTTAATTCACACATATGCAACTCTCTGTCAGTGTAGGGGGCATCACACAGACTTTGCACCAGGTGAAAGCTTTACAAAAGTTGGCATTGGCCCTGGAAATATGTTCATAGGCAATAATTAAACTATTGAAATATTTCAAGTTTTGTCATTGCTTGTTGATAGTTTTAAACGTTTCTTTTAAAAAGGCGAGAAGAAATGACATAAATCACAGCAGCCTAATGGGAATATTATTATGTTGCTTCTTATTTAACAATATAGAAATACAAGGATTGTTCTGTATAAATAGCTTCCACTTTCCTAAGATTTTTAATTAATCAGCCTGCAAATGCATTTGCTAGTAATCTAATAAGCACTCTCTCCTTTAGCAACAATCAAAATCCAGCCCTCCGGTATAATTTTATTTGAAGATAAGATCCAAGCCATTTATTGCACCCTTTTAGTTATGGGATGCAATTTAGTTATAATTAGCCATCTTATTAAGCATTCGGCAAATTCAGAAATCACTGGCCAGCTGCTGGGCTAATGTTCACTACTACTAATTTCATGCCCTTTTGCATGGTGTGGCAGAGGGGCTGATTTCTTTTTTCAAATAGCCCAATGTCTGATAAGGGTAACGGTTCTATGTCTGCACACACTTTTCTGTCATTTATACAGCACGGCCCCTGGACAGAATTCCCCTTTCTGCCCCAAAATGTCCCCAAACATGAACAGGAGATTCTCCATTAGGTGGAGTATCAGTATTATGGCTTATATCCTATTTGTGGGCCAACCTAAAGAGTGACATAACCACATATACATGTACAGTTCTGGCATTCTAACCAACAGAAAACAGACGTACATGCTCACTAGCACATATGCTTCAAAGACATGCTCCAAAGTCCCGAAGCATTAGAAGTCATTTTACTGCCTGAATGCATTTACAAGGGGTCATTTCAAATGGCTATGATCAGTTTGTCTTCAAAGATTGGTAGAACTCATTACATCTGGGCTTTATGAGGTTGTGGTGCTTGCATCGTGGCAAAATGACATTTGTAAATTGCAAGCAAGAAAAGCAAAATGTGTCGTCTTAGTAAGAGTCAGGAATGACCTCCAGCCTTTTCCCTTCGTCAATAGGGCAGTGACCTACTAGGGGTAGGTGCTAGGGGGCCATGTCCCCAGACACCAGCCTGGGGGGGGGTCGCTGGGCAGGCTCTCACCAAACCCTGATCCAGTGGATTGTCATTCACAGAGCTAAGTGTGAGCGAGCATCGGCAGAGGCTAAAGGCTGACTTGGAATCATTGGAACCAGCTGCCTGGCCTGAGAGCAGGATCAGGGGCTTCCCCCCCAGGCTTCCCACTGAAGGGGCTGCTGATGCTGAAAAGCTGCTGTAGCCCTGAAGGAGCCAGAAGGTCAAGGCTGGGGGCTGTGACCCACACCCTCCAGCCCCCAGCTGCACATAGGTAGGGTTACCAGACGTCCGGCAAAAGGAGGACATGTCCTCCTTTTTATCTTCACGTCCTCCGTCCGGCAGGCATTTAAAAAATACATGATTTTGTCCGGCTTTTTACTTATGATTAAAATTTCAATTTTTTATATGAAGCTACCATACATGGTCACGTATAAGGGGGCGGGCACAGGAACGTGGAAGGGGCCGAGCACAGGATTGTGGAAGGGACTGCGGGGGCGGGCAGAGGAGCAGGGAAGGGGACGCGGGGACGTGCAGATATTAATACTACATTTTCTCCATGTTCTCCTTTTCGTACTTCCTCGTCCTCCTTTCCATGCTTTGGTATCTGGTAACCCTACACATGGGGACACCAGCCCAGCTGCAGGCAAGTTTTCCACGTAGCCTGCCCCATCTGGCTGGGATGAGGATTTTCCCTCAGCATTGCAATGTGATAAGTAAGGGACGGTAGAAGTTGGGGGGAGCAGGGACAGGCTAAGGACTAGATGGAACCTGCTCCTGTGGGGATTCCCTCCACTTCTTCTGCTGGGGGCGGGGGTGGGAGGGTGGAGGTTGAAGCTGCCTCCACCCCTGAAGAAGCCATGGAGAAGGGGCAGGGCTAGGGACTGCTGCCCAGCAAGGAAAAGAGAAGAGAGGGGAAAAGCATTTCCTATATCCTCAGATGTGAGTTTGCATCTTAAAAAACAACAAACAAATAAAAGCAGGGCACACATTCTTTTGCCAGTAGGAACTCACTCTATTACTAACACCACCTCCTCTACGAAAATACAGAACAAGACTGGCCCTGCAAAGCTCATCTGCCTGAGCAGTGCCAGTGAGCACTCAGGGTTAGCACTGTGCGCTGGGTAAGAGCAGGGCGGCAGACTAGCCAAGCCTGCATTTGCACTTTCAAGCCTTCACCCCTTCCACCTGCTCTGCAGATACAGACCCTCCCTCCCCAGGGCAGCTGGGGGTGATGCCAGGACACCTGCCCTGCGTAGCCAAGGGGTGGAGTGGCACCACTGGTGCATTGTAGAGATAGAGTGATCAAGCTCACAGGTAGGGAAAGCAAGCCCATTTTAAGTCAGTCTATAGCAACTACTCTAGCTTTCCTGGGAAATTCCTGATGGTTCCAAAGGATTCCCTAAGTCCAGTAAATGGTGCTGTAATACAGGGCATAGAGAAGGAGAAATGCCATTGGGGCAATGAGGACCTGCCAATCATCCTGACAGCTGAGGTCAGCTAGAACCCTAGATTTCAGCTCTAGAGGCTTGGGAAGCAATGGACTGGTCATTGACTTGGGGATTTGCTCTTTCTATAGTCATCCAAAGCCGGAGATGGTTGACTTTTAAAGAGAAATTGTAAGATCTATTTACTTAAAGAAGCTTTTGCTTAAGATACAGGTCAAAATTGTCCTGAATTTCCTTTGTAGTCAATGGAGATGTCCCTCCAGTGACAATAGAAAGGGGGAAAAGTACAATCTCTATACAAAAATCAATTCTCAGCTTTAAAACTATGTGAGAATTAGAGGTAAAACATTCATTCTCTTTAATGCATTCTGTCTATGCTGCCAGGCAGGCTTGTGAAATAAAAAACTAACTTTAAAACTCTGACCTGCTCACAATCTTAGACATTTCATGGTTTCTGCAGTGATGTCATTAGCCAACACATCAAAACAAATATGCTTTTCTTCTTCAGCACAAAGCCTCTTGGAAGCTCATCAACACAGCTAGGTCCTGAAGACGAGATCATCTCACATTATACATGGGGATATTCAGCTTACCCTTACCTGCATTTAAAAGCAATTTTCTCTTCCTTAAATAATCTACACATGTTAATTAGAAGCCAGTAAAGAAGCTGAAATGGTGTGAAATTAGACAGAATGAATTATTCATGCTATTTGCTAGCTGCAGTCTTTGTAGATAGTGCTTTCTGAGAAAAGGAGGCAAATAATAAAGAGTAGACGAAATTTCACTCTATTCTTTTTCCCCAGGATAGCAGAAATGTTCTTTAGTGACACAGTTTCAGTGCAGAAGAATACTTCAAATACCAAAAACATTAGCCACTCATTAAACCCAAACTATTTTGATATTTATTAGTCTTCAGCTAACCATGGAATCAGCAAAATTAGAGGAGAAGGTTGCAGGTCATGTAGTCCATTCTCCTTACTTAGACAAGATTGTTCACTACAGTATCTTTTCCAACAGTTTTCCCAGTGCAAACAGTGGACTTTCTCTGTCTCTCCCTGGAAGACTTTTCTCAATAGATTTTCACCATCAGGAGTAGTTTCTTGATGAGTCTGGCAGATTTTTTTTTTTTTACTTAATGTTATGCCATTGCCATTAGATCTACTGACACTGGACCACACTGAACAATTCTTGTTGGTGCTTGTTTAAATCTTTCAAATACTTATAGATAATCATTGTGACCTCTCTTAGTCGCTTTCCCAAGATATATATCATTCAGTTCTTTTCATCATCAACCCGCACCCCCAACCTCTTCATTCATTTTCTTTCTCTTCTCTAAAATCTATCCAGTAATTTAGGTACCTAGAATTGAATGTCGTGATCATTGACCCAACAAAATGGGCTGACAATGTGGAACATGTAGGCACAAAGGCAACCTGAAATTGTGTCCTTTGTTCTACCCCATACTCCCAGCTTGTGGTGACTAACAGCAATCTAGAAGAGGCTACAGATTCTGGGTAGAGGATAAAAGAGTTTATCATTTTCTAGCAAACCACTCCAGCCCATGTAAGCAGCAAAAATGATAGGCTTTGAGGAATGCCATGTCCAATGCTCACTGGGGAACCAATAAAGACTTCCTGTCACAGTACCTTTTTCCATGTGAAAGGATGTGAACTAGACAATAGGCTGAGATCCTCCAACTCATATCACATACCAGCCAGAGAATGAGAATTTTCTATTGCCACTAACCTCAGGCTAAATAAGAAGTTGGAACAGAGACAGAAAGCAGGACTTAGAAATAACAGCTTGAAAGTTTCAGACTTAGAGCAACTTCATTAAAGCTAAATAAATAAGATTTAGATAGAAAGATAATTAGTAAAAACATAATTAAGCTAACCCAACAGGAACCAGCCTCGTGAATCCCAGCTGGAAAACACTGCTCCTACCTCACCGAGGAGAACAGTTTTAAAGTCATTTAAACAATTCAGCTAAAAATAAATAAATCTCAGTCTGCTTGTTTAATATATATTTTCAGCATCCAAGAAGAAAGCCAGCATAGAAAGAGAAAGTACAGGGTACAGGCAGAAGCATGGGGCTAAGATGAGGCCAATCTGTGTTCCAGTACCAACTCTGGCTTATCATAAAGGGTTTTGTACCATGTCCAGTGGTACCTGGGTACACTATAGATTTCTTAACTTGAGCACAAGGAAACCTTTCCTCCATGAGCTAGAGACTGTGCTTGCTGCTCTTCTTATTATTTATATTGCAATACAGCCTAGAGGCCACAACTGAAACTGAGTCCCCAACTGGGCTGCCTTATGCTAGGCAGCATACAAACATATAGTGAGAGAGATTTGCTGTCCTGAACAGATTACAATATACATAAATGAAACGCACAAGGGCAGGAAGGGAAATACAAACACAGAGGGATGAAATGACTTGTCCAAGGTGACACAGAAAATCAGTGGCTGAGCCAAGAAAAGAACCCAAGTTCACTCATTCCCAGTCCAATGCTTTATTTATAAGACCACAAAAATTGGTTTTGATACTTAAATAAACTTATCTATCTATGCAACTAGCTAGCTAGACCTATGTATGTGTCAAGACCCAGTTTTATTTCCATATGGACACCTAAAACTTAGCATTTTAAAATGTAAAGAATTTTAGCTACTGCATTGTAAAGAGTCAAGTCTTCTGCAGAGAGGCAAATAATAACCTGTAGCCAGAGACAAAATTAGTGGAAGGAAGAGAGAACACAGCCCTGCTATTATGAAGCCTCCTAAGGCTGCAGAACAGTGTCTTTGATAGATAAGACTCAGAGGCACCCACATATGTTCAGTCATACTTTGTTTACCTTCTGCAGCACAGCTGTTTCAAGTCTTCCAAGAAATATGGAGCGTCTGCTGGGCCAAATGCACAACATGATGCAATAAATCCATCTAAAAACCTGAGCCAGGTTACACATCCACATCTTGCAACATATATGCCCTTTAAAGGTGAACTGCGAAACTTTGTGAGAATCAGCGCAAGATCCAACACCTACTTTTCTCCCACAGGAATATATTTTAAAACATTATTTGTAAAGTATTTTTCTGTTTGAGCTGCCAAGATCTGAATTCAGGCTGGTGGTTTCATGGCCCCACCCAAACACCTAAAACATTTTTTTACACACACGCAGGAAATAATGCAACATCACACCATACCATGCAAAATAAAATACGCTGCAGAACATGCAAACATGCAAAATAAAACATGCTGCCGGAACCAAAAATGACTTGGGTCAGTTCACAGCAGTCCACTCATTAGCTCTACTAACTTCAGTAGCATTGTGTTAACAATGCAAAACCACACCTTGAGCCTTACTTAGAAGGGCGCCCTACTGTGGGCTAGAAGGACGTGAGGCTGAGTGACACTAAGTTTAACTCCAGGTTTGCAGCCTCCAACCATACAGGCCCTGCCTCCTATCTTTGGGCCTCTTTCCCACTCTTTGTCTTAACTATTGTGTTGGGGTGTAAGGCACCAGACAGTATCCATGGTGCTATAATATTTAAGTCTTTATATATTCGCTTTAAGACGGTTAAGTAAGCTTGTTAGATAACAGGCAAACACGACAGCAGCTATATCATTCACTACTGTGGGTGAAGGCCCCTGAGCAGTCTGCGGTTAATTATGAATGGTTTTCAAGGACAGGCATAGACAAAGCAAATTAACAATAATCTAGCCTACTCATCATGGAGACGCAGATTGTGATGCTGAGAGCCAGAAGAAAAGGCACACACATTTTGCATTTAGAGCTTAGTCCCTATCTGCTGAAATAACATTTTACACTTCTCTAAAGAGCCTTTGATCTCATAGGCCCAGATCCTTAAGATTTGTATGCACTTAACTCTCATTGAAATCAATGGGAGTTAGGCACCTCAATGCCTTTGAGGATCTGGGCCATAATGCTTTAGAAATATTAGCTAATGGAGCTGTAAGCATTGCTGTCCTTACTTTACAGAGGGTAAAATGAAACTCAGAGGCTATGTCTACACTTGTTAATTTAAGTCGATTTAGCATGTCTACACTTAAATTTTAAGTCGACTTTGGGGGGACCCTACAAAGTCGACCTAGAGCGTCCACACTGGATGCTCTAGGTCGACCTGTAGGGGCTAGGTGGACCTGGGACTGGTCATCGGTGGCAGGGGGGCACCCCTTGCCAAGTACCAGGGGGCTCAGCCTTTGCCCCATTGTACATGGGTACAATGGGGCAAAGGGGGACAGGGACCCTGGCAGGCCATAGGGGCAGGGTGGACAGGACTTAGAGTCGACTTAGGGCTACTCCACATCTACACTGGCTTAAGTCGACTTTAGAAAGTCGACTTAAGCCAAAAGTCGACTTAAAACTAGGTTTTATAAAGTCGACTTAACTTTTTTCCTTAAGTCGACTTAAGCAACTGCTTAAGTCGACTTAAGGAAAGTGTAGTGTAGACGCAGAGTAAATTAAGTCGATTTAAGCAAGCTTAAGTCAACTTAATTTACAAGTGTAGATGCACCCAGAGAGACTAAATGACTTGCCCAAATCCACAATCCAGTCAAATTGCAGGGTCAAGGCTAAAATTCAGGAGTCCTGTTCACCAGTTTACTTCTTGAACCAGCAGGCTATGCTCTACTTACAGACCAAAGTTGGCAACCAAGTAAATCACTTCAATCCAGCTCTGCATATTTAAAACCACCCTTTAAACACTTTGCACTGGGTGTCTGGCAGCTGTTTATGCAACTTCTCATTCTAAGGGGTGGTTAAAGAGTGATCGAGAAAGACAGAAGGAGAAGATCAAGGAGTCAGCCATTGCGTAGCCACAAGAAACAGAAAGGAATTGAATTTGCAAAAAAAAAAAAATTATTTCCAGGAATAAACTCTGGGCACAGGGGAGAATTAACTTCAGTAAATCCAGATGGTGCTACAAGGAACTGCAAAGTTAATTCTTCCCACAGCTGAAGTGCAGAATAACCTGTTTGTCCTTTCTCCATCCTCGTTATGGGGTGATGGAATCAGAGCTGACATCTGGCTGCAGTTTTGCTGCAACTGGGCAAGTGATACACTCCATTGAATTCATAAAAAGAAAATGTATTTTGAGAGCAAAAGAGGTTAGGGGCGCCTCAAAAATATGTGGAAAGCCACACTTCCTTGCAAAGGGAAAAGTTGTCTTTTCCTCAATATTCATAAGCACCTAAAAAGTAACACAGCAAATCTAAATTCCATCCACATCCATTAAAGCATTAATAAAGTAGTCAGCGTTCATAATACTCAAAACATATAGGACCCACTTGCTCTCTGCTATGCACCTTGTCCCATCATTTACAGAATGATGGCGACTGAATATAAAATGCAAACATAAGCCACATTGGTCAGTGTGTGTTACACATTCCCCCTCCAGACCTGATCCACAGGGGATGAGAATTTAACCCTTTGCTGCAAGCTGAAAAGACTCATGCTTGTAACTCCTGGCAGCCCCAGTTTAATACCCAGTGTGTTGATCAAGCTGGCAGCTGTCACCACAAATCAGAGTGGCTGTGTTTTGCACTCAGTTTGCGCTCTATCTTCGATAACACAGGGTGCAAGGCAGGAGAGGATCAGGCTGCTGTGTGTTTTGTTCTGACACATCTTAAATAAACACGTGTGTTGTAACACGTTATTAGTAGATAGAGCCCTGTTTCTTCAAGCTGCTCTCCCTAGACACACTCAAGACTGAAGTCAGTGCGATTTGTGTGAGGGTAGGGCCTAATACAACAATCATAATATTTTATAGAATTTTATTTTTTATGCATATGCTGTACGTAGCAAGAGAGTTAGATTTATCATTTATAGATTATTTCAATCTCTGGGTGCAGGTACAATTTATAGTTCTAATGTAGGACATTATATAGTCCTAAAATAGGACAATTCCATTAATATTAATATATATATATATTAGTACTATATACGGTATATGTTTTAGATATGGAGCCTGAGCTCTAGGACCCTGTGAGGTAGGAGGGTCTCAGAGCTCGGCTGCAATCAGAGCCCCAATCTCTACACAGTAATTACATACTTGCTTAATCAGAGGCTGAGCCAACTCAGCTGACATGGGCCTACCACAAGTATAGTGTACTGTAGACCTACCCCCAGAGGAAGGCAGAGATACACGTTTTCTTTACAAGGACGACCTGTACAGAGTTTAGCAGTGATTTGATTTTCATGTATGACTGAGCCTGTAACGGAGGAGACACACAGTGCTCTGCCTTGGAGGCTTCACTTTTGTTCCTTATCGATGGGGTTTTTAAATGTAAGATAAAAGGCCTTTTAGCCCAAAGTAGAGGTTTTGCTCATTCTGTGTAGAAACAGAATGGCCGTTTTTAAAGACATCTATGAAATACTCCCCATGGCTGGGGGTTATTATGTGAACTTCTGAGGGCTTTCTTTGTGCACAGAACCTTCCTTATAGCTCATTTGTCATGACTGAGAGAGCCCTATATCTCCATATTGCAGATCATTTATTTTAGTAAAAGCTAAAAGGTTGCCCCAATCTACCAACATAACTTTCTCACTCTATTTCTGAACTGCACCCACACTAGGAAATCTGTGCTGCAGGGAAGTCTGCCTTGATGATTATACACCTTAAATAAGGATTCAG
Organism: Pelusios castaneus; assembly: GCA_007922175.1. Taxonomy (NCBI): domain Eukaryota; kingdom Metazoa; phylum Chordata; order Testudines; family Pelomedusidae; genus Pelusios; species Pelusios castaneus. Next base: position 4,251,320 of record ML685833.1, read on the forward strand.
AAGATTATCTATCAGCACTAGCTCATGGCTACTCCCCTGCTGAAATCTGTACCAAAGTCAGTCAGAAGGACTGAGGCTGCTATGGAGGCACAGCACTGAAATGGTAGGGATGGTGAACAGCTGTGAAAATCCCAGTCACTTAGGACTAAATCATCAGATTCCACTGAAAGGAATTCCTGGAATGTCAGACTGAACTATTGAGATCTGTCCCACTACCTTCGTTCTTAACTGAAGGAGGGGAAATCCCACAAGTGACTGAACAATGGGCCCGTAGAGGCTATTCTCGGTCCAGGGAGGTGGGGGTGCCTTCTCATAAGTACAACTGCCACAGGAAACTGCTGATAATTTAGCAGGCATGGATAGTGAGCAGGAACAGGGTCAACATTGCTTAAGACTTAGCAGGCCAAATTCCTCCCTGGTGTAACACCCATTTCATGTGTTTTGCTAAACTTCCCCCAGTGGCAGCAGACACAGAAATGGGAGTAGCACACCTGTCTTATTTAGCATATTATTTTTAAGATACTTTTCTCTTCAGAATCTAAACCATTTTCAGTGATGTTGGAACTCTGAAGAGACTGCAAAATTAGGAACTTGGAGTGATTATGGTCATCAAACTTCTTCACTGTGATTTTCTCATTGTTTTTAACTAGATGTGAGTCTTGTGCCACAGATCTTTGGCCAAAACATAAACTCACTGCTGTTCTCCAACTGAAAGATCCCAGATGTACAATAAACACAACCAACATAGTATTTAGAACTCATAGAACTCCTCTCTCTCTCTCTCTCTCTCCCTCTCTCTCTCTCATTCTCTGAATGTGAATATGAAGTTTCACACACTCACACTCTTGAAAAAACCAAAACACACTGGGTGCATCTACACTTACAAATTAAGTCAATTTAAGGAGGCTTAAGTCGACTTAATTTACTCCGCGTCTACACTGGCCTTTCCTTAATTTGACTTAAGCTGCTCCTTAAGTTGAATTAAGGAAAAGTTAGTTTGAATTAATAACACCTCGTTTTAATTCGAACTAGTGCTTAAGTCGACTTTATTAAGTCGAATTAAGCCAGTGGAGATGCGGAGTAGTGCCTAGATGGACCTTTTTAAGTCGACTTAAAACGTCAAGTCGACATAATAAGGTCGAAAAGGGGCCACGTCTACACTTGAAAAGTTAAGTCGACTTTTGTTAAGTCGACTTAAGTTCCACTTTAAGTCGACTTAAAGTCGACCTTATTAAGTCGACTTCATAAAGTCAACTTAACTTTTCAAGTCTAGACATAGCCACTCTCTGATACAGGTGAACCCCAAACCCAGAACCTAAATAACCCTGAGGTTTGGGAAAGCTTGGCTCTGGACCCAAACTCCAGCTCAAGCCCATCTCTCTAATTCAGAAACGAAATAAATTCTTTGGAGGCACTTAGAAACTTCTTACAAAGGAACTTACAAGTGCCTTTGTTCTTCAGAGCTTGAGCACATTGAAAGTCTTTCTGGGTTCCTCTTCTCCCTCTTCTTGTCTGGTTTCTGTCAGACCACATAATCAGTTTCAAAGAGAAAGAGCACTCCTGCAATCTCTTGAAAGCTATTTGAAGAAATAAAAGTACATCAATCACTTAGAAGTCCTGTTTATGCATCTTTCTAAATTTAAAAACTCCCTGCGTTATTTAGCTCAAATGGCTGTTTGTGGTCAAGAGAGAGAGTCCAAACCTAAATGTCAGAAAGTGGCTCCAGGCAAGTGGCAAAGCTGAGGTGGGTAGAGCTTTTACAGTACCTAATTGCACTATCTCTGGCTTCAATGGAGAAGTCTCCATTAGTGTATAAACAGGCAGTCTCTGATTGTATTAGTAAAGGAGCAGTTGTGTCTATTAGTTTCTTATTTCTGCCTGAGAAAGAAAAACAGTAAGAAATGCTGTCCCTTATCTGTGCAAAACTGCTTTGTGAGAACATTTTTGAAACTCATCTCCAAGACACTTAACATGGGTATCCAGTAGGTCTATGACAATGGTCATATGTGTTCTGTACTGTAAGCAATTGCTGTATGCAGATAAGGGTCACTTTTTTTTTTATTTTCAATAACTCTAAATCACAAGCGCTCATCAATTATCAGGTATTCTGATTTCTTTCCTTAGATCTGAAGAAGAACTCTGTGTAGTCTGAAAGCCTGTACCTTCCACCGACACTGTACCTTCCACCTTCCGACACTTGTACCTTCCACCGACACCGATACAAACCCAGCAACTTTAATGGAGCTTTTCCTGTTTTTCACTCACATGGGAGCAGAAATAATCCCCAAGAGCCCACCTTCTTAGCAACAACTTTAAAACGCACATTGGTGTTTATTTTTAGTTTAATTGAGCTGGAACAAATTCGCTGACCCTGAATTCTTCAGGGATTTTAGAATACACATTGGGATCACAATTCAAGTTACACAGGTGTTTCAAATAGTAGCTTGCACCACACTATTCCTCATGCAATTTGGCAGAGGAAACTATCTGGCCACTCCATTTTTAAGACATTTTATTGAAGAGCAGCAAATTTTCCATCCAGTTCAGACAGGAAATGATGACCTGTGTATCCTAAGAACAACAGTTACATTAATTATAATAAAACACATATCCTACCAGCACACACCACCGTATTTGTCTTTCAATGCTTTCACTTTTACAGATGGATCCCCCAAATCATCACAATTCCTACTACCCCCATTGGAAGACTATTTCAGAGCTTCACCCTTTCTGATGATTAGAAACACTGCCCTGCTTTCCAGCATAAGTTTATACATGGTCAGTTTAGACCCATTTGTTCAGTTTGATCATTTCACCTCTGAACGACTTTAGAAACATAATCCCAAAGCTGTAAGAAATCAGCTGTGTTCCGGGCATCTTTGCCACCAGCTTGGGATATTTTCAAGGAAAAGGACTGATTGGGTGGTGATAAAGAAATGAGCTAAGGTGATCATCTTGGAGATGGTTCAGATAAGATTTGGGAATCAATTCAATATTTTGGGGCAGTACTTCAAACTGAACGTCCCAAGTGGATATATAATCCTAATGTCAGAATCTTCTAGAAACCGCTTTCCCCCACAAGTGTTGGTAAATGAACGTAGGGCCCAGAAAATGAAAGTGACAAGAGCATTATAGCAACTGACTTACTCCAGAGTGCCCTTTCATAGCAAGTCCCAGCTCTATGCCTCTCTTCTTCACCGTGCTCCTATGGATTTTGGTGATCTGTGATGTGATCTAGCCCTCCAACCAGGTCACAGTTACGGTTCTACCCATCCTGGGGTTCCAATGTCCCAAACAGAAATCTAAAGCTCTTCCAGACTTCCTTGAGTCAATCTTACACAGGCTCTTCACTCATCTCTCAAGCCTACTGGAGTCAATCAAAACACTCTTGTTGACTTCACCAGACTTGGAATCAGGCGGCTGGGGAAGAGAAGGCGGGGATGTACCTGTTTCAGCTGAAGGCAGCTGTGGAAGGCAGGATGTGCTGCAGAAGTGTTACACCTAGCGGTGCCAATATTCCAGGGGGAGGCCCACCCCCATCCATCACAGAGCACCAGTATTGTATTCACTTACGTCAAAATTAATCTAGGATATTATTTCTCATGTAAAATGGGCAGGTGCCCCAATCACAAAGTCTCCAGAGACCCTCCACATTAACATTGCTTGAATGCAGCCAGTTTCCGGTTCTGAGCAGGGAAACACTCTGAGTAGCTCTAAGCAAAGAGTGGCAGAAAATCTCCAGCTTTGAAAAGAAAACAAAGTACGTATTTATTAACTTTCACCACAACCTCTCTCCTCTGACCCAGAAACCCTACCTAACTCACATTTGACCTTATAGGGAGAAAGAATTCTAGTGTCCATGACAGTTGCTTCTGTTGCTTATCCCTGTGAATTGATTCTGCCAGTGGGCTAGAATCTGAAGACTGAAGGCATCAGAAACAATTTATTCATCTCTGCCAGGAGAGGAACATCCATTCCCCTCCCCCTTTTGCTTTTCATCAGGTCTGTCTCAGAATATACGTGATACATGAGCTGAGAAGATGATGTCTCGTTGGACTACATTCTGTCTGACCTCTTTCCCCCTTCTCTGTACCTACAGAGCATTGAAAACTCATCAGACAAAAATTACAATTGTGAGCAACAAGGACAAGAATAGATCCACCAGCATAAATGATTGTGTTTAGCTGTTGTTAAGCTATGGATAGAATGGGAATTAGTAGCAACAGGGTCCTGAAGCTAAATAATTCATTTTGCCTGTCAAAATCCTGACTTTCATAGCACCTATTATGATCCTTAATTCCTTTTTAATGCATCCTCCCCTGATAAAACAGCTATAACTTGTGAAATGAAGAAAGATATACATTTCCTGTAAAAAATAAAGGTGTGTGCGTGCGCGCATGCACACGTTATAAGGGACTATCTGGTTAGACATGTGTCTGAGCAAGTGTGTGTACTATGGGTGTGAATGTACCATGTATGTATGTACGTTTGGGTGTGCAGTGGTGAAATAGAATCTGTATGCATGTCTGTTTTAATGTGTCTGAAGAAGTTTGGCTCCAATGGGCAAAGAGGAGTGTGTATGCAAAGGTGATTAGCATCACAAGCACATTTTTCCCCTCCCTATCACTTCCACCCCACCGCTACCACCACCATTTCTGAGCAAAATCTGAATGGAAATTTACTGCTGCAGTTAGAGATGCCTGAAATGTAGCAGAGTAACCTCAATAACTCTGCACTCTGCAAGAGGCTGTGAAGGACTAACCCATTTCTTCTCCCCACATGAATAATGGAAAAGGCTCTCAAACATTACTAATTAGGAAAGATTTTTATTTTAGAAGATTTTAATATACAGTATTAATAAGCAACTACTTTAACAGCATTTCAGGAGAATCTAAATCTACAGAGAACCCTAAGCACAGGAGCCCTGTGGCAACAGCACCCAACTAAAAAATGAATAATGGTCTAAAACATTGTATTAGCAGAAATTGTAGGTACCTAATTTTCCCCCATTTTCAGTACGTAATATGACTAGGGATAGTTAATGAATACAGCTACAGATCCCTGTTAAATAAAGTCCAAAGTATTTCTAGGATCTGATTCTCCTGCAAGGTCTTTAGTTCTAAGACCCTGATTCCAGCAGTGGCTCAAAACTTACAGCTCCCAGCGAGTGCTTACCTGTGCATGGTAACTGCTTAGCACCTCATAGGGCAAGGTGAACCGTGTACTGAGACAGGACAAGAGCTAGCTAGACACCTTAGCAAAGACTGACAACGTCTAGTCTGCAGACCTGGCTCATGTGTAGAGCAGGACCACCCTGTATTTGTAGAATTCCTAGTTCGCCCTCTGTCGCTTGGACCAAAGGGGAGAAGGAACCCTTGAAGCTACAGCTGCAGTGTTCTGCACACCATGTTCCCCTACAGCTGCTACTTAGTGCAAAGTAAGCAGAATGAAAAGTAGGTCATCTGTCAGCTGTTGTTACTTTCCTACCAAAGGGAGCAGGATCAAGGAGATCTTTTATATTTGCATACAACACTTTCCTATGAAACAATGATTATTCGAACAAGCCTTTAAAATACACCATGGTCTAGATTTTTAAATAGGTTTTCTCCCATGTACAATAGTCCTACAGTCAGGGCCAGATTAACCCGCCCGGGGGCCCCAGCCTGCCCCTGACTGCAGGGCTCCCCTGCTTGCCCCCCCAGCCACAGGGACCACCCTGTCTGCCCCCCTCAGCTGCGGGAACCACCCTGCCTGCCCTCCAACTGCAGGGGCCCCCATCACCAGCCCTGTCTCTGCTCTTGCCAGTCAGCCGGGGAGGCAGGGGTGGGACTGGGGGGCCGGGCTGGCTGTCGCACGGCATGGCACAGGGCACGCCTCCACCCCCAATGCAGCTGCCCAGAAACAGCACCGGTAGCATGGCCAGCCAAGCCACCTCAGGCGGAGCAAACAGGGGCTGGCCCACCCTGCTTCGCCCCCAGGAAATGATCCATCCCATTGGCCATCCCCAGCGTCTGGCAAACAAAAATCCCTGCCTATCCTTGGCTAATAGCCACTGATGAACTATCCTCCAGGAACTTATCTAGTTCTTGTTTGAACCTTCTTATAGTTCTGGCCTTCAAGAAATCCTCTGGCAATGAGTTCCACAGGCTCACTAAAAATACTGTAATTCCTTTTGTTCATTTTATACCAGTTACCTATTAATTTCATTTGGTGACCTCCAGTTTTTGTATTATGAGGAGTAAATAATACTTCCTTATTTACTTTCTCCATACCAGTCATGATTTTATAGACCTCCTCATATCCTCTCTTGGCCATCTGTTTTCCAAGCTGAAAAGTCCCATTCTTACTAATCTCTCCTCATATGGAAGCTTTTCTAAATTCCTAATCATTTTAGTTGATTTTGGGGACTTATCCAATTCCAGTATATCTTTTTTTGAGATAGGACAACCAGATCTGCACACAGTATTGAAGATATGGGTATGCCATGGATTTATAAAGAGGCAATACAATATTTTCTGTCTTATTATATATCCCTTTCCTGTTGATTCCCCACATTCTGTTAGTTTTTTGACTGTCACTGCACATTGAGTGGATGTTTTCAGAGAACTGTCCACAATGACTCTCAAATCTCTTTCTTGAGTGATAACAGCTAATTTAGACCTCATCATTTTATATATATAATTGGGATTGTGTTTTCCAATGTGCATTACTTTACATTTATTAACATTCAATTTCATTTGCCATTTTGTTTCCTAGTCAACCAGTTTTGTGAGATCCCCTTGTAATTTTTTGCTGTCTGCTTTGGACTTAACTATCTTAAATAGTTTTGTATCAGCTACAAATTTTGAAACCTCCCTGTTTACCCCTTTTTCCTGATCATTTATGAATATACTGAATAACACTGGTCACAATACAGGCCACTGGGGGACACACTTTACTTCTGTCCATTCTGAAAACTGACCATTTCTTTCTAGTCTTTGTTTCCTATCTTTTTAGCAATTATTGATCTGTCAGATGACCTTCTCTCTTATCCCATGACCACTTACCTTGCTTGATAACCTTTGGTGAGGGACCTTGTTAAAAGGCAATCTGGAAATCTAAGTACACTATATCTACTGGATCACCCTTGTGCACATGCTTATTGACTCCCTCAAAGAATTCTAGCAGACTGGTGAGGCATGATTTTTCTTTTCACAAACCATGTTGATACTTCCTAGAGCAACCAGATAGCAAGTGTGAAAAATCAGTATGGGGATGAGGGGTAATAGGCACCTATACAAGAAAGAGCCCTAAATAGCAGGACTCTCCCTCTCAAATCAGGACATCTAGTCACCTTAATTCTTCCTCCAACAAATTGTATTCATCTATCTGTCTGAAAATTCTGGTCTTTACTATAGTTTCAACAAATTTGCCTGGTACTGAATTAGGCTTACTGACCTGTAATTGCTGGGATTGCCTCTTGAACCTTTTTTAAACATTGGTGTCATATTAGCTATCCTCCAGTCCTCTGGTACAGAAGAGGAATTTAATGATAACTTTTAGTAGTTTTGATATTGTTGGCTGATCCCCAAAATATCTTTTTATATAAAATAGAGCTGGGTTAGAGGACAAAGAAAAAGATCCTGTGGTCCTTATATGAGTTTTCCTTCTACTGTGGGCCTTCATCTCATTGAATTGTTGTATATCACCAACTTATCAAGTGTAATGACGAAAAAAGGAACAGAGAAAAATGTATTTTTGCTTGTGTTTCTTACCCAAGGCCATGGCCTTTGTCAACTGGATTGACAAAGCTTGCACTGCTGTGATTTATTTATGCACACTGCTGTACTCTGTATGGGAACAGGCTTCTTTTAATTCTCTTCGGTATGAGACAAGTGTCATCACTGTTCATAAAAAGGTGCTGCTGCAGACTGCAATATTCTGACATGTTGTCCATCTTGTCATCTGCCATATACCTCTCCTGAATTAACTCTGTACAAGTGTTACGCTTATGTCCCTGTGGACTAGGCCAAACCAAGGGATGTTAATGTGAAGAGGTGACTGGTCCCAAGTAGAAGTAAATGTCACCGCGCACTGACATATTAATGTTCTTGACTCAGATGCAATTTATAGTCAGGAATTCTAAAGGAAGTTACTGTCAATCAGAGGCTTCTGGTTGCAAAGCAAATTTTTAAAAAAGCAGAGAAAAGAAAAGGAACATGGGACTAGAGCTAAAAAAGTACAAAGACACCAAAGAAAGTCTACTCAGTCACCCTGAGACACTCCCACTCATGGATCATTGTATCACAGGATCAAAAAACCAGCGATTCAAAAATAACTGTTGGATAGATCAACAACTTCACTGTGCTTGCTACTGCAAATGGAGGAATATCACTCCACGATGGTTTAGCCCAGTATACCTTTAAAAATCCTGTAGGGATCAGCAATTCACAGTCTCTTTCATGAGGAGTTAGGGTGACAATAGGTAGCACAGACTGTGTGTAATTAGTCTGTAAACTAAAGAGACAAGATGGTCTATGGGGTTTTTCTGTGTTCAGTAGCCTGAGTGAGGAACTCTCTGTGTTCATTACAACTGAGTCTTCACTTTTCCCTACTAGAAGAGATGCAACTGACTTATCACTATGGGGATCCCATGACTATTTTACAGCCAGTTGGTTTGAATGTTTAAAGGTCTACCATTAAGAGGCATCTTACCGCCTGTGTAAACCCATAGAAAATCAACATCAAAATGAGCGGCCAAATCAAGTCTAAATATTTGCCAGTATCCCACCTAAATTTTGTCTTTACTCAACTACATCTTATTACTTCCATCTGTAAGTTTTTTGGTCCATCCTAATAAAAATGAATAGATAGCTGCTGCGGAAAGGCCTCTCTCTAAAACCACAGGAGGAGAATGTAATGTCTTCGTTTCTTTTATTATTGCAATATGTAAAGCTTAGGGTGTGGCTATGCTGATGGCAGCACCACTGACAGTGTAGAATCGATCATGCAAGTTTGATTAAGCATCAGTAAAGATGTGCTCAGTTGAACCCAGAAGTAGCCAGTGGTCAGTTTATTAAGACCTACCCAGGAAATAGAGTGGTGCTGAGTTGACGGGAGGGATTTCCCGTCAACTCAGCACAGTGGGAATGCTGTGGTAAGTAGGCATTAGTAAATCGAAGGGAGATATGCAAGTTACTGTACATAGTTTGCATATCTTTCTTTGATTGCTGCTGAAATCCACAGCCCATGTAGACCTGGCCTAAAACTCCACTCTCTTTGCTTTTATTTTCTCCTCCCTCACCTTCCTCTCTGGAGGTTTGGAACATATCAATCAGCAATGGCTGCATTTAAGCTAATGAAACCCACCATTTTAAGTTTCAAATCATGTCATCCACACTGAAAAATGTGGTAATATATCAAGGCCCGTTGAACACTTCCCTGCTCAATATGCAGGGAGGTGGCTTATGATGGACCCAATCATGAGTTAGTTATTGCTAACTAATAAAGAATTCATTACATTAAACCTCATAATGATTCAGTTGCAGGCCAATACAACTGGGTGTGTAAGAAACTGTTATGAGTTATCCAGCGCCTCAAGTTAGCAAGCCAAGGTAGCTCCTTGGACAAGTCATTATTACACACCTCCAAAAAGGATATATTTATTGACATACATTGATTATGTACCATTTGTGAAATTCGGTTTCTTTAGAAAAGGAACAGGGGGGCAGGGAGGGAGGGAGAGAGAGAGATAGATTGATTTTTGTTACAGCCCAACAAAAGCAAATTGAATATTTGGATATTAGGAAAAACTTTCTCACTAGGAGGGTGGTGAAGCATTGGAATGGACTACCTAGGGAGGTGGTAGAATCTCCATCTTTGGAGATATTTAAGGCCCATTTAGACAAAACCCTGGCTGGGGTGATTTACAGCTTTTCAGCAAAACCAGTTGCTTTCTTTTTTTCTTTTAAAAGAAATAAAGAATTCCCTTTAGTGGAAAGAGGGGAAAAAATGGTAGGAGAACCCAGCAATCCTTTTCTTCTCACCAGATCAGAATTGTTGCTGATGTAAACTTTTTTCATATTGCTTTTCCTGCATTCTTCCTTAATTAAGGATCTAATGTCATCTTCCACTAAACAGGGCTCGCCTGATAGACCATTAAATTACTGTCTTTGAACCAATTTCATCCATGTGTATAAATATTCACATCAATAAATTTACATCAGAGATTACTTTAACCCTTTATTTTGAGAAGCACAAGGTGGTGGCAATTCATCAGTTACCAGCAGTCACTCCTTAGCTTGAGCTCCAATCACTTACAGGGTATCTTTTTGCATCAATAGCATCAGCATTCTTTAGATGAAGCTTAATTTGTCTGCCATGTTCCTCAATGTCCCTCATGGGTAACCTGCCTCTCTGCGTCCACTACCATGCCTCCAACCATCAAAATCATCTCCTAGTTACCTAGAGAGGTCATATTACTGAGCAATGCAATACTATTTCCTGTCCCACCCAACCAGATCCCCACATTCTGCCTTTGCAAAGCTACCAGAACAGAATGATTCTGAAAAAGAAAGTTCAGCTATTGAGTTGAACTGCCTGGCAGCAAAGAATTGGTACATATTCACCTTCCTTATTGCTGCTTTTCATGACAAACCGAATTTTCACCTGGTTTTTAAAACCTGGGCAGCCCCCCTAGCTATCTAGCCTTGTTAGAAGCAGGAAACATTAACACTTAATGGAGTTAGCATAGATTTCATAGAATCATGGAAACTGGAAGGAACATTGAGAGGTCATTGAGTCCAGTCCCCTGCACTCATGGCAGGATCAAGTACCCTCTTAAACCATCCCTGACAGGTGCTTGTCTAACCTGCTCTTAAAAACTTCCAATGATGGAGATTCCACAACCTGCCTAGTAAACATATTCCAGTGGTTAATCACCCTGACAGTTAGGAATATTTTCCTAATGTCCAACCTAAACCTCTCTTGCCGTAATTTAAGCCCATTGCATCTTGTCCTATCATCTGTGGTTAAGGAGAACTATTTTTCTCCTTCCTACTCATGACATCCTTTTAGGTACTTGAAAACTGTTATCACATCCCCTCTCAGTCTCCTCTTTTCCAGACTAAACAAACCCAGCTCTTTCAATCTTTCCCCATAAGTCAAGCCTTCCAGACTTTTAATCATTCATGTTGTTCTTCTCTGGACTTTCTCCAATTTGTCCACGTCTTTCCTGAAATTAGGTGCCCAGAACTAGACACAGGAGTTTTGTGCCCAAAAAAACAACCCAGTGATAGATGTCATGTACCAAGAGCCATCTTTCTTCTCTCTATAGCCTGTCTTCCATCCTGTCTCTTATAACTGTCCCCTCTCCACATCAGTAATGAACCCCTCTTTCTGAACTGCTGCTGTTTGTTTGCTTTGTGTGTCTGTCTCAGTGGTGTCGCAAGCACGGGCACACGGGGCACGCGGCCCGAGTCCCAGCACCAGTGCCGGAGTCCGGCAGGGACTTGGGACCTGGCTACTGCTGCCAGCGGCAGGATCCAGCCCTGGACCTCCGGTCCAGGGCCCAGCCGGCGGTGGCAGGATCCAGCACCAGGACCCAGGGGCCGGGCTGCTGGCCAGCAGAAAGAGCCCAGTCTGGCACCCAGCCAAGGACCCGGAGCCGGCAGTGGTGGGAGCCCGATCCAGCCCCAGGGTAGGATTGGGCCCTGGGGTGGATCGAGCCCAGGGGGTGTGGCCCAGGCCCAAGAACCTTTTCTGGGAGCAGCAACGCCCCTGGTCTGTCTTCCCTTATTTAGATTGCAACATCTCCAGCATAGGGAATAAGGCTTGTCCACACAATGCTGTGCAAATTTATAGCACTGTATGATTTAGTGGGCGTGGTCCTGCTTTTAGCAGGGGGTTGGACTAGATGACCTCGTGAGGTCCCTTCCAACTCTATGATTCTTTGAATGTTTCAATATATCCAGGCTCATGGGCAATAAGGGGAGATGGTGTGCAAAAAGCCATGGTCCGTAAAGGCTTAAACTACTGAGTGTACGATGGATCACACAGTCTAGAAGGCAGCAAGCAGGCTGTCCCTGTATATTAATCATAAGAATCCTCCATCTTTATAGTGTAAATGCTGTGTATTCATGGTGGCCTTTTGACATGTGGGGTGTTTTTTCAGTTGTCAGCCCTTCACACTCATCTCTGCAGCTCCTCTAACATTACCCACTCCACCAATTCATTTCTGCAAAGCTGCTCAACATCACATCTCTGTGACTTCTCTAGCAAGAAGGATGAACTATAAATACCGATCTCTCTACGTCCAAAGGCTATGTCCACACTGGCAAGTTACTTTGAATTAAGGAAGCTTAATTCGAACTAACTAAAGCCATGGCTACACTAGGCTTTTGTTAGTTCGAATTAAGGGCTTCCTTAATTCGAACTAATAACTTCGAATAGGGTATTGGAAATAAGGGTTAATTCGAACTAACTAGTTCGAATTAACCAACGTGGCCATGTTAGTTTGAACCAATTTCTTAGTTCTAAGTAACCGGCCCTTTGAAATCAATGGAGATCGCTAATTCGAACTAAGCAAGTGCCATGAATGGCACTTGCTTAGTTCGAACTAATTTTTTCAAATTCGAATTAAGCTAATTTGAACTAATTAAAATTAGTTCAAATTAGTTAGCTCGAACTAATTAATTCGAACTAATTTTAGTAAGTGTAGACATAGCCAAAGATGGCAAGACAAACCTCAGGATGGAGAGAGTGGGAAGAGAAAGCTTTTCCCCTCTGATGCAGCACTGCACCGCCCCACACATTATTTATTAATGTGTTTTCTCTCTCTCCCCACTCCAGAAAAGCAGCCCCATATGTGACTAAGGATGCACAACTCATTCCTTCTTCATGTCACCTTCTAGAAGTAAGTAGCACAAGCTGCATAAGTCTTGCCAGGATGTGCTCAGGGCAGGACACAGGCTGGTGGGAAATGACCGTAAAGCTTCTAAGATATATTCCGGCTCCCTTGATCCTCAACCTGATATAACCTATAATTGCTTACGGCTGCTGTAAGTCACACCAGCTACTGCAGTTCTCTAGGGACCACTCCACTGGCCAGAAATGAAGGAAGCAGAATATATACCAGGTCTATGTCCTCCAAGGCCAGGCCTGCTGCAGAGATACATGCTAACCCAGAAGCAGAGGGAGTTTGCACTGACAGTAAATCTGCTGGGGATTCCCCCAAACACCAGAAAAACTCTCAGTTCCCTCATTCAGTCGGCCTTTGCAGTGCACCAGCGGAGCAAAAGAATAAAGCTCAGGGGGCCAGGATGGTGCCTTTATGTTGAAGGTGCATGATGGGGAGAATAACCAGATAGGTCTAAGTAATAGGAGACAAAATTTGTAATTGGTAGCTGTTGCAGGTGGTATGACATTGAGGCAGAATTTGGCCAACGGTTTATTTTCAGCAGGAAAAATCCACAATATAATGAAAGAAGTAAATTTCTCTGAGTGCTCCAACCTTGTATCTTTGATCACTCAGTCAGCGCACAGCAGCGAAACTCTCTAAGAACAGTGCCCTCCAGGATTTCCCTACCACCATCCTGCAATCTATCACATGGTTCTGCCCTGAGAACTTGCGGGAGGGAGCTGAGTGAGTGAAGAGTGATGGAACAGAGCACAGGAGAGCACACCTCTAGAAATGACAAAAGAGGCAATCCTCTAAAAACCTCAGGCAAAAAATAGAGTATTCTATCAGCAACCCTTTCATTCAGGCAACAAAGGGATGCCAGATAGAGACCTTGTAGCCTGTTTTTTGGCAGTCAAATAACTGTCTTATTCTGGGTAATAAATTTTCCAGGATAGTAAACATCTTGGGATCCACTACTCTGTAGGATTCAAACTTCCTGCCAAGGTCAGAGTGCAAAGAATTGACATCTTCCAGCATAGTGAGCAGGCTGTAACCTTGCAAGAAAGCTTTTTGCGATTATGGATGGAGGGAAGAGGACTTTTTTAAAAAATGTATCTAATTACCCCGTATATAATTACACACACATACAGAGAGAGAGAGAGAGAGAGAGAGAGAGAGAGTAGATGACTTATCTACAAAGTGTTAATTAACCTGTTACAGCCAGGTAAAGTATTATCCCCATTTTACAGATGGGAAAACTGAAGCACAAAAATGTAAGGGACAAGTGAAGAATAGAGCCCAGAAGCTCATGGTTCCACAGTCACTGTCTTGCCAGAAAGTCCCATGTTTTTCTTTCATCTTTTCCCATTTTGAAGGCTTGTATAGTCTACTGATCAGAGCACTCTTTTCATTTCATTGAGATCTTGCTTTGAATTAGTGCTAGGTGTGTGTATAATACACAAAGACCAGCAGGGGAAACACAAATACCCTTTCAGCTCTTCCTTAGCATTTACATTCCAGACCTTTCTGACAGTCATGCTCTCTCTAATCCACGTTACTGCCTTACTCTCTGTGTTCCTAAGCTTGCCTTACATCTTCCATTTTCCCTGGCCACTGCAATGAAAGCTCCCTACTCTCAGGCTGTGCACCCTGCAACTAGTGGTCAGAAGAAATAGCTAACAATGAATCAGTGGATTTCACCATGCCCAGGTTAATAGCTGGATTTACCATGTCGGCTTGCCTTTCATGTTATGCCACTGAGCAGGGACTTCACAGGGTTTAAATGGGCTTTGGGCAAAGTAAGAATAGTTAGGCTTCAGGCAGCTGCTCAAAACTGCACAGGACATCTGAGAGATGGCAAGAGAGGTGGGGATCAAGGACACGTGTTATTAGGTGAGTGTAGAAGGGGTTTAGCTACTCAGATGGGCAGGTCAGGACAATGATCATTCCTGGGGCAGGAGTCAGATTTTCATCAATAGCAAGGAGGATGGCAGGGAGAATACCAGCAATAGGAAGTGGGAATGGGTTGGTTTTCTATTGGACTTCTTACCACCTGCACAGTCCCTACGTAGCAGCATTGGCAGATTAACACCTAAAAAAACCCGCCCCTAAACAAAGCCAGCAGGATCTATGCTGAGCTCCAGTTAGCCATGGCTAAGAGGACACTCCCAGCATCATAGCTCTCTTTTCTTCCCAACAAAAAAGCATGGTATTCTTGGCAACCTCCTGTTTAGCTCAGCCACATTCAAAACATGAGCCATGGACCTCCAAATGCACTTGATCAAAACATCAATAGTCTTCTCAGAGCCAAAGATCAAAGGGAAATTTGCTTGGAGCATCGAATTTTAAGTTTTGAAAAAGAGCTACATTAGCATCAACAATGGGATTAATTAGATTCCACTGGAAGTCTTTCAAACACAAAGATCCAGCCAATTCACTGGTAATTACTGTTCTGCTGGTTTTTTTATTTTTAAACCAGTCCTGCCACCCTTCCAGAAAGTTACAGTGTTTTCGTATATGCATATGCTCTGTTGTTGGAAAGGGGAAGGAATAGTCAACCAGGCTGAGCGATTAGACTGTGTAAAGCACAGATAACAGAAGAGGCTTTCAGCAACATCTTTTCCATGCATTTGTGGAAATCAGAGAACAGCTGCGCAAACTATTGATAGCAAATTCATAGCAGGCCCAGTTCACCTATGATGCAGTGTACTGCGCTGCCATGATGGGATGCACGGGCAGAAGTGTGCCCCATGCGTGTTAGGGCATTCTGAGAGACCACTGCTTCCCAGACTCCTTCGGAACCATACAGCTACACATTACCTCTTAGGGTGGGTCTACACGCCATGCTGCTAATGGCTGTGTGTGGACATACACTGCACACCACCTTAGCACAGGTATAAATAGCAGCGTAGATGGTGCTGCGCTGGTGAGGCAGTAAAGACATGAGGATATACACTCTCCCCTCTGCTGGAGTCTTTCCCCACTGCCTGAACCTTTCCCTAATGGATAGTTACACACTACAGTGTAGATGCAGCCTGCTTTCCATTGCGGGGTGTAGCTACATGTACCCTACATCCAACGGCCAGTATTGTGCAGTGTTGACATAGGTTTACTCAGGGAATTTTCAGGAATTTTATACAAGCAGCAATTGATTCTCTCCAGTGTGTGTGAGATTATAAATTAGTACATTTTCACAACATAAAATGGATCACTTTTTGACTAGGGAAATGACCAAATAGAATGAACCAAAGTCAAGTCTCCACAAGAGATCACGTGTCTCTCTTCCATAACAGACTGCCAGCAATTGTCTCCAAAATGGCTGCCGAATGCTGCACACAGAAAACGTTTTTTGAAATGTAAAGGTGAAGTCTATAGTAAGAAAAGGGGCCCTACCATTTCGTAGCTATATGCACTTTAGATAATCATCACTAAGCAATTGCTACTAATAGTTCTTGGACTGTAGATAAGTCATGAGCAACTCGTTATATTTGGCAGTCAAAATATCAGGCTCTGTTGGTTAGTTTTGACAAACTATATAAATCACATGGTAGATTCTGTTTCTTGATTGGCTGATCCTAGCTCAGGTATCTGGTGCAAATGTTTGTATTTATTAATTTAATATTCACCTTCCCTGAATATTCTCCAGTAATGCTTTAAAAGTCACTCTTTGCCCCAAAAATGCTGCTAACATCTTTGTGGAAAACACACAGAAAGACACAGGCACACGCAAAGTACATTCGTTTAAAGATTCAAATGAATATCTGCAGAACACAGTTTGCAGTGTTTACCCAGCTTTGCTCTCAACAGACCAAGGAAACTAGGTTTGGGGTTTACAAAACGAAAACTGGGCGTGGTTTGTGTTTCATCCCAACGGCCAAATTTGGGGGGAAGATGGGTTCTGATAAAAGGTTCCAGGACTTGCCTGTCTCTACTGGAAACTGGAAAATTGGATGATTGGGCTTTATTCTTTCCCCTTTCAAAACTATAATGGGACCTACATGATTGATAGTCAGAGGGGTAACACAAAGGCCTTTCATCTCGGGAGACCTGAGTCTAAATCCTAGTTTCAGGCCACACACGTGCATTTCATGTAAACACCAGACAACTGGCAGACTATTCAAGAAAGACTCATGACTGAAATAGTAAGGGAGACAGACAGGGTATAATTGGGGTAGAAAGTTTGCCAGTGGGTCACTGCCTTGTGCTTAGCTCTATTCAACACAAGTAGTTGATCCCTAAACATATTCAGCAAACCATTGAACCAAATAATAAAATATTGGCCCATTTGCAATTATTGCTGGGCAAAAATATGTTAGGGACTAATTTATTCAAGGATAGATGATTCTGTGATAGGGGTGTATAAATCCACACTGGGTGTTAAAGGGTTAAGGGATTATTTGGGGCCCAGGCAGCCCCACTACACCACACCCCCAGCAAAAGCTGTAGGGCCTAGTCTACACTTGAAAACTGCGGTATCGATTGGCTGAACTACTCCGTGAACTAAACAGAGTCCAGTGGCACTTTTAAACACTAACAGATTTATTATTGCATGAGCTTTCGTGGGAGAAAGCTCATGCGATAAATAAACCTGTTAGTCTTTAAGGGTATGTCTACACTAGCAATTTAGGTCGACTTAAGGATGCTTAACTCGACCTAAATTACTTCACGTCCACACCGGGCTTTCATTAAGTCGACTTAAAGGCGTCCTTAAGTCAACTTAATAGCTACTGGTCGTTAGTCAACCTTATTAAGTCGACCTAAAACCAGTGTGGACGCCTTAGGTCGACTTAATTTCTTAAGTCAACCTAGGGCTGGGGGAAGGGAGCTGTGGCTCGGGGACAAGGCAGCCCCAGGCGCTCCCCTGGACAAAGGAGCCACCCAGCTCCCTGGCTGAAGGGAGTCCCTGAAGCTCCCCTGGACAAGACAGCCTCCGGGGCTCTGCAGACATAGGAGCCCCGGGGAAGACAGCGGCTGGCACTCCCCGGACAGGGGAACCCCCAGGGCTTCCCTGTCCCGGGACCGCCAGAGAAGACAGCTGCCGGCATTCCCCTGCCTGTGAGCCCCAGAGGCTGGCTTCTTCGGGGCTACCCTGTCTGTGGGGGGGCTCCCCGGACAGGAAAGCCCCGGCAGCCGGCTTCTCGAGGGCTCCCCTGTCTGGGGAACCCCAGCGGCTGTTTCTCCAGGGCTCCCCTGTCCGGCTCTGGTCAACCTAATGACTGCCTGTGTGGACACAGGCAGTCAACTTGGAGCATCTAGTATAGGCACTCTAAGTCGACTTAAGGTTTTTAGGTGTAGACAGACCCTAAAAGTGCCACAGGACTCTGTTAGTTTCTCTGCAATAGACTAACACGGCTGCCCCTTTAGAACTTCACTCCATGAATCGTTTCAGTGAATCCCCATCTTACTCCTCTCCCTCATACATATGAAAACCTAATTGTTGTATTTCAAGGTTTTCAGAATAAAACATTTTGATTTTTTTTATTTAAAATTACTTTTCACTTTGAAATGTACCTCAGTTTTCATACTTTTAAAAAAAATATTTAAAAGCTCAAAACCAAAACAAAACATTTAATTTCCGATGGAAGAGAACATTTTGATCAATCTTCAATGACTGTTTTGACTTTTCAATTCATCAACAGTTTAACAAATATTTTAGTTTCAGGTTGACCCAAAACAATTTCATCACTGGTTTGGAACAGCAAGCAAATTGAAAAAAAATAATCAGTCATTTGCAGAGTTCTAATTGCTGTCCCCATTTTACAAATGGGGAAACTGAGGCATGGAGTAATTGTAACTCCCTGAACATCACACTAGGAATGATTAGTAGTAACAAGATTAGAATTAGTACTAATCCACAGAACCACACAGATTTCTCATTCATCCTGCTCTAGTCAAAAATCATGAGACGACTCAATTCCAAGATAGAAAAAAAAAATACAAATCCTGCATCTATAAAATGACAACTGTCTTTCTGTTCAACACATGTAAGAATCTTTATAGATTATTTCAGTCATCCTCATTTGTCTATTTATGTGAGCGTTCCTTGTGATCCAGACAATAAAATCTGATATTGAAAAGTCTACACTGAATTTGAGAGTGGCTCTAGGTGCTAGTTTTATATTTTATATTCTGTGTAAGTCTTCTGGAAATATTACCAAAAAAATCAAGATTAATACCCTTAATATTCTCTTGCCAACTATTAATTATTTAAATCAGAAATTCCATTATATTGAAATTAATCAAGCGAACTGTTTAACATACTTCAGTGCACATATTGAGCATATCATTGTGTTTAAGATTTTCACTCACTGTACTTGGAAGATTTAGAATTTACAAATAGCTTTTTATCTAAAATAGCTTTATTCATTCTCCCTCCACATTCCCATTTTACCTTCATGCCAGGTGCTACAGTCTAATGCATATTTGATAGGATCGATCATTTCTAATGGAGATGCGTATTCTGGGTTCAAATGTTGGTTTGAATTACACGTGAAGTTCATCTTTAGAGCCATTTGTGCACACCATAAAAATCACAACACAAAGAAAATTCCAATAGAATGGCGCACACAGCTGCCTGTCCTTACTGAGGTCCAATGGCAGAGCTGTCAAGTGAATTCATTTTAAAAACTCAAAAAATATTATTTTGTATTCATCCAACTCTGATCAAACAGAATACAACAGTTGTGTTTCCTTAGCATCTTCCCTTGAAACATCTCAAAGTGCTTTACAAACATGGAATCATAGAATATTAGGGCTGAAAGGGACCTCCTGAGGTCATCTACTCCAACCCCCAAACATCAGGGAATTTAGTCTGCAAACATCCCTATAAGGTAGATATTATTGCTCCCATTTTACTGAAAAAGAAGGGCGATGCAGACACATTTGTGGCTGGGATTCAGTAAAGCATTTACTCATGTGCATAAGTCCATCTCTGATCAGCAGCATACTTAACCATGTACTTAAGCACTTTGCTGAACTGAGTCCTGAATTACTTTCCAAGGTTACAAAGGTAGATTCATGGAGCCCAAAATATATCCTGAATCTCTTGACTCTTGTCCTAATGAAAGCTTTTTCAAATGAACGTTTATCATTAAAATCACTATGGCATATTTATATTACCTTTGGATGCTGAGGCCCCTTCCAGGATTCATTGTTCTCAGCATTGCCCCAAAGAATTTACAATCTAACCACTGACCAAGTCCCACTGAAGTCAGGGGGAAGACCCTTTAACTGATTTCAGAGGACTTTGGCTCAAGTTCTAAGAAAGAAACTTTTGATATTTGTACTGGAGGATGCAGTGGAAAGCTTACACATTCATTGACAGTGACAGAGAAAAGGACATCTTCCAATTTTTCTTTCTTCCTTTTTCCCCCAGGAACCCCCCACCTTTGCTTTTCACAAACCCATGTCAGCATATGGGACTAACCCTGTGAAGTGCTTAATGAATTCAAATCCCACTGATGTCAGTGGTAATTAAAGATGCTCAGCACTTCACTGCATATGGCCCATAGTAAATATGGCTGATTTTTCCACCACTGAGTTTAGCAAGTGAATGTATTTGCATATCAAAAAGTAATCTCTATTTACTGGGAATGACAGATACTTTTTACCTCTCAGTTCAAACACATGTCTAATTGTCTTCTGTCGCTAGTAAGCAATTAATGCTGATGCAAGAAATGCTGGTGTAGGAAGAATTGGATAATGAAGTTCTTTTCATCCAACACTTACATGTAATTTACTTTCAAATCAACTCCCCTGGGAGGTGGCACAAGCTGTGACAGTGCAGAGAATATTTTAATGGATTTGGCAAGAAGTCAAAGCGGAAAACTTTCCATGTGTTATTCCCAGATCCCAGTAGGCAATATTTCAAAGTGATGGGGGTGAAAAGGAAGAGGAGGATGTTAAACATAGCATAACTAACAAGGGTCATCATGTTCAAAAGGAGCAGAGAATTACAGATGAACTGATTTAAATATCTGCTTATTGCTTTCCTTTAGGGTTATTAATACAAAAGAAAGAAAATATCAGGAAGACTTAGGGAATTAAAAGTGGCTATCAGGGAGGCTGATGCCCTGTTCTAAATCTGGAAAAAGTAACAACCTTTTTCTTCCACCAACCTTATATATATATTTACACACATTGCTGTGCAGACCAGCGTAGAGATACACACGTTAACATAAAATCTCTTTAGGGTCGTCAACGGCCCTGTCCATGGCTGTTTAGTCTGAGTGAAGATTATGGGCAGAACCAGAGGCGGCTTTTGGGGTAGGCGAAGCAGGTGCACGCCTAAGTCCCTGAGCAGCAAGGAGCCACGGCGCCTTCTTTGCATACCCCAAAAGCCGCATCTGTCATGGCCAGCAGCAGGAGGACACGCTGGTCCTGGGAGCTGGAGCCAGTGGCATGGAGCCAGGGCCTTGGGGGAAGGGAGGGCGACAGCGAGGAACCGAGGTCAGGAGGAGAGGGAGGGAGGGGCCACGGAGGGAGGGGTCAGGGCTGCGGAGGGCAAGGCTGGGGCCACAGTGGGGGGACCAGGGCTGCAGAGGAGGGGCCAACGGAGGGGAGGCTGTTGGGGCCTTCACCTGGGGCCCCCAATTGCCTAAGGCTGCCTCTTGCAACAACTTTACCTATCCGGTGACACTGGACAGCAGAAGATGAGTTAGTCTGGGCGGTAGGGAAATACTGGGCCAATTTAAAAAACAAAAAACCATGTCCTGCTAGTAGGGTCTAGGTATCACCCAAATAAGGGATCTCTCTCTCTCTCTCTCTCTCTCTCTCTCTCTCTCACACACACACACACACACACACACACACACACACACCCCTTTAAAACTGACTTATTCAACGCATCTCGAAGACTGTAGTAGTTTTTATACGTTCAAAGAAATTTCGCTAAGAAATGTTTGGTCAGCTCTAGCTGATTAATGGTAAGAGAACATCAGGCAATGGGGATTAATCTCTGGGAAAGTGTACCATGCAGTCTCCCTTTGTTGCAATGCTACATGAAGTCTTAGTCAGCCTTATTTCATTCAAGTCTTACTTTGCAGCTGCTGTTAAATTGAGTCTCATAAATCTGGAGGGATGACAGAGCAGAATAGAAAATGTTTCTTAATTGTTATTATTCACTACTTAGGGCCACTGTTGTGGGGAATAATTAGGGAATTGTGGAGTATTTCAATGAAAGCTCCATTTTTCCTTTGGAAACTATATTTCAGAGAATTTGTCAACATTTATAAACCCCGGCAGAATTTCACATGCAATAATCCCAACCCAATCATTTCCTAACTAATCATTTTTGCTCAGATTTGTGGTGACTGAAGGAGGTAGTAGTAAATAATGGCATGCCAGGGATAGGGCCAGGACTATGCACGATGAGTTCCTTGGCTCACATTGCCTTTGCAGACAAGCTGGAAACAACAGATTTTTGTTCCTGATGATGTGACATTCCCATTTTTCTGCAATAAACCTCATCGCTTCAGTCTGTGAGGGGAGCACTCTCCATGCTTTCCATGAAAAGCACAGCATTCACACCACTCAGAAAGAACATATGGTACGCAAAACCTGTACTGTGTTCTGTTTCTTAGCAAGCTCTTCTGCACGGGAAAGAGCTGCACAAACAAACTGACAGAAATACAATGACTCACAGAGTCTTCAAAATGCAGCTTCAGTCCAGCCATACACTGATTCATAGCATGGAGTTGGCATAATTGCCCTTCAAAAGGGCACACATTATAAAAGCAGCAATACCCCTGTGAGCCTGTGTTCTCCCAGCCACGCCAATAACATTAGCATCAAAGTAAAAAATGGGTGGGTGTTGGGCTGAGGCTAAATCAGGGGATGATAGACACCCAAAGCATGCTGATTGGGACCACATTCCTACTCTCTAATCCCCCTCTGTGGTTCATGATGCAGTCAGCTGTACCTGCAGGTTTGGGTGAGATCCTTAATCAGCATGGACACTTGTAGCCTGTAGTTCTTTGGGGTGGGACACACCCATATTCGCAACCTAAGCCAGAACAAGGCTCATGCTTTACTGATAGAGTCTTGCATACATACCAGTTTCACACTGCATGCACATGTGGTGTGCGCGTAAATGTCTTCATTTTCCTGTTACCTCATCCTCCCTTCCATTAATTTGTTTCATCCACATACTGTATTGTGTCTACCAAGATTGTAAGATTCTAGGGGCTGGAACTGACTTACTGTAATTTCCTCACAGAGGAAACTTGCTCCAGTTGCCTTCTAGATCACAGCACCCAGCATATGACAGACACTTCACATTCAAAAAAGATGGCCCTTGCTCCAAGGTGCACACAGTCTCAAGACAGGCAAGCAAATAGGCTGCAGATTACGAGAAGCAGCTGAGCAAGAGGTGACTTACGTACAAGTTAACTTGATTCACTGCAAACAGCACAGCAGAAGTGGGTCATTAAAGACGATTAAATGTGGACATTTGAGGGTCCTTCTAGAGGAGCACATGGAAGAAGGCCAGGAGATGATCATGCGAGATGCTGATGATGAATGGGTGAAGTAAGTCAGGAGACAGCATCAGAGAAGGGGGACAATGTGAAGTGTGACAAAGGAGGATGAGTGATGATCAACACAGCTATATAGGCTCAGATTTGCAAAGGTGCCCAACTACAGTTCAAATCCTTTGGAATTTAGGCACCTGAATACCTCAGATGGGGGGACAGGGTCAGCAGGGAAAAGGAGCGCAAGGCTCCTGTCCCTTTCCAGCCCCACTGCCCAGCTGTAGGACAGGGTCAGCAGGGAAAGGAGCACGCCACTGGAAGAAGAGGGGTGGTGCAGGAAGAGGAGGGGTGGGAGAGGCGTTTTTCAAATTTACTATCAAGATATAAGTACCAGCACCTTTTAACAAAAAACAAAAACAAAACAAAAAAGCGGTGCTTCTGAGGGTCTGAGCAACAGAGTTTTAAAGGAGATGACAAGCAGCTTACATCTGATGCAATAAGACACTGGCCAATGTAGGGGTCCAAAGCAGGGAATGACAGGATGGAGTACACGGGAAGGAAGAGTTGGTAACTGGGTTCTTTTTGTATGGACTTGAGGAGGTTGTGTGTACGTTTGGGAAGCCAGAGAGGAAGACCTTGCAGTAGCAATGTAGGATATAATGAGGGGTGAACAAAAGATGTAGCTATGGAGATGGAAAGAAAAGAACAGACCATGCTGAGAGTGAACTTGAGCAGGAAGGAGCAGCTGGATTTTGATACATCCTGAATAGGAGCCAGATTGTAGGCCAGAGTGAATGGGAAGACGTCAAAAGTGCTGAAGAAGGGGAGAAGGTTTTCGCAGGAAGATAAGGAGTTCTTTTTTAGCCATGTACAGTTGAAACTGATGACAAGACATCCAGAAGGTAAAGTCAGAAAGACAGGCTGAGATACAGGATTGAATAGAAGGAGATGGGTTAGCATGGAAAGGTAAATTTGTGAATTATCAGCATACAGAAGAAGTCTTGTTGCCGTTACATACCTTCATGCATCTCTCATGTTAATTAAGCAATCACACATCGAACTAATACAAAGGGGTAGCCGTGTTAGTCTATTGCAGAAAAACAACAGAGTCCGGTGGCACTTAAAGACTAACAGATTTATTTATCGCATGAGCTTTCATGGGAGAAAATCCCACTTCGTCTATGAAAGCTCATGCAATAAATAAATCTGTTAGTCTTTAAAAGTGCCACAGGAAACTAATACCATTCCCTTAAGGGAGATTCCTGTGAAATTCTGTTAATAAATCTGTAGAATTCTTATACAGAATGGACCCAATTTCCAGAGACCCTTCACAGCACTCCCTTTATAATAAATGTCCATGTTAAACATCACCAATCTTGAAAACATAATTGTTTGGAATAGTCTTCTCATATGCTGTACAATGCAGAAAAATTGAGGAGAGGAACTGTGGCAGATGGGCTATGAGTCCAATGGTTAGAACAGGAGACAGAAAGTGAGGATTCGTAAGTTCTGTTGCCTGCTCTGGCACTCACTCAGTGCATAACCTTGGGTAAAAGGCAGTCTGACTGTTCTTTAATTTCCCATCTGGAAAATGGGTATAAGACCTTATAGGGATGTAATGAGAATTAATTATTGTTTGTAAAGTGCTTTGAGTTCCTTGGATAAAAGGTGCTATATGAGCATAACAATGCTGCACATCATCGTTACTATTTGCAGTGTTTTTGTAGCTGTGTAGGTCCCAGAATATTAAAGAGACTACGTGTGTGAGATAATATCTTAATCGATTAACTTCTGTTGGTGAAAGAGGCAAGCTTTGAGCTACACAAACTTGAAAAAAGATACAGCCTCACCCATCATCATCATCAGTATTAGCGTGCTCAAAAATTCTCATGTGAAACTTTTTCCTTAATCAAAAATGGCTTTTTGTCTCCATTTTTAGTTGTTTAAAACAATTTATTTTTTAAATTAAAATAAAAATGGGAATGAGTTCTTTTTCATTTCAGTTGTTTGAGGTTTTACACATTTCTGTGCCTTTTTATTCTCTTGTTTCACCCTTTTTTGGTGAGAGGGAAAAAAAGGGAGATAAAAAATGAGGAGGAAAATGGAAGAACCAAAAACTGAAAAAAACAGAAGATGAAAATGTTTTCATTTCCCCAAAACTAGGGGAAAAGGGAGGTAATTTTTGTTAACTTTCACTTCTGGTCAAAAATATCACAACATTTGCAGAAAATTTAAAAAGAAAATTTTGGAAACATATTCACTATTTTTGATCCCCTCTAATTATTACCTGTGTTCTTCCCATAGTGAGGCGCAAATTAAGCACAGTTCACTTACAAATGTCCTTTTTCCTTGTTGAGCACTGCTCATTGCAGCTGTTTGATGGACCCCTGCGGTAGAAAGTGACTGTAAATGTTTTTCTTTACATTAGTAAGAACTCGTGAGCACGATGAAGCAGATTGTTTTCTATTGTCTTACCAAGCTACATGAGGAATGTCGATTTCAAGCTGTCTTAGATGAATACAGCACCTTCTAAAATACCACTTTGTGTATAGTGCTGAATTTTGCCATGCATAGTTCAAATCTGTTAACGTGTGCCATGCTCTGAAACTGGAAACTCCTTTCTCAAAATGTTTTGTGTTGAACCGTTTTCCAGTTGCTCTGCCTTATTTATCTCTTGAATTTGTCTTTAACCCTTGAACCAGTCAACCTAATGTTTCAAGCGCTCATTACAAAAACATAAAGCTCCAATAGGAGGGAGGGATGATTCTTCCGTGTTACGCCTCTTTTATGCCAATATAATGCAACTGATTTCAACAGGGCTGTTTCACTGCAAGTGAGAAGAGGATCAGAGCCTTTCTTTAAAGTCCACGTTAAGAACTCTCTCTTATTCCATCAGAGGAATCCTAGTGAGCTGATTTCTTTAATAGTTTTCCAGTAAAAGACAGATGCAGGAAGGTTCTGGATTGACAGCCCTGAAGGCTGGAATTCTTTAGTCATCCAGAGAGACGTATAGGCAACACAGCAGCAGAGTCTAGCACTCAGCCAAGAAGATTCAACTCAATTGGGCTACACATATGCTGAAGGATTAGTTTAAATTCCTGGAGCCAAATAATCCATTTATGAAAATTGATACGGCTCCAGTGAAGTCATCGGGACAGTTGATGCTAGGGTTTGGCCCTTGGTTTCTCGACTGGGACCATGGCATGGATAGCTGCCCAGGAAGAACCAGATTGAGGTCGTTAACTTGTTATACCCTCCCACTGGAGAAGAAACCAGATTTAGTTTTAATGAATGAAAAGAGAATTTGTTATTAAAGCCAGACAGATCCAGTGGCTGCCTCTGGCTTTTTAACTAGTTGATCAACTTCACGCAGCTTGTGCTACCTACGTCACCACACAGTGTACTCCTAACTTCTTGGCTGGACTAAGCCTGTCAAAATACTCTTGTGCACTGCTTTGGGATGAGTGTTTATTTGTGGGTGCAGAGATAGCAGGAGGAAATTAAAGAGCACTAAGTTTTTGTAGGTCCTACTTAAACAGAGACTTGTTTAAAGATTCTCCTAACTGGAGTAGGATATTTTAATAAAATGAGGGCATTTTATGACTTCCATCCTGCAGTTTAATAACTGTCTTGCATATCAGATATTGAATTTCCAAACTTTCACAAGGAGTGATATATTATAATAGAAGCAAGGGTATTTTTAATTTGTCAGAACCTTGCTTTTTAAAAAAAAATTCTTTATTTGAATTGAACCTCCAAGGTTCAGAGCAGAAGGTGGTTTCAAATAAATATCTACTTTTGTACTATCTTTATTTTGTGTCTCTTCAGCCGGGCATTGAGAACTTGATACAAAGTCCACTGAAATCAAGGGAAAACTCCCAGTGATTTCAATGGGCTTTTCATCAGTGCCTTATTGATTCAAAGGTGGTTCTTTCTACAGTTGGTACACATGCAGATTACAAGATACAGTTTAAATCCCTCGGGTCACCAAACTCAGATTCTTCAAGATCTTTGGGGCATCACTCAAAAAATGTAAGATTTCATCCATTTCAGTTTCAACTAGTCATTTCTTGCTCAGAATAATTTAAGACTGGTTGTACAAGATTTGGCCAGTAGGTTTCTCTCTTTATCTGCTGAACATGGCCAATGTATCTAGTTACAGTAGTCAAGAGACACACTGGTTAACCAAATGAGAAGACAAAAGCTAGATTGGGCTTAATAGAATTTTCCATCCAGCAAATTGCATTAACTGTATGCTGACTTAACTCCCTTATGATTTCTCCTTTTACCATTTAATATAGTTTTAAAAAATAAACCAACACAATCTTGTAATGTTTTGCTGAACTTTACAGTATAATTTTTCACTCCCCCTCCCCCCAAAATATTTTTAAATGACCATAAACATTTTGTGAGTACCTATTTATAGTCTGTCCTCCCTAATCAAATAAACCTGGGAGCTGAGTTTTATGCCAGTTGATAACAGATCATAGCTGCAACATCTGTCATATCTGATGACACTTGGGAATTAGATTAGGTGTTACAGGGTTTTTGATGGTGATGGGGAGGTTTTAGAAGAACTGTAAAGTCTGGAAAGCATCAAAGCAGGTGATTTTCTTCTCAATGGGCTGTCAAGCAATATTTGAGCTTTCAGATTTTCCTTTGCTGAACCAAGGACTTATTTTGTGTTTGTGTCTCTGTGAGAGAGAGAGAGAGAGAGCTCAAAATATTTATTTTATTAAAAAACCCACAATGCAACTCATTGCCAACTAATTATATAAATCCTTTCTGACACCTTCAGAATGTCCCCTTGAGGGGAAGTCAATCTATGCATATCATTTTAATACTTAAGCCTCGATCACTTCTTTCATTCTCTCCTTTTCTCCATGTTGCTTTGCAGTCTATTAGTGACTGTCATTTTAAAAACTTCCCAAGGAAAAGAGAGGAAAGAAAAAATATATATTTCAGGATGATGCAAGATATGTCCTGAGGAAGTGACAAACATTTCTGCAATTAACAGTCTGAAAATGGCTGATCTGTTAACAATCACCCTGTATTATTAAAAACAGCAGAAACAAGAGCCACCCACTGTTAGCGCCCTTCCGATGGGAATGCTTTACTTCTTAGTACTCTCTGGTTTTGGTCCCACCTGGTAGCTTTGTCTTCTTTGATAAACTGACTGTGTTTTGAGCTTCCATCACAAAGTTATACAGGGCATGCCCCTTGTGCGTCAGTTTTTATTTTATCTCCATTTAGATAGTATGTGCAGATGAGAGCTGTAAATAGCTTGCAGAAATGAAGGGTAGGGTGATCAGATACCAAGTGTGAAAAATTGAGACAGGGATGGGAGGTAACAGGCACCTATATAGACAAAGGCTTGAATATTGGGACTGTTCCTATAAAATAGGGACATCTAATCACCCTAGTGGTGGGCCACTGGGATTAAGCAGAATAGATCTGACATCTGATTGTTTTCCAATCTGTTTTCCATATAGGAACTCTTGTATACTTATCCTCTGCAAAATGGCACTGAGTTTAAGACACTCGTCCGTTCAGTGATGCTTCCTTCCTGCCACCACAAGCTGCTCTAACCCTACCCCCACTCAGAACTATATTCCCACCTCTCACCACCCACATCTAATCCCTCCCAACTGCTGAACTCACTCACCTGCAAGCCTCCCCCCACACTCCACCTGGTAAACTCTAACCCAACGCTCTCCACAAAAGAACTCTTCTGCAACCCTCTCACACAAATCACTGCATGCCAACTTACAAACTTCCCTCACTCTTCAGAGAGTCAGATCTAAAACCCACTGCACTCAGTGGAAAACCTAGCGAGAAACGTGGCACTGACAGCACCTCAGCACTTGGACCTTGACTACCCACAAAATAGGTACCATATTAACTATACTCATACAGCTAAAGTTATACAGACAAGCTAGAATGTACGCAGTTACATCAATATGAAAGTGCCATCTGGAAGGGAAGTAAGTTATACAAATTGTAAATGCATCCACATGACAGATTGTATTAGAATCAAAAACACCCCTTACCAAAATAGTCATAGTGGTACAAAATTGGAGTGTAGACCAGGCCAAAGAGAACATCCTGTTTTGAGGTGCCAATCAGAGGAAGATTTTATGATCGGAATGGTTAAATTAGTTTGTTTTCGGGCTGGCTGAGCTCTCTGACCATCAGAGTGATGCGTGTCCTGCTGTCAATGCCTCGTTTGATCTGTCCTTCTTTGTTCACTTTTTGTGGTCTGCTTATTCTCTGATTGTCCCTTTGAGCCTGATTTTATGTTCAGAAAAGAACAAGCAAAATATTCAAGCTAAATACATAAATACACAATGAATGAATGGTTCCTCCAAATGACTCAGTAGCATCCACCCTCCCCCTCCCCCATCTCTTTAAGCAACACCCAACATTTTGGTGTAAAGTAAGCCCATCCCTCATCCATAGAGTAGTTGTGTTTATGCTGCCCAAAGCTGATTGGAAATATGCTGGAATCGCTGTAACAGCAGAAAATACCCACCAGATACAAACAGCAAACGTTGCAGATGTTCTGGGCCAGATACTGATCTGACATCGGTCGAAATCAGGAGCAACTCCACTGAAATCAATGGAGTGTAACCTTTCTGCCAGGTGTTGTCAGTAGCAACAAAAGCCAGAGGTGGTTCTTAAAACTAGCAGGACACAGGCTCAAGCCTTCAACCAGAATTTCTGGGACTGCTAAATAGCTACGCTGGGCAGCCTTCCTAGGCTATCTTCCCCAGTGAGTCTGTGCATGAGATAAGGAAGTCTACTAGGGAAAAGGAACACATCAGTACAGCTACAGTATACCTATAGGACTGATCAGTAAAACACTCGCCCCATAGTAACGTTGCCAGGAGTCAGTGATCTCCGTTCTCTACCTACAGGTGTAAATGTCCATTAAGCAAGTGTCCCTCTACCCCATTGCCTCACCCTTCCCATCTGTTAAACGCCATTCACAGTTTGGTGTCACTGGGTAGCGTAGTCCCTAATCCTGCGGAGCACTCAGGTATACCAGTCTCCAGTCCGTGCAGTATGCTGTCTGGTACTCCTCCATCTCGCATAACTATAGGGATTTCAGTTTTAGTTAGTTGCTGGGTAGGAAAGGCCTTATTGGAGTTCATGTAGTTCTACTTCTCTCCTTTAGAGCGTCAGCAAAGAGCTTTCTCTACATTTTACTCTGCCAAAGAACCAACTCTGCATGACGCCTCATCCAAGAATCCTCTGAACACCTCAACAGCAAAGAAACTCCACAAGTTAGGAGCCCTTTCCATTCTCTTATCTCTCAGTTCAGCTCCACTCCTCAACCTATTCTGAGTTCTTATGGTGATTCCCCAAGTATCATTGGAGGAATTCTATGTAGAAAGCTTATGCAAATGAAGCTTCCTTTAGCCACACTTCCCCTTGTGCACCAATAGATGGGGATCTCTGGAGCCTCTGTCCATCTGGAGCTCTGGGTAAATAACTTTATGCATAGGAAGAAATTCTGTGGCTGTTCTCCCCACAGTTCCCCAACAGATAGGATCAGAGAGTTCCTGCCCTCTAGAGCTTCAGGCCACAGGGCTTAAAGGAGTAATGCTGATGTCAAGTTGGTGTAAATCAGATCAGAATCAAATCTATTGTATGTATGCTTTGGGGATTTTAGCATCTGCAGTGGGGATGGGAGGGGCTTGCTAAACGAGGACTTCTGGACCCAGATTCAAACTCCAATCTATTGGGGTGGGAAAGAAGAAAGTGCTACCATTGTGGAAGTTTTTTCTGTAAAAGCACAAAACAAAAACTAATTAGGTCACTTCAGCCAGGAGCATAATGTAGTTTGCTAGCTGCTCAGGCGTTAAAGCAGAAAGATGAGTTTATTGTGCTAAATGGAAACATGTTATTGGAATAACCCTGTAGAGCAGAAGTACAACTGCGGCAAAAACAATATTCTCTTGTCTAATTCCAGGGACACCCTTGTATCCCTGGATTCTCTGGGTTCCTTCCCCACCCCTTGGAATAAGACAAATTCTGAGAGCTGTGTGCGCCAACAGTTAACTGCAGTGTCAGCTCACAGCTCTGGGCTAAATGAGCGCTCGTAATTTATACAATAAATTCTTTGACCAAAAATGATTAGCAGTCATCAAAAATGACAAGTGAACTTCTCTCCTCAGTGGATTTATAATGGGCTGCGCAGCCTTTCCCTTCCATCAGGACAGGCTAAGCATAGTTCTGCTGCCTTTTGCTCATTTAATAAACAGAACAACATTTCATTACCCTTGTATATAACACGGAAGTGATTTGTAACCCAACACCAGCCAAAGAGCCCATTTGGGCAAAGCAGTCCCATCATGGTAAGCCTCCAGGAAAGGTGGGTATACCCATGCAAATACAGGCCTCCAGGAAAGGTGGGTGTACCCATGCAAATACAGTCTGGCTCTGATGCCTGTTCCCCACCCTCAGCCAGCTCAACAAGAGAGAGCTCAGTTAGACTCTGCTTAAACAGTGACATGCATTTGGATCAAGCCCTAATTTAAGATTATATTCACAACCATATTCCTGGAAAGCAAAAGTTTCATGAATAAATGTTTTGCAAGAATATTCACTCCTCTTTTTAATTTTCTCCAAATACATTAATCCAACAGACACATCTGTTGGCAGGCAATTGAGGAACAGAAAAGGGATGCTTCCTGGTAAAGTTTAAGCGACAAAATCAACACTAAGTGAAAGAGGGTGCAAGCAGCAAATATTTAGAGCAGCCAGTTGAAAACCACATGGAAAATTGGTCACAAAAATTATTCAAGAATCAAGTTAAGAGGTCGATGAGCCAGCAGACAGGGCAGTGGAGTGAAATTCAGGGGACCTGCATGCTATTTTGACTCTACCAAATGATTGCCTTTTTGACCCTGAGCAAGTCACTTTTCCTGTTTCCCCTCTCACCCATATTGGCTGTGTCATTCAAACTGGAAGTTCCCTGGAGCAGGGGAATCTTCTTCCAATGCCTCGCTCAACGAAGCCTCTAGATGCTACTGTAATACAAAACAATTATTCAGAAAAGCCACAGCCCATTTTGTGGATGAGCTACCAAAAAAGGACACTCAATTTCTCAGCTAGATTAATTCCAACTAGTTATTCCACCAGTTCTTTTTCTGAGTACTCCGCACTAGCAAATCGCGGTGTGCAAAGGAATTTGAATGTTTTTGGAGAGGCACACAATAAAGGATTCATGCAATCTCCTCCCCTCTTCCCAACAGATTTCCTGGGGTGCCTCTGATGGGGAAGCCCAGCAGTGAGAAGGCAGCAGCTGGGCTCCCCCAACAGTGGCATTCTCCGTTCCCTGCAATCCAGCAAGGATGGAAGTAGTCGAGCTGGCTGAGCTCCGCCTCCTCACACCCCTACAGCTGCACCCTGATGCTTCTCCTTCCCTGTTGTTGAGTCTGCCTTGCAGATCACCCACTGAGGGAGTCACCGGGTGGAAACAAAGGCAACATGGGACTGCAGCAGCAGGGGAGAGGCAGCAAGCTGCAGCTGTTAGGGTGGCAACAGGAGGAGCTCAGGCGGCAATCAGGGCCCCTACTGCGTCCTTTTCCCCCAGATTGCAGGGATACATGGAGACTGGGGGATGCCCCTGCTTGCCCCCTCCGCCCATGCATGGCCTGAACCTGGCACTCAGGACCAATACTGCAATAGGAAAACAACATGTCCACATGATGGATGTGAAAATAAATTGGTAAGAAAACAGATCTAACCTTCTGATTATATAACAAAGAATCCTAAACAATTCTTATGAATAGGAAAATATGAAAAATACTTTGGCAGCCTCTGAAGGCAGAAACCACTGTTTGTGAAAATGTAATAAAGTCTGATTTAAGTGTGCATCTTTCTCGAACAATGAAACAAGCCAAGATTGTATAGTGTATACTGCTTGCACAGACACGAGTAAAAGCAATACTGTCTGGGCTTCAAGATCAATCTCTGTTATTCGGCTTCATATAAAACGATCTAAGTCCTCCCCCGCAATTGATGGGCACAAGAACAGTGTGTTCAGTTGATCGTGGCAGAGAAACGTGGAGGAGGGGAATGGTTAGTTTGAGGCACATAGAACAAGGGATAGCAGGTTTGTCAGGGCTACAGCCAGACATCATTGCTTCTCTTCCCTCAGAATGCTTAAAGCAACACTGTGTAGGTGGCTGTGTGGGAAGACTAATGCTGTAAGAAAATTGCTCTTTGTCAGACCATTCCTCAGGCCACTGGGCCATAATGAGTTGAGCAAGATTTGCTTTGCTTATAAGGGTGTGGGAGGAAAAGGGAATAAATGTGGCTAACAACAAGGCTGGATTGTAATCCTGAAACCCGGCCCCGTTAATAGTAGAATGCAGCTGCATTCCTCTCAGAAGTAGGACAGAAACCAGAATGTGACTTTCATCTGAATGGTTAGAAAAAGAAAAGCCTAGAAAAGAAGAAGGGAGCATCAGGGAGAGAAGAGTACTCTACAAAGAAAAGAAGCAAGCAGAAGATTTAGAGAATAAAGACACTAAAAACAGGAAGATAGAACAATATTAGAACAATAGTCAGCCAATATGTGCATTACTGAGCAGCCATGAGAAATACAGAATGTTTACCTTTGTTTAACACTGAATAAGTGTAACAGAGAGATAGAGACCACCAACCAGACTGTAGCCCCCCATTGTGGCTCCTTTCCGTGGCAGCGAGAAGGGATCTAAGGGTGCGTCTACACTGGTGCCTTAGGTCAACCTAAGGACGCTTAAGTCGACCTACAGAACTCTGCGTCCACACTGGGCGCTTGTTAAGTCAACTTAGGAGCTTCCCTAGGTTGACTTAATAACACCAGCTCTGAAGGTTGACTTAAGGCTTAAGTCAACCTTATTAAGTCAACTTAAGTCGACTTAAAACCCCTGTAAACAGGTATGTCTACACTATAGGCTCTGTTAAGTCAACTTAGCAAGGTCGACTTAGTCGACTTTAAGTGTAGACGCTCCGTTAAGTCAACTGGACTCGACCTTGTTAAGTCGACTTATCAAGTGCAGGCATAGCCTAAAAGCTTTATGCTACTGATATGCTGAGCAGAGGCAATTGTGAACAGCTCCCATAAAGTTAGAGCAGTCCTCCAGTCCTTACTCCTAACTTACAGCAAGGGCTTTGCTGATCCCCTAATGCAGCCTAAAATAAGGGAGGCAGAAAATGATATAAAATCACCTTTGCCCTCCTATTCTTGGACTGCACTTTCTGACACTGAGACTTGTCTTGAACCCGAGTTCTTGTTCTCGTTTGTGCACGAGTCTTCCCAGAGCTGCCATGCCTGAAATGTTATTAGATCAAGTATTCTATTATTCTATGATGCTGTCTAAGGAGACAAAAGATATATTTACACCTTTGCAAAATGCTACCATGTGAGCTGAAAGGAGTCATTGTCTGAGGATTTGTAGGGCATGTGTCTTAGGGAGCCAGGGACCTTGCTACAATCCCCAGCTTTTACCAATCTGGAGTGGCTGCTGCTACAACCATGGATGAGCTCCCCCTGGAGGACACTTGCCAACCTGCTGTCTGTAACAAACAACCCTTGGATAGACTCCACATGTTCTCAGGTAGGTTGGGTCTGTACAGAGTCCACTCAGTGTGTCAAGCTCTAGGCTTCTAGGCAAATTCTAGGGGACACTGCAGAGCGTTCGTAAAATCAGACTGGATTTTCATAAGCTCCCTTACACAGATTCCAGCTGCCTTAAACAAACATGAGACGGTCATCTGTTGACTCAAGTGTAAGTGCAGGTCAGCTGAGATTTATTCAGTGTTATAGCTCATGTTATTCCAATAAGATGTAGTTAAAGCCGCTTCCTGCTCGGCTTCCCAGGATGCATTTTATCTGGACTTGCAGTTTCTGGTTTCTTGAGGTAGAAGCCTTTACCAACTATAAAGGTCCGAGTCACTAAAATGCCCAGAAGCCTGAAAAACAAACAGGAAAATCCTGTTGTATACATCATCTGCAATATACCAAAGGACTCCAACTCCCTGTCTCTCACATTGGCTGGCACCAGATGTTTCTAATGGAGGTGAAATGCCCAGATAATGCACTTGGCTAGATGAGTGATCTTATACCAATACAAGGAAACCTTTCATTCTGATCCCAGATGATCATCAACTTATCTCCTGAAACATCAGCATCGACAGCCCTTTTTTTTTTATCCAGGACAATGTAACGGTGCAGGTATTAATTCAATTCATGCATGTCTGCCCTATTTTGAGTCGGACTTGTTAGCCCAGTTACATTTAGCAGTTCACGGGTGTTCACAAGAATAGTTTGTCACTTTAGCACACTTTTAATAGTTTTCTGAGAGTTCTTTAAACAACAGTTACACTTTGACAGCACCAGAGAAAGGCAGCAGCTATTTAAAAATTAGAAGATGGGGAAGACAGGAAATTGTGAAGGAGTAGAGGCAGGAAGACCCACAAAACCAGCTTCCACTCTATAACCCAATCAGATTACAGTTCTTTGCTCATCTGAAACTGATCCAAACCAAATCTCGCCTCTTACATTTTACTATTTAGATTACAGAAGCACTTAGCAGCCACCACTGAGATCAGAGCCCTCTTGCGCAAGGCACTGTACAAACACATACTAAGAAAAGGTCCCTGTCCCAAGAAGCTTATGATCTAAATGGACAAAGTGTGGGGCTCAGGAGAGGAAAGAGGAGAGACAGGTGAAATGAGTTGTTCAAGTTTGCACAGCAGGTCAATGGCAACACTGGGAATAGAACTCACGTCTCACAGGTTTGGTCCCAACCCACTACATCATACCAAATTCACTTCTTTCAGAAGAAACTGATCAAATCGCTATTTTGTCATGACAAGAAACTATTTTCATGCACAGTTTCCATCGGGATGTCTCTCTGTGACTGTAGAATTGGAGGGGGGGGGGAATCAGTTTTCCATTTCTAAGGCCAGATCCTCACCTTCTGTAAACCAGCACAGATTAATGAAGCAGATCTGGCCCCTGGTTTCTCTCCCTGTCCCGATATTTCTGTATGAATGTATCAGTCATGTACCCCAGCATTCAGACACTGCTTTATAGAAAGGGCAGTTGACTCCCAAGCATTCAAGCTGCAGAATATTCTGAACAACTTGCACAGGATGACTTTGATGGTATTTTTCTGACTGGTTATAACATGGGGGAGAAAAATTATAGCCTTGAAGGTGTCTTGGCTAAATAATAAGGAGATTGCATCTTCTATCAGAGCTCGCTATTATTGTCCAATACCACGTTCCCCCATTGCTTTTTAAAGGCAAAGAGGCACGTATGACAGAGGTATTAGTGTCTTTGCCCTGTTAGCTAGTTTCAAGTACATTTTTCATTTAGATGTTGACAATTTATTCTTTCCTTCCCCCCCCCTGCCAGGAACTTAGGGTAAATTGGGATACTTGTAGGAATGATTGATAGTGCTGAAGAACGAAGGGCTGTGCGTGCATGCACATGTGGATGTGCGTGGATTCAGGACAGCCTGCGGTGTGATTCCAGACTCCATTCCTCAGCCAAAGGGGATCATGCTGCACAGTTCGTGTGGGCTGGCGATATGTACTGCTTGCCACATGAAATCAGCTGAATGATAATCGGATGGGATAGAATTCACACCCCCTCTGACGCTCACAACAACTTTAAAACAAATTACACAGGACACCCATGAAAGCAAACGGCCACAAGCAGTTGCCCACTAGAAACAAAGGGCAGAGAAAAGATTAAATTTTATTTCTTCCCTTTTTCTCTCTGTATAATGAGATTCAATTTCTGATATTGAGGCACTAAGTCAGAGCAAGAAGAAAAAAAAGGAGATCAGTATTAAAGGAGAGGGAACAAGAGGCTTTACAAGGCTTGGAGGCTAGATATTTAAAACTGCAACTCTCCATCCTTCTTTCGCTCTCAAAGGTGTAAGCAGGGTCACGTTTACTACTTTTTGAAGCAGAATGGAATGCCCGGGTCTAGGTTGGGCTGTTTTAAATTAATTATCCCCTGAAATGCCAAACAGAAATGCAGAAACCAAGCCACTTAAAATGAAAATGATTAAGGGCCAGATTTATAAAGATATTTAGGTGTCTAAAGATGCACACAAGTGGCATTTTCAAAAGCTCCTGACACCTAACTCCTATTGATTTTAATGGCAATTAGGCAATTTTGAAAATCCCAGTGGATGCCCATCTGCATCTTTAGGTACCTTTATAAGTCTGGCTTTTAGGGGCTCACTCAAGGTCCCAAGAAGTCTGTGGAAACTCTAGGACTGGAACCCATAAACTTGATTACCCCAGTCCAGTGCCTTAACCACAAGACTAATTTCCTACCCAGGTTTATTTTGGGAAAAATGTTTTCTCTCGGACCTCAGAACACCCCAAAATGTTCTCCTAGCCACTCTCAAATGTGAGTAGCATGAAATGAGAAGTCTGAGAATTGTAGCCATTAAATGGAGAAAATATTTCCTTAGAATTCTGCCCCTGGAGAGCAGCTGGGGCCTCTGGTGTGAGAAATTCTAAATTATGCAACAAGTCTGGGAAATCCAAAGATGGACTTAAACACCTGAGTGCCAGAGCTTTTTCTTAACACGCTCACATCACTCTCTGGGGATGTCCCATTTCACATTAAACTGTGATCTTGGTATCACAAAACCAACAGATTCCTACAAGCCTACAGGGGAATAGGGAGCAAAGGCGAAACATCTGTAGTCTACAGGGGAAGCCACTGAAGGTGGCAGGGTTTCTGCTTCTTTCCCTTTCAAAGTTCTTTGGACTAATAGCTCTGCTGAGGTCAGATATAAAGGATCTCTGGTTCTGCCTGTGGGTGTTCGAGTTTGTGGGTGACTGTGGCAAACTAGATGGAGGATTGCAGAATGTTTTCCCCTAAATTCCCTCTTATAAAAACATTCTTTGCACTTTGCAAGAGCAATCTGCATCTGATCTATGCCTAAAGCAGGAGGCACTCATTCCAAAAGCAAAGGTTGAGGCTGAAACAAATAGCAAACACGTTCCCATCCATCCAGCTAAATCACTTCATTTTACTGCAATGATGTGAATGATGTCCCTTTTTTGGCATTGGTAATTAAAGGGCAGCAGAGATGGTGGGTGCTGCATTGAAAGGATGTGTCTATTAAAGTAACTCATGCTGACAAGTGATCATTATAATTGGGGGGAGAGAGAAGAAGGGGATTAGGATGAATTTGTTATAACAAGATCTTTCTTCCAATGTATTTCAGCAAAGCAAACGGATTTTAGGAAGTGTTAACTATATTAGACTTTTCAGTATGGGATAAAACCTACATTCCTTACCCAGTACACAGCCACAGAAGGTGCAATAAATGTGTATGGTAAGAGATGGGCCTTTTTTCTCTTGGCACCTGGCAGATGCTATGGTCAGGTGTAGAATGGTTAAACCTGTCACAGGGGAAAGGTCAATATCCACTGACTGCTGTTTTAGAGCCAGTAAACCAAGACTCCAGGATTTGATCTTCAAACAGGATCTGCTCCAAAGTCAATATTAGCATCAGCTGTTCTTTTAATCTCCCTGCTTGAAGAAAGCCTGCCCCAGTCTCTCTAGAAGCTCATAGAAGTAATGCTCTCATAGATACCAGAACATAATATGTCTTTGCATTTCTTTAGCCCCTTCCATCTGAAGAGCTCATGGAGTTTTACAAATACAAATTTACTTCCAGAACACCCCTGTCTGCTATTTCTCTCTGTGTTTTAAAAGCAGAGGAAACTGAGGCCCACAGTGGTAAAGAGAAAGTTGTACCACTAGCCTCCAAAAAGGGGAAGGAATGAACAAAGAAAAAGAAAAAAACTCTGCTCATGAAGTACAGCAGGACACTAGACTGGGTTCAAAAGGCCAAGCTTTCCTCCCAGTTATGCGCACCACAGACTCAGCTGTAGATAAGACATTGTGTAACCTTCGGGTGGGCAAAAATACATTTAATTGCCCTTCTCCAGTGCCTCAAAGAAATCAATCCCAATCCCTATGGAGAAAGCAGCTGGAGACTCAGGATCCAGTCTGTATGGGACTCACAGCAAAGACTGCTCAGAGTTACCACCCCACATTCAACTGCTACTAAAAACAAACATAACAATGAACTTTATTAACTACTAACTAAATAAACCTTATCCTAAGAAAACAAAATACAATTAACCAAGAACAATCCCTACAGAAAACCCCACAGGAAAGATACCAAAGAGTCCCAAAGTCCAGGTGGAGTTCACCCAACTCTCAGCTACAGCCTTTGTTCAAGTCTAGAGGCTTGAGTGGCAAGAAATCGCTGTCCTCTTCTTCCTTTGCAGGAATCTTCTGTAGCATTCCATGCAGGCTTTTCCTTCTCATTTGCAACCAGCCCTCAGTCCCATATGCATGTCTGCAAAGTCTGTTGCAGATGACTCCATTAGAGGGAGAAAACATCTTGTTCACACCTGGCTCAGCTTCTCTCCTGAAAACAGAGCACATGGGCTCTTCTCAAAGCAGCTCCAGCCTGCTGTGTGCACAGACTGCTGATCTCATGTGATCTGACTGACCACACCTCATCACACCAGCAGGGAACCCTGTGGAGCATGCTCAAAAATGCTACCACTCCCTGCTTCCAGAAATTTCTGGTTGTGGGTAGCTAATCTGCCCAGCAACAGTAACCCACGCTCAGTAGGTCTCTCAAAGAGAGGCATATGGGTTACATTTGCACAAGTCATTTCACTTCTCATTGATTTGACACGTCTTTGAAGCAAGAAGCATATCTTACTATACGAGTATAACACCACCTAGCCCAAATAGCACATCCATGCACAATAATATAGGTAAAAATAAAAATAATAAGGAAAACTTGCCCCACTCCAAAGTGCTGTTGCACAGAAGAATCAAGGCAAGAGAGGAAAGAAAAGCTAAACTGAAAGAATGGCAGTGCGAGATACAGGCACCAGTGCCTTCAGGTGGCCTCATGTACTGACTCATGACCTGGGTTGAAAAAAATCCTTTCCTCTTTCTCACTAAAGGAAAACCTGTGCTCTGATTTCTCTGGCTCCTGGGCTCCTGCAAAGGAAAATCAACAAACTATGGTACTTAGAAAGGTAAGGGAGATTCCCAAGCCTTTCCACATTGCATGGTGAACATTTAATTAGTCACACTCTATCTTGGCTCAGCAGGAATATTCTCTTTGAAGTCAGTACTCAACCCACTAACCCTCCTGCACCATGTATTTTTGTTTTCTACTCTGGTTACAGTTTATCTCTTGAATTATTTGGCGGTAGCTTCGTGGTTTCCCCCCAAGACCACAGACAACCAGCATTGCTCAGTATCAGGTGCTTTGCCACTTCACCGTACCACCAAGTCTGATGAATTGTATTTCTGCCTCTTGTAGGTGAACCATGTATCAGAGGGCACCCAAAGTAAGGAATGAGCCAGAATGCCCCCTTTCAACTCTGATCCCATTTCCATGGATACTACTAAAGGCAAACATTCTGGCTCCTTGTCCAGATTTACTCACAGGTGCAGATTTTTATGCGTATAGTATAGTGGGATTTACATTTTCAAGCAGATGCTGTTTACAAAAAGCTGGTGTGGGGTTATGCTTTTGCAATGCTGCTTCTGATTTTCTAATACTGACTTTATATGATCTATTTTTTTATTTAACAACCTGTTATCCAAGCTCTGGATACATAAATGGCAGTGAACAAATTCTAGAGCAACACCCATTGTCCAAGAACATGATGTTCTTTTTAACCTCCTTTTTGAAACCCATCTTTTTTCTGCAGAGGGATCTAAAGAACCTAAACCTTTATCTGAAAGAAAGAATTTTTCGCCAAGAGGTCATTTAGTGACCAAATTCCAAGAGATATTAATCACCCTTTGATTAGTCAAATGACAGGTGCTGACAAATCACTCAACAACAACAAAATAGTCCAGAAACAAAAAAGGTCACAACTTCCATAAACATTATAAAAAATGTGTGGGGCTTTTTTGTTTGTTTGTTTGTTTTGTTTTCCAACCAAGCCCGGGGTTTGCTACTTTCCCTAACAGACCAATTCAAAACACTTCCCAGCTTCCTGGCATGACATCAACATGAGCACACAAAATAATTGATCAGAAAGAATGAAAGGCTTGTGTAACTGACCAGCATTTCATTTGTATTGATCCAGCTCATCAGGAGCTCAATGAGAAGAAAGGGGAAAGTGAAGCTACCCTTAAGACAAGGTGAATTTTTGCCGGGTGTTAGACAGGAAAACTCCCATCAAAGTTTTTGGGCCACTTTCTCATACACCTATCTGCTAGTTGCTTTTCCTACTGTGCCTCTAACCTTCCAATTCCTTAGTAAAATCTCACTATTTATCATCGTCCAACAAACATCCAGGTGGTACAAATTCCACTACTTTGTGCCCACTTACACCCATTCCCCAACTAACTTACATTTAATATGTAACTTAGGCCACCACTTATAAATCTATGGGCTTTGGCATATGTTTTTTGGAAACACCAAAAAATAGACGCTATGGTAGTGATCAAAAGTCATCATCTTCTGGCAGCTGTGTGATAGACTGTGTGAAATAAGCTTGGGGGACTCGCTTCATTTCCTTCTGAACAGGTGTCCACCTCATAACTGACACACTTGTTAGCAATCAGAGCAGATGCATCAAGAAATGCGCTGGTCATGGAGACAACTCCTCTCACACCTACATAGGTGTTCACTCCAAGTCAGAGTTGAAGCTATTTTATTTTATATTGGTTTTACCAGAATATTAATTAATATTAATTAACCCATGTTTTCTTATTTCATGTTCTAAAATGTGCCTATCTCATGCCCCAGTGACACAACAAATACAGGTCAAATATCAGTAACAAAACCTGGCTCCTTTCTTGTTTACTCCTTCCGCTGTGGATAAGCATCCAGGGTAATGATGGTTAAAACGTTTCTAGAACGGTGCCCAATATTTGTTTACTGCTTGCTACAAAGCAGCAGAGAGAACTTAGATTTTGAGCCCAGTAAACAGGTTGGCAATTCGCTGTAAATCTGCCT
The DNA here is from genome assembly GCA_007922175.1 of Pelusios castaneus. Lineage (NCBI taxonomy): Eukaryota > Metazoa > Chordata > Testudines > Pelomedusidae > Pelusios > Pelusios castaneus. The sequence continues at coordinate 4,293,712 of ML685833.1, forward strand.
TGTTTTATTGCTTATATAAAATGCATATAGCCCCAACGGTATTATGGAAAAGGTCAAGCTTCTGAAGTGAGCACACTATTTCCTGTCTCAACAGGAACCAATTTCAAATGTGGTTCTCATCACAAAATGGACTCCGTAAAAGCAGCACACTGGTTATCTGCTCTCTGTGTTTCCCGAGTCACTCCATTTTCTTCATTTAATAAAGAAGTAAGTTTTTAAGGTCATCAGCTGCATGAATCTAATACAGTGGCAAAGCTGTATTCTAGCTTGCCTCATGCATCATTAACAAAACCTGCCAGGCAGGTTCTGGTTCCAGGATCTTTACTGTTGGAATGAACAGTATGAAGCACAGAGCACAGTTTGATTTTTAGGCTCCAGGCAGAGCTTGTAGAGTCAAAAGTTTGAGAAATCTTGCTTTGACTTGTCAGTTGAGTAGATTTTATATGGATGTCAATGAGGGAAAGTAAACAGGATGCCTGATCCAAGATGCCTTTATAAGCAGAATCTGATTTTAAGAGAAGCCATTCTAAATTAGAAGGATGTTTGAGACTTGTATGTTACACCAAGGGCTATAGACCTCTCTGTGACTAGGAATGGGCAAATATCAAGAAGTACAGATGTTTTGTTCAGCTAACACCCACTTTGACAGCTTATGCCACCATATCTGACTGCACTACACAGAAATTGGGTGGACTTGCTGCTGCTTTTCTCTTGGGGTTTCCCATGCAGTCGAGCTGGGAATTAAACAAAAACAACAGTATTTTCAGCATTCAGTATTTTTCTTTTGGTCTCCTCTGGGCTGGTACTGTGAAATTTGAATGCAGCTCCAAACCATTCCAAAGTTTAAAGCAATCCAGATCCATTAGGTTTGGGTCACTCTCCTAGAGATGGGCCCAAGCCACAAAGTTTGGAATCAATCTAAACTTCCCCAGAATTTGGGGGAATTCAGATTTCATGTCCCGGTTTAGGCCTTTGTCTGTTTAAATATCACCCAAATTTTTTCAGCCTTCAGAAAAGGTCTGGCTTGAGTTTTGTAAGAAGGTTCAGGTCAGTTTTAACGCTCTCCCTACCTGTGATTCTATATACATAATGCAAGAGAAAAGAATCAATGAGACTTCATTTTTTAAATTCCCCAATCCCTTATTATGGGCCAAATTCTGAATGCATCAAGTTGGAATTTACAACTTCCAGCGCTAGTGTAGATACACTTTAAGAGGGCATCACTCACATCCCAAGAGGCTAGTGGCAACTAGCTGGAGCATGTAATATATGTACATATTAAAATAATTCCGCATCACACACACCTTTTAACAGTTTATCATCCAATCACAAGAGGAAGAAGTCCTGGCTTTGAAATCATTCAGCACCAGATACTTCACCCTCTTGACTATCAAACATCCCTTCAACCTCAAGAGCTCTTGGAATCAGGAACTCCTGCTGGAGAGTTCCAGGAAAGGTCTTTTAAGATGAGAAACAAATCTCCAGATTACTTGCTCTATTGCTTTCCGAAGGTTTAGTTTCTGAGCTTAAGGGCAAAGCATAATTAAAAGGCTGTACTTCCTTTGCCATTGACCATGTTTCTGGCTGGTAAGTCAACCTTCCGGTAGATTTTGCACCTAACTTAGGTGACAAAGACACAGTTACAATAAAACTTTCTTGTCACTAAAGGGTGCCAGGTGCTTGCAAATAAAAGCATCATAGACAAGGCACAAATATCATATAAGGATACAATAAAGCTGTAAACAAAACAAAACAAAAAAGTTACCTTGTAACAGCCACCTACCAGAAGGGTCAAGATAAATGCACATGATAAGACACAGTTACACAAACAGGACTAAAGTGATTTAAGGTTACATCTGCCTATGAACCAGTCTGCGTCAACAATTGCATTATTTTACATCTGCAAAACGTAGTCCACTGAACATATAGTTGCTCTGCAGTTAAATAAGTATGAGTGAATGGCCCATTTTAAAATCAACTCCTCATTCCTATGTCCTGCAACAGCAACTGAAAATAAACTCAATGGTAATGCACACATCACTGCATGATGTCTCATTTTCAGATTATATCACACTTGGCACCAGGTTAAGTCCTAGATAAATCAGTGTGAATACCAAAGTGGTTATTTTCATGGCATTTCTAATGCGTTATTAGGACTAGCTGTTCTGTGTTCATTCTAGTGAGGCGCACAGTGGAGAGAATGCTCAAGAAACAGAAAAGATACAGAACTAGAAAAGATAGGAAGAAAACAGCAGGGTGGCGAATCAGCTACATTCTCATTACGCAGAGAGAAAAAGGGAAGAAATAAAATGGAGCAGATAGTGATGAAGATACCACACACAGAGAAAAGAAAAAAAGAGAGACTAAAATGGCTATAAAACCAGAAAGACACAGAGGAAAAGAGATCACCAAAATCAGAGTGAGAAGGAATAAGGGGGAAATGGAAACATGAAACAAATTCAGAATATAAAAATGAAAGACTAAATGGGCGGGGGGGAGGGAGAGAGAGAAAGCAAACACAAGCACACGGAATGGAGGAGCAGGGAAGCATTGATAAAGGGAAAAGAAAGTTTGTGAAAGCCATGAACCCGAGGAAAGCTGGAGGGATGAAGAAAGAGACTCAAGTAAGAATAAAAGCTAGTAGAACATGTGAAGTGAAAACATACCCAAGTGTTAAAATGATTTCACTCTTTTATTGAACACTGGTGACAGGAATTAAGAGATTCCCTCTGTGTTCCAGGTGATCTCTAGTTTCGGGACTCAGTTGAGAAGGATTTTACTTTCTCTTGAGAGGGACTGTAGCTTGGATCTGAAAATGGAATACAAAATGAGGGCATAGGATCATTCTCCCACCTTCTTCTAGTTCTCTTAGATGATGTTCACCAGATACATCTCCTCATCTCATAACTCGGTAAGCAAAGAACACTGACGAGAAAATGGTGGTGTTCACAGGTTCTCTCCCTGTGGCACTCTACAGGCTAGTCTCCTAAGGACAGGAATGCTTTAATGTAGCTCAGTGCCAGGGTATCTGAGTGAAATGGAATAGCCAGAATTATAAAGGAGGTTAGATAAGATGATTTAAAGGTCCTGTCTGACCTTAAACTCTATGAAATCATATGTCACCTGTTTGTTTTCTACATGCCTGGCATTTCTGGCTAGGTGCTCTTCCATACAAGCTGTATTCAGTTGCACTCTATATTTTAATTGTCTGTTCCTCTTTAAGGCTGCTCTCATATCATCCTGTTAGTTTCTTTAGGATGTGCGGCAATCATGATTATTCCCTCTGAATCAGCCTCTCTTCTCCAGCCCCTTTCCTTTGCCATCACAGAAAAGGGCTGATTCTCCTGCTTTCTGGGATTGGCTGTCAAAAGTACTTGTTCTTACCAATTTCCTTCCACTCTCTTTGCACTGGCAGCAGGGCGCTTGTGGCACTTTCTGAGGGATGGAGAAAGGTGCCAGTGGTCTTCCTAAAACAGCTCGGAAAATTCCAGCTTATCGTTTTTTCATCCTAGTCACCTACAGACACGTTTACCCATTGTCCTCCTAGGCTACAGATAAAACTGCAAAGCTATCCCTGTACATAACTCCTTGACCAGATGTTCAGCTCTGGGTAGCGTGCCTTTAGTCACACTGTGTGAGACTACACTGAGCCAAAATAGACAGTGGCGTTCTCTGGATATCACTGGCCCAGTGTGTGGTTGGGGGAGACTGATGAAGACAGCACAGTCCTTCAAGGATGGCCTTCTACATGACTGTTGCAACTGTGAGCAGATGACACAGCACATCACTGAAAGCTGCCCCATCTCTCTAGACTTTTGCTGACTACTCCTGTTAAATGCAGCCTGAAAGGGAGGCTGTTACATGGCTTCATGACTAGGATGTGTGAGAAATACAAGAGTAAGCAAATCTGTGTGTTTCTATTCTTTCAGGAATGCATATCTTCAGGCTGGACGCCCACCAAGCTTGGGTTAATTCATCAGTTTAGACTGCTGATCTGAATTAAGACTGGGACTAGAGTCTGCAGGAACTGACAGACTCCACAGTTCTCCAACTCATGAATTATTTTCAAATGATTTAGTGGCATCTGTGCCCAGTACAAATCATGATACAGGAGATCCCCTTGGAAATATCTGATCTAGCTTCTCCGTATTTTATTACATACCTATGCTTCTGCGGAATGTCCTTTGGTGTGGCTTAACCTTTGCTAGGAAGAAGATCTCCATCCCTGATCCACATGCTCCCAGAGCATTTGATGGTTTGATCCTGAGTCTGCCTCAGGGGAGCTTTATGGCAGTGGTTCTCAATCAGGCGTACGCATACCCCTAGGGGTACACAGAGGTCTTCGGGGGGTACATCGACTTATCTAGATATTAGCCTACTTTTACCACTGGCTACATGAAAAGTATTAGTGAAGTCAGTCCAAACTAAAATTTTACATAGACAATGACTCGTTTATACAGCTCTATGTGTCTTATAAGTGTTCCTCATGATTTATATGGTAAAAATGTGAAAGTAAGCAATTTTTCAGTAATAGTGTGCAGTGACACATTTTGATGTCTGATTTTGTAAGCAAGTAGTTTTTAAGTGAGGTAACGCTTGGGGTACGCAAGTCAGTGGCAACACTTCAGATACACAAGTCGGATTCCTGAAAGGGGTACAGGGTGGGCCGGCATGTGGCAGCAGCACTCCGGGGGGGGGGGGGGGGGGGGGGGGCTGGCAGGCAAGCTGTGTACCTCAGCGGCGGGCCTCCAGAGCCCAGACTGCTGTCAGGCCACTAAACCGGAGAAGAAGGCTATGCTGGCCTGAGTGCCAGTGGGGCTGGATTTTTAGGGGGCTGCAGAGCCCCGCTTTAGTCCAGGATGCAGGGCTGCAGCCTCTAAAGCCCCTGCCTTAGTCCAGTCCTGTGCGACACCTAATTCCCATTGATTTCAGTCACTATTTAGGCACCTAGCTTCCTTGGGCACTTTTGAAATCCCACAAAGCACTCACTTGCCATTTTAGGCAGCTAAATATATTTGAAAATCTTGTCCCAGATCCTCAGAGGCATAGCCCAGAAGAAGTCAATAGAGCTTTGCTGATTTGCATTAATTGATCATAAATATGAGCGTACGTGGGATTTGCTGAGAAACCACTCAGAAGAAGAGTTTATATTAAAAGAATACTATATTTTAAATATATGCTTTCCTAACATTTGGAAACAAAGGAGATTGGTAATGAACACTCGCAACAGTCTACTAACTGAGTTTGTCTCAAAACAAAACAAAAAATGAGCATGTAGGTATGATGAATGGAACAATTCAGTGAAAAGAAATGCTATCATGTAATAAAATGAATATCAGCCAAATGTTAGGAAAATGCCTTGGAAAAGAACAGAGCTAGGAATGCCTGGCAGTGCTACATATTCAAACAAATGCAAGTCAGTTGCGTAAAGTGTCATGAAGGACTAATGGAAGAATCTATAATACGCGATACAGATAAAAGTTGTCACTCAGTCTTCAGGTTAACATACATGTAATAACATTGCTCCTCGGCATTTATAAAACAGTATCTTCCATCATAAAGTCATCCTCTTTCACAGCTACAGCCTATGAAATATTCTGTTTAGAGGTTACACGTATAATGCTCTACCAAAATTTGAATTTAGGGGTGAATTTTTATCCCATTCCTCATCCACAATCATATTTCTAACATCTAAAACAAAATGGCAGAAATTGTATGAGAATGACATTTCCACTTTCCCCTGTCCCTCCTGCTTCCATTAACTTCCCTCTCCCTGGTCCTCATTTGAGCACTGCAGTGTTCACCCACCAAGCCCCATCCCACAGGGGCTTCTGTGATGTTAGTCCCAGGGCATGGTAGGAGCTGTGAAGGGTGAGACGAAGGTGAGGGAAGGGGATGCGTGAGCCAGCTATCACTTCTTCTTGGATTGGAGGGCCAGGAGACATCAGCAGTTAGTGGGGGTGCCTGGAGCAGGAGGTTATTAATACTATTAGTAGCTGAAAGCCCATGCTGTTGTGCAGGTATGGCAGTTGGGCCAAGTAAGCCACCATCTGGGACAACCAATGGAACTTCATGCAATTCAGCTGTTGACTAAGGATGGTGTTATGTTTGGTTGCCTCTGATATCACGGTGGTCTAAGACTGCTGGCTTGGTATAGATATATGCCTTACTATGGGCAGTGCAGCACACCGTGTGTAATGTGTAAAGTCAAAACGGCAAAGAATGTAAAAATTGGGTGGTAAGACTTCAAATCCTGGCAATGTTGAACCTGGTGATAATCCTGAACAAAAAGGAGCTCTCTGCCATGCTTGTGGCTGTTACTATCACTTTCACAGTGACTCAGAAAAGTTAGGTTTCAGACTGACACACAGAGAGGTGACAGCCCTGGAATTATATAATCTATAGCCATTTATTTGGTGCCCATCACCATGGTGTCTATACATCTACATGGGGCAGAGCCAAATTTCTTCTTGCAAAATTGGCTCTGGAGCCAGAAAGTGGATCTGGGCCCAACGGAACACCCCCAAGGTCTCGAGAATTGGTTACTTGTGGCTCAGCAGTGATTGATTTGCTGAGAATGACATCCTGAACACCAGGTCACTCCAAGCCCAGCCTGGCACTTGATATATTCTTTCCACTTCTCACATTGTCAGTGGCTGTAAAGATTCTAGAATTGGGAATTTAGCTGGCAGATGTGCGAGACAGAAAAAGGCTGCACAGCTTTATTTCCTCTGTACTGGTGAGAATGGCTCTGCAATGCTCAGAAAGTGTAGCGTTCAGATAAGGATTCAGAAGTTCAGATGCTTATTCAAAGCTACTTTGAATTGATTGCATTACTCATTTTCTTTCCTGTGAGGGAGGAAAGGAATGAAATACTGTGGGGGTGGAGGGAGAGGATCATATGACCCAATAAAAGCTTTTCCAAGGTTAAAAATGATTAGATCTGACTGGTCTTAATTCTTCACCTTCCAGTATAAACTCTTTGAGGGAGGGCAGCTGGTGTCAGCTAAACCTCTCGGACTCCGCATCATGCTGTAACTAGCTTGAATAGGATTATAATTGCGGCTCCTAGGCTGCAGACTGACGTCAGCTCTTCGGAGGAGTATGTTGATTGCTTAATGAGTTTCACAGGACAGTGTTTAGCTTCCACTCAGAAAAGAAAACTTAAAAATTGCTTCTAGGGAGCCGTCAGCATCCATTATCTTCTTTCTGATGATAATTTATAGATGTCTCTTTCCTTTCATTTTGGTGAAAGAAACATTGGGAGGAGGACTTCTTCCAGAACTGAAACTTCAGCTGTGATTATGTGGCAAACAGAAGGTGACATATAGGTCTAATTACCAGGTCCATTTCCAGGAGAAAATTAATTTCCATTACATGCTCAGCATGAAATGGATACTCACGTCAATTCTTTATAACACCTCTATTTCTTTTGCCCTATTCTTTGCAGTTCCCTCTTCAAAGCTTGTCTCCCTCTCCGCCCCAATTAATCTTTTCTCCCTTTGGCAAAAAATGTTCCTGGGTTTTCAGTTAAGCAAAAATTTACACAGGCAGATTTTTGGTAGAAATTCTTCATGTTAAACAACAACATTTGATGAAATGTTGGCCTCGGCATGCTACTGCGATCTCTTTGTCTTTCAGCACAGTGAACGCAAACTCCTTTCCTTCTTAGGAACATCCTGCACTGTAGAGCCAAGTTTATTGCTGTTGCAACACAAATGTGGTGTCTTCTTATTTTTACTGTATAGTACTGAACCACTGAAATTATGAATATTGTGTTATGAACAGACAAATGATAAGGGGATTAATCATGCATCATTTGGTGCTCCTCAGTTCTTGTATTTTTCGTTATGAATGTTGGGCATAGAAACCAATGGTACTGTTTGTTGACTATGACACTACTCAAAGTGAATCAAAATCTGGCCCTTTGAGACTTGATCCCAAATTGTGTCCCAAATTTGAGCTGGCATACTGAGAAAGATGCTTTTGCACCCTCCTTAGTACCATCAGAGTTCTCAGAATTGTATGTGTTTTCTATCACAATCAGTCAGCAAAGTTAGCCCCCACTTCCTCACAAACATATTGATTAATAGTCACAAAACTTGGGTCTATATCCAAACATTTTCCACATCCAGGTGTAGGTGGATTCATGGCTTAGGTCCCAACCATTTGTAGCTATTACAGTTGATTTTGTTTTAATTTCTGAATTATTTCATGACTGAATTTCTAGAGGTGAACCCAACCAAACCCCAAATCCACAGAAACCCAAATTCTGGAAAACTCAAATCTAAATCAGAGTTGTATAGGCAGCCCCTTGTCTATAACGAGACAAATTGTCAGAACCCTGACCACAGCTGTCAGGACCAAGGATCAGGGCAAGATCAAACCTGAGGCTAAAAGTAGCAGAGGGGTTCATAGTCAAGTTACAGGCTAGGGTGTGACAGGCTGTTCCCTGGATCTGATCCTGTGTGCCCCTGTGACCTCCCAATCCTCACTCCTGAACCCCAACTTACCCACTTGGCCAGGTGACTACTCATTTCTGAGTCAGTTCATGCCAGCCTCCTGCATGTAATCGGTCCCAAGCAGTGCATGTGCACCCACTAGGCACCCATGGGGCAGTCCCCAAGCAAGCACCCTCAGTCCCCAGACCCCACACTGGGAACCCCTGTCCTACAGAGATTGAGACCCCCAATCTCCATAGACACGTCTGTCCATTTAACACTGAAATGGATTGCCCAGCCTTCCTCATTCACATCCTCTAAAGTGCACACAGCTTTAGATAAAACAAATATTAGTTTATTGATCAGAATATGATTTAAGTGAGTATATAGCAAACAATGCACGATCATTTAATAAAGCAGTCAGAAGTAGCCACAAGTCAAATCAAAGGTATAAGATGCATGCTGAACTAATAACTATTCTATTCTAATACTACTATTCGAATACTACTATTCTATTCTAATAACTATTCTATTCTCCTCTTTCTTACCCATAAGCCCGGAGCCTGGTGGTGTTTAGCCAGATTAGGCCCTTCTGGCTATGTGGGTAGGCCACAAAATCTTTTGTTCCTTCCAAGATGGTGTTTCTCTGGCCAAAACACAACAGCTTCTTTCCCTTTCAAAGTGTCTGTGTTAGATTTTAGTTTTTAAGTCCTCTCAGTCCCCCCCCCCCTTTTGCCGGGCCGAGGAGCCCCAGGCACTTAGCTAGTTTCTCTGTCTTTGTTATGTACTTCACCAGCCTCTGTGCTTGCTCCCAGCTTTGGCTGTTTACATGCTGCTGGAGAACAATTCTGTTTTTCCCCTTCCCCCTGAGCCATATAAACTGCTTCACTTAGGTAGACATATATGATGCTGCAGGAAACATGGCACCATGGTAATTATGTAGAATATGCTATGAGAATTCATAAAGGAACCCTGCTGGGCACATTTGGCATCAAATCACAGAGTTACCTTACAAAAGTAAAACAGAAATTTACAGAGATCATACCCTAGGGGTGCACGGATGTGCATCCCATCACATAGGGTCAATTCCACGGATCAGAGTCTAAGTCAAATTTCATAATTCAGCTCAGTTGTCAAATTCCAAACCAAGCCAAGGTGAAAACCATGATTTCAAGAGCAAGAATGGGCATGGTAATGACAGGAAATCCACATTATTGCCTGGACACTTCCTGAACCAACACTTGGTTTCAGGAACCATATGGCTGATGCCCATCAAACCCCTTGAGGCAGGACTTCCTGTGATCTGTGTCTGCAATGGTCTTGGATAAATAGAATGTAAAACGGATACAAACTGGAATGCTTACAGCTGCTGCTGGATAGTAGTGTAGAGGTCTTTACTACCTGGTAGATCTATAGGCCTCAGCATGAGACTTACTGAGCCTTACACAAATCGTACATTTGAATTCAGTTTTGTAGAACCCATGTCTAATAATGGTAAAATATCCTGTAAGGCCAACCAACTTCAAGTTACATCAGACTAAGAAAGGAACCACATTCCAAAATCAAAGACATTCTACTGCAAATGTCTCAAACCCATTTTCTGGAGATGTTCTTGGAGAGCTCATCCAGCATGGAAGGGCAAAGGAATAAGTAAGAATGATGAAATCCAAGGTCCCCAACTCAGGACAACATATCAGTGTTACCTTAACGTGTGCAAGAGTGCTTCCAGGACAGACAATATTTGTCTTTCACCGTAGAAGTGTATTACAGATCTAGTTGTCTAAACATATCCAGACCCAATAAAAAACAAGACCTGCGAAGGATTTTCAAAATGGATTACTTTTTCTTTTGTGGCAGTGAATTTAGTGCCCATGAAAGATTTTTATTTGACAGTTCCAAAGATGGACATCCATTGGGGATACTGTATGTGAGATCAAGGAAGAAATTTTTTTCAAAAGTGTCATTCATGTAAATAGCTTATCTAAGATTCAGCCATTTACCTGTGTTGAGCTTGATTCTCTTTTCTTCCCACACCCTTCCCTAGTGCACTCAGTTTCTTGGTTTTCCTCAATTTTTTCTTAATAGTCTTAGGTAGGAATAGTGTAGGATTAAAAATTTCTTTAATCTATTGGTTAAGTGAATAAAAACAGAGCAATTTAGGATCAATACATTAGGGTCAGGTCACAAAACTGTCATGATTTCCTGTGATGGTAGGGTGAGGATGCACACCATGGTATTTTATTATAGATCACTGAATAATTAGGTTGAGAAGCCCTCTTGAGCTAAGATCCATTGTTGAAAATGTGAGGGGGCTGCCAGACAGCCAATTGCAGCATGGTCCATGGAGAGTTTAGAACAGCCTGGGGACTAGCTGGAACTAGTCCAAAAAGAACTGAACATCAGCTGGGGATTGCTTGAGAACCCTACGCTTATACCATGTCCATACTCCACCACTGAAGGCGTTGACAGTGGGGCTGGGTAGATCAACATGCAAGTAGGCTAGCTCTGCACAAATTAAGAGCTCCTTCACACAAGGGGAATTCTCAGCAGGCCAGATCAAGATTCTTTCTGGCACCTTTGTGATGCGAGAATAGCACAAAGAGAACAGAACACTTGAGAACGTCTGGTCCTTAGGCATAAGTTATATTCATCCCTGGTATAACTCCTCTGAATCCAAGGGAGTTACATTAAGGGATGTATTTGCTCCATTAACTCTTCTGGAATGATTGGTTTGTAACAATGATGTACCTATCCTGAGCTCTTGCTACGAAAATGAATTTAAATTGCTTCACATACTAAATGCCTGAGTCAGAGAGAAAGAACAAGATTCTGGAAACCAGGAGGGAGCCAACAAAATAAAGAGCTGAAATAACAAAGCTAATAAGTGTTACAGAAGCAAGCTTTGTTTTTCTCCTTTTGTAATACGCAATGAAATGCATTTCTCAGAGATCTTCAAAGAATCAAAACAATTCATCTTAATTAGCAATATTCAGGTGGCAGGTTTTGAGCACTTGGAATTTAAATGTGAGGATTAATGTACATAAATGAATTATGAAATTAAGACAAACCATAATTCTCTTTAAGATAAAATCGCCTGAGTAGGTGGACTCATTTCCACCACCAAGACACTAATACAATAACAATATTGCAGGTCTGCAGAAATGCTATTCACAGCGTTTCTGTATTGGGAAGGAAGTGTGTCAGAAGTCTCTCTAATAACCCCTGATAACCATCTGGCAACTACTGCTATAGTGGAATGGCTGGCTTGTGATTTCCTTAGAATCCTATGCTGAATACCAGAAGGGGCAACAGAGCCCCCACGTAGTTAATTTTGTGTGGGTTTGTCAGACTGCCTTTGAAAACCAAAATCTCCTGTGTGCAGTCAAGGGGCTAAGAGAATGAAATGATGACATGATATAAGACTTTACACAGATAACTCCCTTGCACCCAGGATCCTTTTGGCTGTTTGTGAGAGCCAGCATCGTCATCTAAAACGTTACCTTCCCTCCAAAACTACACAATGTGCCAAAGGACTCTGGCTCAGAAGGGGTTGTAATTCAAGGAGGCTGGATGTACAATTTGGGTTCCTAGATGCTCTATAATTGGAATTTATTTTTATGCCCCATATGAAACAATGAAAATATAGCTTGGTGCTGCCATATCTCTCAGACGCCACAAAGTGACAGTGTTTCAGAACATTCCTTTCTTGCAGGGCCAGACGAATGATCAGCCAGACTCCAAGGTGAAGTTCTGCAATGATTTGGACAGACTTTGGCTTAGGTTTACTGTGCAAGATCAATTGTTCAGATAAAGACATTACAGTAAACTCAGCTGCATGCATTGTTTCCTTGGTTCTGGCAGAGATCTACTACGTTTGGGGAACTGATTCTGAATCCATTGTGGTCAACGGTAAGACTTCCATTGACTTCAATAGTACAGGCTCAGGACCCGAGTCTCCTTTTCTCCCCATCAGAGTGGGTCTGAGCTCACTCATTCCTCACCACTTGTCATGTGAGAGATCTCTCCTCTTTCTCTGTCCTCTCTGTGACTGGGAATCACACCCACACAAATCTCAGAATGATCTAACTTTTAACAAAAAAAGTTAAGGAGAAAATGAAGTCATGGGATGTTCCACAGTAACCAGAAAAAAGTGATAGAAAATGCCATCATTGTCATGCACCAAACTCCCCTAGTAGCTCAGAGGGATTGTAGCAGTTCTCTAAATCAGCTTCTCCAACCACATGGACTAGAGAACCATGAAATGGCATTTCAAGTCACTTCATGACATTAACCCAGATACTGCCATGGAGGCTTCAAATTGTATGGCTCCCCTGCTCTCATTTAAAGCAAAAACATGGAATCTGCAAGACAGGAAGGGCTGTCAAAGCCCCCACTTGGCATGTAATTGCTGTAGGATGCAAATAAATTGCAAATAGAGGCTAGTATTGTTAGTGCTAAGAATCCTAGCTCACCAGTCTAGCCTATGCCTTGTTGAGGCATACGTGATTGTCGTATTTTTCATTAGATCCTCTATGGGTCATGAACAGTATTGCAAGTCATAATTTCCATCAGAAATACTGTAGGAGCATGTTTACAGTGATTGCTACACATGAGGTAATGTGATGAGTGTAAAGTAAACTCATTTGAGCTCTTTAGGCACTCTGCCTGGCAGTGGGAAATAAATACATTTCCCATTTTCCACCATGAGTGGCTCATGATTGACATGGTAGGAAATGTCACCACTAAAACTATTTATCATTCTGCCATGGCATTCATTTAGTCCATTTTTTACCATCATCCTTTGGCGGCGGGAGAGGTGGAGGCATGAGCTCTGCCACTGTTTCCCAGCACCTCAAGTTGAGTGGATCACTTTCGAGTCAAAACTGTCAAAAGAAATAAATGTAATGTCTGGTCCCTATGAGGGGCAGAGCAGCAGTGATAATTTTTTATCCTTTAAGCACTGTTACAGATATCTGAACTGCAGCTGTGCAGGAAGGAAGCTGTATCTCATTTGTGGGGATGGAATTCTATTACACAGATAAAACGATAATCCCCATTACCAGAGGCTAATTAATTTCTTTCTTGAGTTTTCTTTGAAGTACCAACTGAAAATAAAAGGACCAAGCTTGATAGGAAAAAAAATATAACGTTAGGTTCTATCAGATCTGACTGTATGAATCCGCTCGGAAGAAAAGCCGCCTTTTCACAGAATATAGTACATTTTTTAAAATAATGGGCTGATGCCAGAAGAGACGTTAATGTTAATTGGAGATGTTCGGTTATTCAGCAAGGGAAGAAGCAAGGAACCAAATCTCTTATACATCCTTTTAAGTACCGATGATATGTTCCTGATATAGCCATTTCAAGGACACAAGTGTGCTGCTCACAGGGCTATCGCAGTGCCAGCTGGTGGGTGTTACCATCTCCAGAATTTGTGTGAGTGTACTTCTGTATGTATATGGATGTGTGTGTGTTTATTTGTGCATGTACATTTGTATGCATGCTGTAGATATATTTATGTATGGTGTGTGGGTGTTGTCCATGAGCATACATGTCTACATGTGCTGGTAAGTATGTGTGTGGGATGAGTGCTGGTGGAGCATTGTATACACGTGTACATGTGTGTGCATTTGACAATCTAATAAAAGGAATCACTGTTCAGAGCACTGCGTCTCCTTCTTCCCAAGGACTAATTAATAAGGACAGAAAACCTTTTCTGCAGATGAGTGGAAGTCCCCCACCTGCAGTTTGCTGAGGAACTCTTTGCAGGCTATCTGCAGGGAAAAAAACCCACACATTTTGCACAAAATACTCAGATGACCTTTCCCTCAAGGTCTTTTCACTTCTCTTTCTTTGTTTAGAATTCATACTTGAAAGTGCATTCTGCAAAGGGTCAGATAAAAAAGAATCGCTGCTACCTCAGTCCAGCACACCAACTGCCCTACGCCAGCAAAGTCGCCTGGCAGGCTGGAAACTGAGAAGCCAACACTCTCTCCTTTATGCACATACATACTTCACTTAAATGTTAATGTGGGAGAGGAAGGTGCAGGAAACCACCAGGGAAAACATACCCCAGAAGTCTGACCCTCCCTTGCTGTCTATGTACCATACACAGTTGGCATAACTTGATTTTTTATTAAGTGTTCTGCACCAGCTGTTTGCCTGAGCAGGGTACTGGCAGGCTGCAAGATTCTGTGTGTTTGTATAGAAATGTCAGCCTGTAAACGTGTATTCACAGAGTTTGGATTCCCTGACCTCTCCCTGCATTTGTATGCAGAGGGTGAAGAGGATTTATTTTCAGTGTATTCTAAGGTGCCGTTTTATACTTGAAGAGAGGGCTGTTTTGTGGTTTTAAGGCAGTAGCTTCCCTGCTGTATTTCATATTCGCAGCTTATGACACACTGAATCTTTTGGTGCATTAGAGCTGGTATAGAAATGTCATTAAATCCATTGCAGATAGATTGTACCCTGATTTTTCTAGACACTGGTTAATGCTTTCTAGGAGAGAAAAATCACAGGCCCATTGGAGAATTTCTTCTCTTATAGCTCTGTTATTAGTAGCCTTACATTTCCCGTCATGCCAGGTCACAGCAATATCATGGCTATGCAGTGACTGAGCACAGCTGACATGCCTGCAACAGGTCTTACTGATGAAAAGGCACATTGCCCGATTAATGCACAATATTCAACACACTGATGATCAAACAGGAGATGAAAGAGTGACACCTTGCTTAAAGATTTAACATTCATCCTTTTGCTGCATATTCATAAGTGTGCCCCTGCCTTTCTCTGTCCAGAATTATTAATAGAGATGGGCTCTAGCTGCAGAATTTATATCTGGGTTTCAAAAAACATGAAGATGACAGGCTTGGTTCAGACCATTTTAAAGACAGAGGCAAAATTAAATGCAGATCTGAGCTTGTATTCTGCACACCTACAAAGCTGAGTGTTGCCCAGATCAGGGAGTTTGGCTCAGGCTTATCTTTAATTGCAAGGAGATGTGAGCTGTTTACAGCATGTATTACAGAGTGTAGGAAACCGATGTAATGCTGGGATAACGAGGCAATTCCCATCATAGAAGCTTATTTTTCATTGAGTTTGAGTTGCATTTTCTGCTTTGTTCTTTGATATTAAATAACAACTTTGGCTTTGTTCATATTCCCAGCCAGTATGAGAATTGCGTAAATGTTTCCTTCATGACTTTCCACAAACTGGCTGAAACATGAAAAGACGCTCTATAAATCACTGCCTCAAGGCACTGAGAGGCTATAGAGAAACTGGGTGGTGTTCTAGCTAAAGCACTGACTGAATGGTCTAATTAAGCACACAACTGTGACACAGACTTCCTGCGTGATGTTATACAAGTCACTCTCTCTGCCTCACTTTCCCCATCTGCAAAATGGGTGTGACACTATATCAGTCTCTTAAGAGTGTGATGAGGATAAACTTCGGATTTTCAAGCAGCTAAACACTCAAATGAGAGGAAAAACTGATGGGACGAGGAGAAATGAAGAGGATTTCTGTGAATGAGGGAACAATTAAAGAGTTTGAAGAGATGATGGCTCCTTGAAAAATAATCTCATCAGAGAATCCTGAAATTCTGGACCAGGCTTTCTTTATGACAATATAAATCTTATCACAAATCCTTGGTTTTAATCTGTTCTATAAAAGATCATCTGCTCACATTTCTCCCTGAAGCAGGCTTGTTCAGAATCCAGCAGAGAATTCCTACAATTCTGGTTTAATTCAAAAGTAAAAAAACCCAGCAGCAACGAAAACCACTCTGAAATCTTTCTGGAAAACAGAACACAAATATTCTAAGCCATCTCCTTTTTCGCTTCTGGCTTATGGCCCGGCCTGGGAGTTCCTCCTGCAGCTGTGTGTCATTGGGATAATTAGGCAGCATGTTGCTTGGCTTTGCAGTGGCCAGACCAGTGGGGATTTCAGGAGATAACTAATTCTATTTGATTTGGTATCCAGGAACCATCATTTACATTCCCTTCTACCTCAGAGAGAAAAATAGAGTCTGGGCTATAATTAGGCTTTTCTTCTGTCTCCTTTAGTCCTCCATTCATCTTACCACTGGGCAGTGGCAGCAGCAGAAACACAGGAGTCATGACAACTGATTGCTGCGGGAGGAATTTGGGTTTCTCAGGGGAAAGAAGATATCCCCATAAAACATGAGTGTTCGAAAAAAGCAAATTGACCACAGAACTGAATGAGACAGACAATAACTTCAAACGGGTCAGAATCCAGCTTTCCATAGGGTAGAAGACATTTATCTGCATACATGACTATGGTGGGGCAGCTCCACAATGTCTATAGTGATGGCAACAGATTTGCCACCGTCGGTACGCTCTTCCGTGTTCAATTGAGCGGTCTGTTAAGGGTAGTTAGGAAGTCGTTGGGAGATACGCAAGGTATTTTACGTACCTTGCATATCTCCCGTTGACTGCCACCGAAAAGCATGGCAAGTGTAGACTGGAATGTCCAGTGAGGATCTACCCAATACATTGTGTCTAATAAATGTTCACACAAATAGCTAATTAAGGACACAACTAGCCTTTTGCATAGAGGCAGGGTTTTCAAGAGCAACTAAATAACTTATGAGCACAACTCCCACTGATTTTCAATGCGGGTTGTTTCTCTAAGATGCTTAGACAATTAGGAATACCCCATTCTAAGTCAGTTTGCATGCATCTCACAATAACTGAGAATTCAGTCACCCGGACACTTCTATTGCAGTGTTTATCCAATGAACTTGAGCATCCAACTTTAAAATTTGGTTCTGACTGTGAAGAATTCAACCCAAACCTTGGATTGGGCACTTGGGAAATAAGGGTGAGCCTGTTGACTTGATTAATTTAAAAAGTCTTCTGAACCTTTATGATTGGATTTCCAGTTAGCATATTATGGCATGATAAATAAAACACATCTCTACCTTGGCTTTCAAATTAATAATAATGCTTTGTACTTGTGTGGTATCTCTTCATTCAAGAATTCATTGCATTGAGAACTTAAATCAATTTAACTTCTCTATCAGAACCCACTGCACATTAACTAAGGGCATGTCTACACTAGCCCACAGTCCAGACTTTGGGGGAGTTGACAAGTGCTCGTCAAAATTCTGCACCGTAACTCCCCCACGTGGACACAATGGGCATAAACTAAAGGGTTACCAGTATTCATTGACGTGGTCCTCTTTAAATGGGATTATCTTAATGTGAACTAGGAACCTTTCAGTTTATGCCCATAGCATCCACACAGAGGAGCTGTAATGCAGCACATTGGTGTGCCCTGCTATTTACACCCCCAGAGTCAGAACTGCAAGTGATTGAGCCAACTCCCAGAAGAGTGACCTGCCCAAGGCCACTCCGCACATGAATACCAGATGCCAGATCTCCTCACTTCTATTCCTCTTCTAACTATCAGCCAATGCTACCGCTCTGTCCAAACCAGAGCACCATACTGGGCTAATTTATCCTTTTGAGCTTCCGCTTAAGATGCAGAAGCGTCTCTTGTAACCTAAGGTTAGTCTTTCTTTGATGCACTATCTAGAAAACATGATCTGTGAGGAAAAGTCTAGAAAACATGACCTAGAAGGGAAGATTTAAAAAATTGGGATTG
>ML685833.1:4311789-4371985 GCA_007922175.1 Pelusios castaneus
GTCTAGAAAACATGACCTAGAAGGGAAGATTTAAAAAATTGGGATTGTCTGGACTAGAGAATAAAGGACTCAGAAGGGACATAACAGTTTTCACATACACAAAAGGTGGTTACAAGGAGGAGGGAGAAAAATTGTTCTCCTTAATCTTTGAGCATAGGACAAGAAGAAATGTACTTAAATGGACTGCAGCAAGAGCAATTTAAGTTGGACATTAGGAAAATTTTCCTGTCAAAGTAGTTAAGTACTGAAATAAATTGCATACGGAGGCTGTGGAATCTCCTTCACTGAAGATTTTTAAGAGTAGGTTAGACAAACACCTGTCAGGGATGATCTAAATAACACTTAGTCTTGCCATAAGTGTGGAGCTTTGGACTAGATGACCACATGAGGTCCCTTCCAGTCCTATGGTTCTGTCATTAATCTGTTTAATATTAGGGAAGAAGGCATTAGTTCAGGGATCCAGACTTGACAAATCTTTCTAGGTCCCAATAAAGTCATTAGACATATATATATATATTTCCACTAATAGAGTCAACCAGAAAAAAATATTGCAACAATGACATTATTTTCAAACATTCTCAGTGTAAAATGAATACTCTGATGCACAGTTGTATGTTAGTATTGTGTAGACCTGGTGCAGCACAAAGGGTTTTTTTTTTCCTTTCTCCAAACAGGTAAAAATATTTCAAGTCTTTCCCTTTGCCAACCACCCATGTTATCTCAGAGTCCCTCAGGGCTGTTCACTTTCCCCTGTCCCTTAAATTTCTTTCCATTATAAAGACAATATATAGACACACAGTATAATTCCAGATCTCCAAGTTTGCTTCATTCAAAAATCCTAGTTATCTGAATTCACAGTGTGTGTTTCCTATGTAGCCCAAAGCTAGTTAATCGCACCTCCAATTATGTGAACATTTGGGTAAATGGAAGTGTACTGTACATTCAGGGACTGAAAAGGATGTGCATTGGTAGTTCTAACAGTATTTTTGTAGCTCTCATTTATCCTGCCATCCAGACAGTAAATGCAAAGCAGTAACATTTTATAGAGCGGAGAGCATTTTTATTCAGGTCTCTTAAATCTTTTTTAGCCGTTCTATACAAAATCAGTTACATTGTAAACAGAATTTAGTAAGTGATCCAGGGAAGTTATCCTGACAAATCATTTATTCCTTCCAAACCATCGAATACCTGTCCTATTTATTCAAAAATCCTATTCATAGGCCCATATTTACACATTTTTTGTTATTCCCTCATTAGTCCACACATTTCCTATGGATTTTTTTTTCTTGTAGTTATTTTTGGTTCATTGTTGGTTAGGGTTTTTTTAAAATTATCAATGCATTTTATTGCTCATGACTACAACCATGATAATAAGTATAAATACCATGCAAGATTCCACACAGAGGAACAGTGAGTGTAAGAACTGCGCAAGCTTCCCCAGCGTTGTTCTGCCAATGGCTTATAGCACCTGTGATATTTTATTCTTGTGTTCCCCATACCCCACAATTTTTCCTGATCTTCAGTTCTTCGTTTATTTCATCCCTGCAACATCAGGACCTCTCAATCCTAATCTGAACCTACCGCCTATGTTTTAGAAGTCTGGGGCTCTTGGAAGCAGAGTGCCTGAATCCTGCTGTGTCTAGCCATAGATGTGTGATGTGCAAAAGAAAAGGATAAAGATGAGGCTAATGATCAAACCCGTCTTTCCTTGGGACAAAAGCTAGAATACGAGTCCTGTTCCCGGAAATGAAAGGCCTCTGCACTCACCTGCTGCACCGCCAAGAATTTGTATTAATAACTAAAGAAGACATGTTTCAAAGCAGTAGTCTTGTTAGTCTAGTTCAGCAAAACAAGACATCTTTGTCAGAAAAGGTAAGCTGCATGGAATGCTTATTAAAACACAAAATAGAGCTCTAGACCAGTGGTTTTCAAATTTAGGATTGGGTCGCAGACCCTCAGGCACTGGGTTGCGGCACCTCTGCTGCCACCGCCAAAAGACTGGAATGCATTGCTCAAAGATATAATTGTTGGGTCGCGGGCATACATTTTTTTTTCAACTGGGTCCCGAGAAAAAAAGTTTAAAAACCACTGCTCTAGATAAATAAACCTGCACAAGAAAACACTTTTACCTGCAGCTTCTTGTATGAGGCATACATTTTTTTATTTCCTTGCTACTTTGTTCAGATAAAAGCCAACAAGGTTGAAAGTAGGTCATTCTCTATGTATGGAAATAAAAGAAATACGCCAGGGTAAAATAGTTACACTGGTATAATTTGGCTCATTGCATATAATTCCCTTCCATCTTCATCAAAAGAGGCTGGAGTAAAAAAAAAAAAAAAAAAAAAAGCTCTAGTGGGTGAGGACAATGGAATGGGACTTTGGAGACCGGAGTTCTCTTCCAGGATTGACCACAGACTGCCTGTGTAAATCTGAACAAGGTAATAGTAGTTTATCTAAATTGTGTCCATTCCCATCTATAATATGAGGATAAAACACGACAGGAGTACTGTACAGATAAAATCTGAGTGCTCAGATACTATATTAATGAAGACTCCATATAAGTACCAGACAGAAGACAACCTTCAAGTGTGCAGTTTCTGTTAAAAAGCCTGTTAAAATTGCACAGGGAGCATTATACCCTCTCAAAGATTTGGTTTTTAAAAGAGCAAAACAAATAGAGAAAATAAACCTGTCTGCCTGGCCAGCCCATTTCCTATCTCTCTGCCAGCTGCTAAAGTGATCAAATAATTTATTTCGTGTTGCTATAAATTTGGAACATAGGATTGATGCCTGGAAGCATTTTAATGGCACTGTTGACCTTAATAATAAAACTATCCATTCCGGTTAGAATTGGTAATGACATCCAATACACCTGGAGACAGAGAAAGAGCGAGTCTAATAGCAGAGTCAAGTGAGAAGCTCCATAGGATAAGGAGCGGTTAGTAAAAACAAAAAAACAGCCCCATTTTCTATTCTAATCTCCCTTTTTATACCACGTTCATCTGCAGAATATGTGAACTGCCCAAACACAAGCAGGCAACTCTTGAGTATGGAGACTGATGGGACCATTTCTGTCCTGCTATTTCCTAGAGCTTACTAAAGGTGCTCCTCAGTGCTTAATCTGTAAGGAAAGAGGTGCTGGAACTCAAGCAATTAGGCTTCAGGCTCCAGGCAAACTTTTACTTATGTATCTGATGTAGCAAGCTCAGAGGTTCTATGGCTATGAACTGCCAAGTCCAGAGGTGCCAGGGCTCAGCCCTGGCTCAAATTAAGCTCGGATGCTTTTATGATGCTGATAGCTGCAACAGTCACTACATCTCAGGGTTTAAATTTTCACCCTTCTGAAACTGAGCACATAAATTAAATATATGAATGCGCACAATACTGGCAGACAAGGAAATGGTCCTCGCATCTTTCACTGTGTTTTGGAATGGGTTTCAACACCTCTTCATCTGGGATGGCTGACAGTTGTAAGAGACTTTAAGGACACAGAGCAAGTGATAATTATCAACATGCATCACAGGCTCTTTGTCAAATGATTAGAGAGGTGCCTTCCAGAGTAATTAGCCTTCTGAAATGGCTGAGTCCCTTCTGTTGTATTTTTACAGAAGCAAGGGAGCTGTCTCAGATTGCACTGGATTCTTTATTTAAAGTAACTTCTATAAGACGACAGCTCCCCACCCATATGATCCTCTGGCCTCTTCCTTCCTTCCCCAATCAGCTATTAGAATTTTCAAGTATCACTCTCTTGCACTGTTCATTTAACAACGGATACCAAACAAAACAACCTGGAAATTACATTAATCACTAACAATTTGCAAACCTCAATACTCTCTTTGTAATCATCAACCTTCAGTTCAGGATGCACATGAAACCTTTGAAAAAAAATTGTTCGATATTTCCTCACCATGCAGTAAAGGAGATATCCATGTGCCTTAACCTTCTCCAGTGAACAGGAATCATAAGGTCAATGACAGAGCGAGCTTTCCCCAAACTACCCATGCAGTCTTGTGAGCAGAAAGTTTAGTTCAATCCTCTGCAGAGATAAGTGTCTGCAGCAATGTGGGCAGATGTGCAATAGGAAACAACCTGAGACCATAGCTAAGCTACGGCCAAACAGCCATGAGATGGTGATGACTTTGGTCATGTACCATGCAAGGATCCTGCCTGATGGATATGCTCATAAGTTCATTTGCATATGGCACATATGGGAGGAGCCTATGGACATGGGGGGCCTGTGCAGTTTTAGACTCCTGAATCTCTTTCGGAGGAGCTCCAGAAGTTTTTGAAAGACATGGCCAATGAAGAGGAAAGAGAGGTGTAGTGGCTGCTGAGAGTATGAACCCATGTATCTGCTCTCCTTTCTTTTAAGGAAGAAAGGAGAGTCTCATGGTTAAGAAGAGTTCTGTCCTGAGTTCTATTCCCATAGATTTCCTAAATCATGATGGTGGGCAAATTACTTAGAGCTGGTGACACAAAACTGCTTTGGTGTTGCAATGCCCAACTTTCCTAGTCATTCTGTTTCTCAATATTATTCAAACCTGAGTTAAGGCCCCAGGCTTTCCATGGATTGTACGGAGAGAGTTAGAACCTAAGAAAGGGATTCACAGAAGCCAGCCATCTGAGTGGGAAGCTGCCTAATCTGCCAAGGAATGAGGGAATGGGGCCTAGCATAGTTAGACGCCTCTCTCTGATCAGTATTCACAGCTGTTAGCCCTCCCTAGCATTGAGAGCCTAATCCAAGTTGGCCCTTTCTCATGGGAAAGAAAACTACCTACCCATTATAGCCCAATAGCCCATCAGTCAGAGCAATCCCCTTGTACGCGGGAGAGTCAGTTCAAGTCCCCCCCTCCAATGAATGGGAGAGTTCAAGTCTCTGCTCCAATGTATGTTTAGTTATACAAAATGGTAGCACTTCAACAGGGGAGATTAAGAGAGATCCACCAAAGAATAGTGTGGTGGCTTGGGCACTCTCTTTGGAGGTGGGAGACCTCCAAGTCTGTGCTCCAAATCAAGAAGAACTGAGGTTCAAACTTAGGTCTCCCACATCTCATAGGAGTGCTCCACCCATTAGGCTATTGGATATATTAGGACACAGCTAGACCCAAAACATCTTCAGCATGGCTGACTTTTTTTGCTGGTTGGGATAGGGCCCCACAGACAAGATAAGCAGGAACACTTTGCTTGAGAATCCCACGGGGGAATGAAGATGAGTGAGGGTGCTGAGCAGCTCAGCTGTGTCAGGACTGAAGTGGTTTTATCAATGCCCACCCGCAAAAACTAAAGCACCTACAGGTTTAGGCAGTAGATAGGCAAGGGTTTTGTGAATGCCAGTCATGCCTAGATGTTGGACTGAGGTGCCTAAAGAGGCATTTGGGTACTTAAATCACTTTGTGGACCTAGCCCAGAGCCCCCTGGGACCTTCAGATCTTAAGGCATGAGGCTTTACTGCCTGAGGTAAAAGACAGGTTTCTTAGCCTAGCTGCCACTACAAGGGGTCAGAGCACCACACCAAGCATGCTTGGCTTACGTTTGCAAAGCAGCTTCTGATCCTCAGATGGAAGGTTGTGTAGGAATCCTAGGTATTATCAAGGACTCTCTCTATATAGTTTGCCAAGTTCAAAGAACAGTGACTTAGAATTTAAAGTCTCATTCCCAATTCCCTGAGCTAGCCAGTCCCTTTTATTCTATTCCTCATAGTAGCTGAGCGCCTTCCAGTAATGCGTTAAGCAACATCAATGCATGGCAAATATGAAGTTTTTATTCACCCATCCTCTTTTGCGAGAGAGAGACGCATGCAGTAGACTGTCTTGGTTTGGCAGGGTGTGATGGGGGAGGGTGATTTTATTATATAAAAGAAAACTTATTGCTGCATGTTTATATTAGAGAAGGCAAGGTCAGGAAGATATGCCTTGCACTCAGAGTTGAAAATGATGAGGTTTGTGATGGTTCTAAGTTCTTGAGAGCATACATTCCACCGTCTGACTACCCCAAAAGAAAGTTCTGTGCCCCAGAGCATCCGGCTACACTACAATAAAACACCCAGGAGTGGAGTTCTGGTGGCTGTCATTCTGTTTTGGAGAATGGTAAGATGTCCAATATACCCAATCCAGATGTGGAGCAATATTTCTTGGAGGAAGTGGGTGCATGTGGGAAGGCTCTCTAAGGTGTGGTGGAATTATTATATCAAGTTGTAAATGATGATGAGGTGGTGGGCTTGGAGAAGAGAAAGCCCAAAGAACAGAGGAAACAGGAACTGCTGCTGTGCTGAGCTAACATTCCACTTGAAGAGAGCGAGCCTCAGACAAATGTCAGAAAAAGAATAGCAAAGCCCCAAAACATAAAGCTGATTTAAATAGAGATTAGCTTGAACCAAAAATCTGGATCCGAACACTTTTGAACTTTAGGGTTTTCCAAACCTGTACCTAAATTTGTGTGTATTGGGCCCTTTCCAATGTGAAGTATTTGTCAAACTGCTAGAGACTTTGACTACTGAAAAGGGTTCCAGTTGTGTTCAGGTAGGAGTTGCTGAGCATTCCCGATACTGCATGCCCAGCTGGAATACTCCATGCCTTCCTGTTATGTCCAGAAACAATGTCCTTGGCCTGTACCTGCCAGAGTAAATTGCCCTGATGAGCTGCTGAATTTTCCAAAGAAGTTCAGGAAGAATGCAATTCGGCTTCTGGATTTTCCAAATACACTGAATTAGAATACACAGAGCCAAATTTGCCAGAGGCACAAGAAGAGTGCAATGTCACTAGTATCGCTGGAGTTATGTCAATGATATCACTGGAGCTGCACTCATGCCAGCAACAGAAATGACCCCCCTCCCCGCATCCCTGTTGGCTATGTTGGAATATCCTAACACTCCCATTGATTTCGGTGGAAGGGAGCAGTATGGCAAATACAATCAAACAGTTGGGGTAAAACTCAGGCCTTATAGCAGCTGGTATAACTCCACTGGCCCATTCATTGATTTGCCTGAAACTTTGCTGCCTTGCCTGAACTACACAGAACCTAGCAGAACAAAAGGTCAGCTCAGAAGACTTTTCACAGGTGGAGAAGTCAACATTTTGTGGCACGTAAGTTATTCTGCGATATCTGCAACCTTTCTGTCTGGCAAAAATATTTCCAAGTATCTGTTTTGTCTACTGTTCACATATCACAGACTGATATTTCCTTGAGAATATCATAAATTTGGCCCAGGGCAAAATTGTATCACATTTACCAATTAATTTTTTTTTCTCTGCCTGAGCTCATTCTTCTCTTTCAGAAATAGTGACACACTGCTCACTGTGTGAGAATTCCTGATTTTGTCCAATAACAAGAAAAGCTTTTCAGATGTGATCCTTGTCAGGGCATCACAGACAACTGGTAATACTGAAATCCGAATGAGAAGAGACTGTATGGAAAGGACTCTATCAAAACAGAACTCATATATCTATGATTTACATCACTACTAATCTCAGCTATCTAGGTTTGTAAACCCCCATAGCTTGCAAATGAGGGCTGAAAACAGTTTGATGTTGTCCCTTTAAGATAATATTTAAATATAATTTCCTCTCAACTTCTTTCTTGATAAAGATATATTAACCTGGACTGGATAACATTTTATACCATCTGTAATCCTCAACCCCCTCCCAATCACACATGGTCTACATAAAATATGTATATATTTTATTGCCTTATCCTGGTTTCAGAACAGGGCTACCAGAAATCTATTAGACAGCTTTTACAGCAATGGTAATAAATGTATGTATGTCATGTCAAATGACTTCTGACAGGTGCAAACCTTGGCATGATTTTAACTGTAAACTAGTTGGTTACCACAGATGCTCAGATGACAGATTCCATTGGCAAGTTGGCAGTGTCGCAGAAAGAACCTACATTCTGATTTCAGAACCCATGGGAATTAATACTGGGAACACAGATGCATCTCAGCAGAACCTGTTCATCCCCCTCCCTCCCCACAAATGCCCAATTAGAAACCAACAAGTCTTTGGCAACCATCATCTGTTTTTTGCAGCATTTTACAGGTACCAATCCTGTATCACTCTTAAAGAATAAAAATGCCAATCTATGGGCCTACATCTGACAACTTAGTTCTTACACAACTGAATTCAAGGGGACTTTTTACGTAAATGCTACTCAGTATGAGTATTAGTGGCAGAATCTGGAAGCCATCTCAGCAGGAAATGATTCCATAGCTATTAGCTACATTATGAAAGGGGGTTTTCTTAAGCTCACCTTTCCCCATATAGGGAAAAATAAATTACTCAAAGATTTATGGATGGAATATTTTAAACAGTCTAGGGCTTGTGAATTTATATGTGAGCGCAATGATGTAATAAAGAAACATACAAGAGATATATTCTCAGAAAGCTCTTTACAAAATCTTTCCCATTGTAATCTTCTTAAGACTTTTTAATTTTTGTATCAACAAAACACAGTGCAAACAGTGTCAAAGGCCAACGGGTTTAATCCTCAAACAATTACTACCCAGCATATGGTTACTACTACTAAATTAGAAGCCCCAATGGTGTCAATAGGACTATTCCAGATAAGCAGTGTGCTGTACTCACAGGATTGGGCCCCACAGCCCCATCCAAGAAAGTGCTTAAGCACATGAACTTAAAACTTTTCTTTTAGGCTTGACTTCAATGGTACTTAAGCACATCCTTGAATGTATTGCTGAAGAGGGATGAATTGAAGCATATTTTTAACTTTGGACATGCTTAAGTGCTTTGCTGAATTAGAGTTCAGTCCTGCACCACTGAAATCAATGAGAGTTTGGCCCTTATTCTCAACACGAGTCCCTTCAGTCCCAAGAAAGAAAGTATGATTGACTGATCTTATGGACAGTCCAAGTTTCTAGGAGATGGGTTCTAACAAAGAAGCCATAAGATATGAGTATAAATACACATCTCTAATGGACTAAACTCCATTGATTTGTTTGTGTACTTTAGTCTGTTGTCCATTTCCTGTACGTGATTGTGAGGCAATCAAAAAAAAATAAATGTTTGAATGGAGTGTCATCTGAAATAGACATTTAAAATGATCTACTTTGTTACAGTAATTAACCTCAAAAGTGGAACAAAGCATGCAACATTGACAATTGTTACTAGTGATCACTTCACTTCTTAATCAGTCTACTTCTCAAAGCCTTTTAATTTCTTTTTACAAATGACTATAGGGCAGATTCTGCACTGATTTACACCTTAGTGGACTCAAATGAACTAAATGGGATTGCAGAAGGTGTAATTTAGCATAGAATTTTGTCCAAGATGCCTTGAAGCCACTCTCATCCTGGAGTATCCCAAAGCCATGACATGGTATTTAAGGTTAGACACATACATCTGCATTTATGTGCCCAAGTACACTTGATTTTCAGAGATGCATCGAACTGGCTCAACTGACAAGCACTCAAGTTTGAAAATGTTGTCTCTAGCATTTATCCTCCCCTCAAAAATAAGGTAGTGTGATCTCTCTCTTCTGGTGCTCTGATAGCCCTGCCTTAAGGCCCAGCCCTGCAAGGATCTGAGACAGTGGATCGGTGCTGCTGTGGTGGGTTAAGTGTACACAACATATATATTTTTTGAGCTGGCTGTTATGTATGGACTGCCCCTTGCTGAACTGCTGGCAAAACCCCTACCCTTTCCACTTTCAAACCCCCCATTTTTATTGGGATACCCACAAGAAACACTCAGATTCTGACTAAGTTGTGGGGAGTGGGACACAAACTACATATTGTATCTTGCTAAGCAAAAAGCATTCATGACATTATTTAAACGTTATATTGCCATGTACAATTACCACCTTGACTGCTTTCCTCTTATCTTACAGTTCTTCCCCTTCCTTAGATTTGTTTTTCTGTCCATCTTTTAGCTTGTCAGCACTTTGAGGGAGGGACCATGCCTTCTTTTTGGACTTGGTAAAGCACTTAGCACATTGCAGGGACTTTCATAAGCAAAATCATCCATGAAATATTTCAAAGTTTATAAAACAAATTAATTTCAGAATATCACACATATTAAAGGAGAGAAAGTTTTTAGAAAGAACGTGCCACTATTTCTGTACCCGATGGTACCATCAGAAATAAAATCCTCACACTGCAAAGGCCCAGGTCCCTACCATTTAGCTAAGAGACCATGTCCCTTGGCTTTTAGCAGTAAAGAACTAATGACACACAGCTGTGCAATTCTGGTTCCATCCAATAGAGAGTAATGTTGCATATGTGTACTTCTCAGTTCATTATAGTCTATGGCCTAGAGAAAATGCCTTGAGACATACAGCTAATCTTCATGTAAACCCTGAAGTTGAGACCCCTTTAAAAATTTGACCTCAACAGCCCTGCAGTCTTGAAGTAACTTAGACAGTCCATGACAAAGGATGTGATAAGAAATCATCAATAAGAAGCTGTATTCTTATCCCCCCCTTCTGTTGCCATAATCCCATTTGTGATGGCATGCCATGAAATGTGCAGCCACTCCTGCTTTTGATTATTTCTTTGAAAGAACTATGGAGGCTGGTGATATCTGAAAAGCGGTAGGGAAAATTGCCAGAGTGTTATCAGTGTCTTTTTCTACCAGCAGCTGGTAAAGATCACCATAGAGCAGTGCAGTCTGGAGGAATAAGCAGGGGGCTGAGAGTTAGGAGGTGTTGCTGAGTTCCAATCCTAACCCTGCTACTGACTTGTGTGTGCCCTGGAATAAGTCACCTGCTTCTCTGCCTCAATTTCCTCATTGTTAAATGGAAGTCAGGAGCAGAGGGAATGATACTTATCTAGCCCACAGATAAAAGATTTGCCTGATAATATTTGCAGAGTGCTTTGACTATGTTATAGGACTAACAGAAATGGGGCTTGACACAAAGGGGTTAGGGCCCCTTTGATTAAAGAGATTAGGGTGACCAGATGTCCCAATTTTATAGGGACAGTCCTAGTATCAGAGGCGGCCTTTGGTTATTGGGGGCCCTAGGTGAAGGTCCACTGTAGGGCCCACTATAGGACCATGGGGGCCCTCCTCTGTAGCCCTGCCCACCCTGCCGCCGGCTCCCCCTCACCACCCTGCCCCAGCTCTCCCCATGACTGAGGCAGAAACAGCTTTTGGGGTAGGTGAAGCAGGCAACAGGACTCCTTACTGCTTGGAGCCCTAGGCATGAGCCTGCTTCACCCACCCCAAAAGCCACCTCTGCCTAGTATTCAGGGCTTTCTCTTATATACGTGCCCCCCACGCTCTGTCCCAATCTTTCACATTTGCTATCTGGTCACCCTACATAAGATGCCTGACACAGGCAGGTCACATCGCTCACTGTTTTCAGCGGCAGTCGAAGGGAGATATGCGAGTTACTTAAAATAACTTGCGTATCTCCCTTCCACTCCGTTACGCCCGGCACGCCCAACGGTCTGAATGGAAAGGAGGGCCCTCCCTTCGACTCAGCGCTACTGCTGTTTTTGGGGTGGTCTTCAGTGATCAACTTCCCAATCGACTGAGCGGGTCTTCACAGACCCACTCATTCGATCAGGAAGGTCAATCTGACGACAGCGAATTTGCCGCCATCGGTGAAGACAAGCCCTCAGATTCAAGGGAATTAGTTCTCTACCCTATCCATTCTGAAGAGCCTGCACTGTGAAGAGAATAAAAGGATGACTTGCTCTGCAGTCCTTACTTAATACCTGTGCCTGTCCCCCCCGGGGTCAATAGCAATACTAGCACTGTTTTCAGCAAGAATAGGGCTAGACCCTCACTCTGGAGCAGGCAGAGTTGCCACTGAATACAGCCAGCCCTTTGTAAGAGGAGGGATGGTACAATGTGGCCAGCGGCAGCATCAGAATTTGTCATTTCTTTCCCACCAAAGACGCTGAGGAAAGGTGAAGCTGCAAGAAGAGCCTGATGAGACAGAAATATTAATTTGCTGTTATTGCATTAAGTTTGACTAACAAGCCACATGAATAAATCTGCAGTCTTAAACGGTTACAATTTCTGCCAGAGCTAAGTTACTATGGCAACCACCCATCACCTCTTCAGAATTTCATTAGCAGGGTGAGGGGGGGGGGGGGAAACACAGTCTGTCAAGTTCCAGGCAAGGCTTCCTTTTAGAGAGAGTCGTTTTGGACTTTTCAAAAAGGTACTCTTTAAAATGCATATAATTGTTATTAAACAAAGCCAGCAAAAGCCTTTTGCCATTTGGGTCATGGGGAGAGGGATCAAAACCCCGCAAGCTGAAAATGCTTTTGATAAACTAATATGCATTTTCCAGTGGCTGGGCATTCAGATTAGCCCATTTGCACAGAACCGAATTGACACCTCTCCCACCATTTGGGAATGTGAAAGAATGTCAGTGAAGTGAGAAAAACAGAGTCCTGGGGCACTTTTAAAGACTAACAGATTTATTTATCGCATGAGCTTTCATGGGAGAAAATCCCACTTCGTCAGACGTGCCACAGGACTCTTTTTGGTTTTCTGCAATAGATTAACACGGCTCCTCCTCTGGAACTTGACTACAGTGAAGTGAGAGTTCTTGATACCTGTCTAGATTACAGAGGAAGTGGCTAATGGACATAAATATCAGGAGAGAAACACCCTACTGCTGAGAAGTACTAAATGCAGGTTTATCCAGCCACGTACACGTACTTATGTCTAGAGAGCCTCAACATTTAATATTCTTGTGATCGGGATGAGCTCTCTGCTCCCATACAACACACAGACTCTCTCTCTTTCTCTAGTTCTGCCCTACACTCTTGTAACAAATGAGGACAAATTCAATTTAGAAATCCAATCAAATAAAATAGCATACAACAAAAAATAAAAGGGACTGGTGATACAGCGTAGGCATAGTGATGAGAAAACTTGTGTGTGCTCAACTGGCACTTTCTTGCTTGTTTCCCGCTCCACCTCCATCATTTGTCTTTTGTGATCTCTTTCTTGTCACATGTAAGAAAGAGATGGAGCCTAAATGGTACTGTGCCACCCTGTGAGGCGCGAAGAGCTCTCAGTCCAGAGTGTAAAATAAGAGAAAAGCCAAGTTATATTAACCTATATTTTATTTTCATTTTACTGAGCCAGGTGCTTCAACAAGAGATGCCTCACACAGAAGGCAAAAATCAATGGACATTGACAGAAATGACAGGGTCCAATCTGAAGGGAAGAATCAGCTGATAGCAGCCTGAAGAAGGGCAGCCGAAATGGGTACAAAACAACAGCTGGAATGAAGGAGGTTGTAAATCCTGGGAAAGAGGAATGCGGCTGGGCCTTTGGCTTGGGCTGATCAAGTAGAGAAAGAAAAATGGCCTATCACCATTAATTCAGATCTAAGAAAAAAGCTTTTGGATCAGCCTATTTAAACCCTTCTGTGTTTGATCTTTAGTGATATGTAAGCACTCAAAATGATCTGCAAATTTTCACTGAAAGAAGACTTTAAAATGTGTCATTTCCCTGGCTGTCATTTTATATATAGTTGAGTATCTCTTGGCCAGCATCAATGAAGATATGGACCATATTACTCCAATAATTCCATTCTCACTTATAGCGGTTTCACAGTACCGTAACTCCATTAACATCAGCGAAGTTATCTCTAATTCACAATTACACCAATATAAGTGAAGAACCAGACCGATTATAACCACACATCAAAATTTAGATTTTTTTTCCAGCTTGGCTCACGTTAAGTGAATCGTAATTAATTCAGCGGTTATGACATTTGCAGTCATAGTTCATTCTGTACTGGTGAACTGTATAAATAATCCAATCAGGAGACAGACAGTACCATATGATGCATCTAAGTAACTGCAGCCTCAACTTTGAATAGTGATTTGTGACTATTCACAAGAGAATCGCTTGTAAAATGATCTGCAATCCAATTTCGCTTTTCCTGGAAGAAATTTACAAGCAATTTAGAACAACAAATACAGTCCAAACGTTTTGTGCTCTGTCTGTAGGTCATTCATGAACTTGGGGGAAAAACTGTGGAAACAATCATTTTGTTAGCTCTATCTAGCAGAACCATGTGGCTACTGCCTGGGGAACTTAAAAAATCATTTAATGCATATTCCAAAAAGGAACCAATATTTGCTAAACTGTATCAGCAAAGCACCCAAAGCAACAAAGGTAAACAGATTATTGCTTCAGGCCTCAGCTCAAGTTCAGAGTGTTCTGGGAAAGGGTCCACCTTATTAGCATTTTCCTCTCCTGCATGTCCTCCTAGACTGCAGACTCATGAAGCTAAGGATTTATGGTATCTCATTTACACAGCAAAATCCAAGGAAAAATCTGCTTTTTTACTTGACTTTGCAACGTTTGCTTGTTTTCAACCCTTTGACAGGGTGGGCAAAAGAGATTTCCTAAAGTAAAATTAACATCTCTGTAGTCCTTTCTGTGTGCCTGATCTAAAGGCCATTGGAGTCAACAGAAAGATTTCTATTGACGCCAGTGGGCTTTGGATCTAGCCCTGGTAGCCAAGGAGCATGAATATGGCCTGAGCTAGCTTGTTATTAGATAAACCTGGAATCAATGAGAGCTGACCATGCTTGGTACCTTTCAGTTTTCCAGGTAATCCTTGTATAGCATACTGAAACCAAACCCCAAACATACTCATTTCACTGAGGCTTGAACAGACAAAACATTTCTGGTTAAAGTTACAGTAACACCTACCAGGCAAGAACAGAATTGCAGATAAATCTTCCTATTAGTGCTAATGTATGGAAGCACCATCTAAAATAAAATAAATAAAATAAGAGCAGCCTTCTGTCAGCCCTGAGACCAGGTGCCAAGAACAGGCCAGTTAACGTGGTTAGATCACTTGTGCTATGAGATTGCCTTAGTCTCAGATTTCTACTTGGAGGTCAGATGTCTCCGGACTGTTGATTGTACTCCTGGTAGATATTGTAGAAGATATTGTATAAAACATTCTGAGACCTGATTGGAGAGTTCCTCAGTACTTAGGCATGATGAAATGATGGGCGGCCTTAACACAGAGTAGTGTTTCTTTAATTGTCTCGTTGTAAGATAGGACCCTAATGCTATTTCAATGTCAGGTTTACTACCTGAACGTCTTTTGACCAGCAGTAATAACAACATTAGCACCACATAAACAACATAGGGAGCACAGGTTCAATCACACAGTGGTTCTCAGGAT
Source organism: Pelusios castaneus (assembly GCA_007922175.1). Classification (NCBI taxonomy): domain Eukaryota; kingdom Metazoa; phylum Chordata; order Testudines; family Pelomedusidae; genus Pelusios; species Pelusios castaneus. The sequence continues at coordinate 4,326,922 of ML685833.1, forward strand.
GGTTTGAGATCCATTGCATTACAGTATCTCACAGAAGCACGAGATGCGAGGTTTAGCATGACAGCATGCACAAGCGATTACCACTCAGCCACATCTCTTTTCAATTTGAGTGACTCTCTGGCAGAAATGAGCTCATAACACAAGTTCTCAGAAAGAAACTCAGTTGAGGTGGCCATACATTTCTCAGAGCTTTAATGCAAAGCCAGCCAAGTTAGTCTGGGGGCTTTCAGCAAAGCTAGGTGAGATGTGGGATTGTCAAGAAACCCAAAATACGAAACTTGCCTGGTTTTGGAGCTTCCTTGGGAACACTCTGTATAACACTAATCCTGAACCTTCCCCTCTCACAGACGAGGGAGATTAAGCAACTATGCATTCTAAGTTGGTGGGAAAATCCTATAGAGTTTAATAGGAATAAATCCCATAGGATTCTAGAGAAATGACTCTAAAAATCTATCGATTAAATCCTTGGCTGGAACAAACCAGCAGCTGAGGATCTGGCCCATAGACTTTAACAGAGAATTATAGAAATTTTTAATCAACCCATCAGACAGAATAGAGAATTACACCCCTGTTATATAGACTAGTCTTGGAAAATGTCAATAGGACGTTAAGACACACAAGGTAGGTGAGGGAGTATCTTTCTTCATCCCCTTTGTCTCTCTAATATCCTGGGACTGATCCAACTACGATAACACAGCGTTCAACAAGAGGAAATTGTCACCCCCTAGTAAATTCTGACTGATTTTTCCATAAGAGGCAGGCCCCATTACAACATGATAGTCCCATCAACACTGCTGAAATACCACTTGGTCATGTGGTTGCAAACAGACCTTAACTGTTCTCCTCTCCCCGTTGCAATTTTGCCTGTCCTTTCTACATGGGCATCTGCGTGTGCTCTCTCCCTGGGCCTTACCTGAATGTGTGTTATAAGCCATATCCATTAATGATGATGATGTTGATAATCATTGCCATTTTGTTTTTATGTCAGTGATATCAAGAGGCCCCAACTGAGATTAGAGCCCCAGTGTGCCAGATGCTGCCCAGGAGCATGAGACACTCCCTACCCCAGAGACCTTTCAGAGGGCAGGAGAAAAAGAATCATCCTCATATAGAATTAGGAAACTGAGTCACAGAGCAATGAAGAGAGTTGCCCCAGGTCATAAATGAGCCCCACCTTTCCAGGAATACATAGTTGAGATATGGACAATATTAAACTAAATGCTATTTTAAATCTCTTTTTTTGAAATTCTGTATATGGCTAATAGGGGGAAAATCATATCTACAAGGGAGATACAAAGAAACATGATACATAGTGCATGATAACTTCAGATGGATTTTTGTTTATTTTATATTCCCCACTCCCCACCTAATACTTTCAAACCAGTCTCTCCAGTGTCAGTTTCCATGAATATGTAAAACATTCCCCAACACTTCAGAAACCCATTTTTTCCCCTTCTGTAAAAAAGCAGGGTGGATAATTATAAGAACCTAATTATGAGCTCTCTCAGAAGAGCTGGACTAGCTGATTTGTGCTCTCTGTGTCTCACTGAAAGCATCTGAGCGCTATCCTTGTGCTATAATTATTGTTATCAATCACTCTTACTGCGGCAACAAATTATTATTTTAAAAAAAATATGAAAACAGAATTAACTCTTTCGAGAGACTCTGCAGTTTCCTGGCGATAAAATGGCTTCATTTTAAAACCAATGAGGAAAAGGTTTACCCCTTCCTAATTCAATTTTTTTCCTCTTATTAAAATATTCTAGAGTGAACTTTGAATAACATTCTCAAAAGGAACTAGTTATGACCTGTCCGTGCCTAGATTAGCCTATCTGAAAATGCCAAAGTCAGGACAAGCTGCAAAAGAAGAGCAGATTCTCCCAAACTGCTGGCTAACAAAGCAGTTAGATTCACCAACCAGTTATAGACAGTGCCTCTGATTCCCCACACCAGTTATCAAGAAGCTAAAAAAAAAAAAAAAAAAAAAAAAGACATTATCCAGCCCCCTTTCTTGCAATTCAGTTTCTGGCTGTCAGTTAGCAACTAAGTCCAGTAAAGAGATAAGAAATGAAAACTCTATTCCTTTTACCAAAAATATTCTCTTGATCTCCAAAGGGTCAGCCACATTTCCAGATCAATGCAAGTTTGGAGCTTAACCAAAATACCACACTGCCAAATCCTTTAGTATCAAAATTTATTATAGAAGGAAAAACAAAATGAGAAGAGAGATGTTAAATAGGCAAAACAATCAGATATATACAAATGACTTTGAAGTCTATATATATCAGATTTTCAACAGAGCTGTGGACTTTGCAGTCTTGTACAGACCCCCTGGTGCACATCCAGTAGCTGGACAGATCTCAGTCCTTTGCTTCACAGCTTCAGTTGTAGATGAGTCGATCCAAAGGTAAGAAGTGGGAATGAAAACAAGATGGAGATGGTGCAGCTGCCTTTTTATGTCTCTTTGCCATGTGGCTCGCCTCAACACAGGACATGACATGGGAAAGCCCCAAAGTCCCCTGTCCCTGGGCATGTTCTCACATGTCCTGAACATGGACAGTTGGTATCACAGGCGGGGAAAGGCTGTCTCTGAGAGCCACCACCACCGTCAAAGGCTGCCCATGATGGCCCCACCCTCTCCGCCTATCCCCCTCCCTTCTGGGAAAGCACGGAGCATGGGGCCGGCCATGTTGATCCCACCTCTCCCTGCTTTCCCCACCTCCCTCCTGGGATGGGGCTGTGGTGGCCCCACCTTTCCCTGCCTCCCCGCTGGGAAAGAACCACCAAGAAGGTCCATTCAGTGGCTGCAGTGAGGGGTTGGGGGCAGGGCTGGGGGTGAGGGCTGCAAAACAATGAGAAGAGGAAACATTTTAAACGAGAGAACAAGAAAAAATGCCCTCAATATGGGACTGATCTAGGGCCCATTTCCTCCAAACCCTCAACCGATGGAGTTCTGGTGGGTGCTTCACGCTGTCCAGGAACCAGTCTAGTCATCGAACAGTGAAAACAGAACCAATTCTAAGCTGCCAATCAGCTGCTGGTATCCAAAACTCATTTCTGCAGAGAGTGAGTGAGCAAGCCGTGAACGTTAGGTCCCAAGTTGGAACAGCGTGGGTGGCATAATTTCTCTGAGTCTGCTTCTCCAGGTTTTTATACCAGGCACATCTCCACGCACCTGAGGCCTGGCAGGCTGTATCACAGCCATAATTCTTGTCAAGGAAGGAGACGCAATTAAACTACAGTGTTAATAACACTTAGCACCCTTCAGCCATAAGCCTCGAAGAACTTAGCAATAGTGGGTAAGTCTCAGTCAACTTTTAACAGATGAGGAAACTAAAGCACAGGGGAGCTAAGTTCCTTGCCCAAGGCCAGGCAGCAAGTCAGTTGCAAAGCTGTAAACAGAACTTAGATCACCTGACTGCTCTATCCATTGAAACATCCTTCATGCCTTACCCACCCTCCCTAGCCCTATTCCCTGTGGGGATGTTTGGCCCTTGATTATGCTTTGCAAGCCTGAGTTCTGGGAGGAAGCTTCTGAGCCTCCAAATACAGGAGGAAAATCAGCTGAAAGGAGGAAGGAAGCAATGATCAATAAGCCCATGATTTTTAATGAGTTCAATATGTGGCTAGTGTCTCCAGGAAATCTGTTTGCAATTGTTCCTTATTAAAGGTAAATGACAAGCTGTTTTCCAAGCGTAAACCTCCTCCTCTCTTCTTCAGGATGCCAAGGCAATTATTCATGGCATTATTTCTTCTCGCTCTTTCCCTTTTCTCAGAGGGTTCTCCCACCCACATGCAGACATTACACAGGCAGCCTTGACATGCTCAGCATGGTGATGGTGGTAGAAGTTAATAACTAGAATATTGCACTATTAAATAACAAGCTCAGTTGGGCAGAGTGAAGGGCCTACTTACTGATAAGTAACACTTTGCCCCAAACAAATTAAAAAGAAGAAAAGGCAGGAAAATTCATAATTTAATTGCAACTGATCTGTCTGTATATTACCCCACTGTTTTGAGTTCTGAAAAATGTATGTTATGCCATTAGTTGTTGCACATACATTCCCTGCAATACTGGGGAACAAGAGAGGAAAGTTAAGATTAGAAGCATAAATAACTGAAGACATGATTTTTAGATCATACAGCTGGGCAAATACCTGTAAAAATTGTGCATCTCATTTTCACACACAGTTACCATGAATGCAGGTAGAAATGCATCAGATTAGCCTTTTGCACATCCAGTTGGAATGTGCACAAATTAGACATGCATTCCTCACCCAAAAAGACTGAAAAGCTGTCCCAAGTCTCTCTTATTTTCCTAAGGGGCTTATCCTTAGAGCTAAGCTAATTATTCACTCAGGGAATTTAGTCTCTTTTTCTGCTCATGGAACATCTGGGTCGGGAGCAGGTTACAAATTCTCCATATATTAAATATACAAAATTGCTCATGTCCTTTGTGACACTAAGTAAATCTGAAAGTGTGGAAGTGCAAAAACCAAATGCTTCCCCCCCACACACACACTCTTCCTCCCCAAAAGAGCTGTTGTTACCCTGCTACTAATCATCTCCACTTCTGTGTTTTCTATTTAAGACAAAAGATGGGCTCTGGAGGCAGGGATGTGGATTTGTTTTTGCAAACTCTGGTCAGTTGAATTTTGGTTTTACAAGTCATTGAGGATTTGCAGGTAGAAGAAGAAACAGAAGGTGGGATTTCCCCATGACTCACTCTGCATACATCTCTCTTCTTCCTCCATGAATGGAGGTCAACTCCTCTACAACACCATTCCCACCGCACCCAGATGGCAAAAGATGTTTCACAGGTTCAGGGACACTGTAGGGGCTAAAGGCAACCAGGGCTTTGGGAGCCCTTGTAATCTGGCTTCAATGGACCTACATTTGCAGGGAAAAAAGAGCCAACTGGGGACCAGTGCTATGGAGGCACCAAGCCTGGAATTCACAGGATCTAGGTAAGACTCAGCCTGTTCCAGAGGAGTTCCAAACCCGACACTCCCAGAGAAACTATGGAGAGCCCTATGTAAAGATTTCCTCTCCAGTGCTTCAGTCCACTGGGTTTTTCCCTGTTGTGGTCTCCAGGCTGCTTACATGCACAGCTAAGACTGATTGAGCACCTGCCATGTTTGGCTGAGGAAATCAGCAAGGCTGTTCTTATGCCTAACAGCAATAGCTCATCTGTGGCTGCTCAGTGCTTGCCTTGTTCCCAGCCATAATCCTGCTCTGCTTCCTGGCTCAAACTCTGACCCCCAGCTTCCATTCCTGACTCCAGTTTCAACCCCAGCTCCAGCTTCTGACTCATGATGACAGCTCCAATTAGTAGGCCCAGCTCCTGAGCCAACCAGTAGGCCTGACAGCCCATGGACTAGTTCATGACATTCCCATGGGAGACGGTGATCTGGACGAGGTAAGGAACTGGTGTTTGGGGCCATACTTGGCTGCACTTCACTAAAACTATGTGGTATCACTCTGGAGAGGGCAAAGGTAAATATGAGTCTGAAATGAACCATGATCAGGGGAGTAATAAAGAAATCAACAGATACTGTATTATTTTTTGCTCCTCTAGAAACAGGAGGGACATGTTATCTTGGCTGGGCTATATTTACATCAAATGGTCTCACACACACGTATTGGTACAGCAATAAGTGACTCATTCCACCTTCCAAGTTATTTTCTTAACGGTTCCCTTTGTTTTGCTTTGTTTGAGCAAGGAGCTAACATTGCACTCTGTCAATTTCCCATTTCATACTCTGCGCCTGTGAGTTATTTCCATGTGTGCGCACACACTCTGGAAATTACTGCAAATGCAAAGAGCAGCCTGGGAACAATATATTCCCCAGAGCTTCCTACCTCAGTCTCCAACAGAAGACCCCAGGAGAAATTAGCCTTCCAGAGAATCCTAGAAACATTAGCCCTGAATCTACTAAGGGAGAACGTCTCAGAGCAGCAAATGTATTCTGTGGGGGCATTTATTGGAGCAAAGAAAATGTATGTCTCTTTGAGAGGCAGGGGGAGATGTCTTTCAAAAAATGGAGCTATAAATAAATCTGTAAACATTGATTGGTTATGCTGTGACCTGGGGAAATAGGGAATGGGGAATTAATATGCCAGGATTTACCAAACAAGGTCTGGCAGTGATAATCTCCGAGAGGGATGCAGAACTGCAAGAGTAAAATGTAGCATTTTAAAGCATCGCTATCTGAGGCAAGCTTTGTAACTATGGGTTCAGTGTTTATTCTTGGAACAACAGTGCACGCAAGGGATGAAATTAGAGGCTACTAGAGCGACTGCATCATTCATTTACTGCCTTCTTTTTTCCTTTAGCTATGCATTTAAGAAGAAAAAAAGATGAACGCTTTTAAGCTGAAACAACCTGAGAATGCTACCTATCAGCATCACTCGAAGAGGAGCAACAGGAGAAGCGGTGACAGGGATAAATGAAAAAAATGAAATCAAATCAGTGGTGATGAAATATCAAGCAAACTAAAGCAGATAGATTGGAACTGGGTCTACATAGAAAAATCTAAATAGAGATAAAGAGTGAAGATTTGACCATATTGAAGTCTATGGGAATTTTACCATTGACCTCAAGGGGGCCAGAGTTTCATCCATACTGTCTGGGCTCACATTTTAATTTCTGGACACTGTGCTAGATTTGCAAACACTCTTTAGCAGCCACTGAAGACACTGACTACCTGGGACAGGCTTTTAAGAGAATTCAGCCTCCATTTAGATACCAAATTAGTGGCCAGATTTTCAACAGTGCTGTTCAGTCATTGGGTGCAGAGATGATCTGGAAGTCTGGCCACAAGAATTACAATTAAAGTGGCTGGTTTCTGAGCACTTACGAATCTGATCCCCAGCTTTTTGGTTTGGTTTTGTTTAAATCTGAACCTATTGCTAGAAGTAGGTAAAATTAATTTTTTCCTCCCAATGTTGGGTCTTTAACAAATGTTGTTGCTTAGATGAGAAAAATCTTAGCCTGAGCAATAATTTTTAACCTTAATGCCTCCCTATATGCTCTATCCACAATATAAGGGGGTTTTTCCTCTCTGCAATGTGCTCATGTACCCTAAATTTCCACTCCCAGTTAAGTTGATAGTATTTCTTGTTTCAGACTCAGATCCTAAACTGAGTGATTTTACCCCTTTGCCTTTGAAGGACCTAAAGTCATACAGGTTGTGTATTTAGCCAGTGTGAATGCCTTTCTGGATTGACTGTATCTTTCTCCAAATATCTGGTTTAAATAAAGACCATCCATAAAGGAAACTGAAGGAAGGTTAGGTTTTCTGGGAAAGAAGAAAGCATGTGAAGAACAAAATGGACCAGCCATTTTTATTTTATTTTTGTTTAAATCATTGTCAATATGTTAGCTGTGCCATCTGGCATCTGTGATAAATTAGACTATGGGTAATTGCAAGCTGCAGAGAATTTTTAAAAGGCTGGAAATTCCTATCTAAGTTCTTATATGGCCCTTGTCCCTGTAATAACGGATTACAGTAAAGCACCATTTTCTTTTTTACCACTGACCTGGGATGAAAAGACCTCCGGCTAGTTACTGTCTTTTTCATTTCATTTTATTTGAAAAGTGGATCAAGCTTGGAGTCTCCCTTCTTCACAGCCCCCATGAATATTTCATGTAAATTTTAGAGACACGGGGAACATAAAACTCATCTATTTTTTAACAAATTCCTTCCTTCTGTCATAAACCCTACCACAGATTTGTAAACGAAGGAAAGAATCTTAAGAATATGACTTGCATTTCACCACCTGAATGCAAGTCATCTGTTTATTTACTGTTGATACTTCCCTTCTTGTCAGGGCCGTCCCTGGGGGCGGCGAACGGAGTGATTGCCCCGGGCCCCGCGGTTACGCGGGCCCCGCTCTGTCCCGCTCCCAGTGGGGCAATGCAGGGCTTGCACCGCGGCCCCCCTCAAGGCCACACTCTTCCCTGCTCCCCTCTGCCTTCGGCTTGGGGCAGGGAGCATTAAGCCCGGCCTCTGGGCTAGCCCTCCCCGCCCCCAGGGCAGAGCAGGCAAGCTCAGGGGCGGGGCTGGTGGCCGGGACCCACCTCTGGGCCAGCCTGCCCCATGCAGCCAGGGCCAGCCCTCGCCAGCGGTGGCAGCGGTCTCGGGTCCCCGGCTGGGGCACCGGCCGCAGCAGCTTGGGGTCCTGGCTGTGGCCAGCTCCCCCCACTGGCAGCCCCCATTTCCAGGGCTGGGGCCGGAGCCAGCTTCCTACCAGAGGCCTCAGCCTCCCCGCCCCAGCTGGCTCCCTGGGGGGGGTGGAGCAGCTCGCGTCCCCTCCAGCATGGGGCGGGCAGGGCCCCACCTAGGCTAGTTGGTCCTGGGCCCCGCTCCCCCCATGGAACAACGCTACTTCTCGTGGGCAATTAAACTACACTGATCAGTGGCACTTCTGTTTGTAGCAGGTTACCTGTCACTTTCTGTTTCTCATGTCACTCAGCACCTTTGTAGTCTTGGTTCAGAGGATTACTTCTCCTTAAAATGAAAACAGATCCAAAGAAAAAGGATTCCAATTAGTCTTCACAAAAATCCTTTTGTTGTTTGTGTTTAGTTGTTTTCTGGGTGGTGTTATGTGGCTGAGGGTATCTATGTGGCTGCAGTTTGGTTGGCTGAGGACTCTCCACTCTGCAAATTTACATTTGACCATATAATCCAAATCAAAGCTAAGGCCCAGATGTCTCACTACAGCAGAAGAGAAGGGCAGGTGGACACCAATTATGAATCCTTGGCTATGTCTACACTTACAAAAGCTAGTTCGAATTAGTTAATTTTAGTTAGTTCGAATTAACTTAATTCGAACTAGCACGGCCCAACTAGAAAGCTAGTTCAAACTAAGCAAGTGCCATGCAGAGCACTTGCTTAGTTCGAATTAGTCTGTTGCAGGAAGGTCAATCTGCTGATTAGTTCGAACTAACTGCTTAGTTCGAACTAATATGGCCACATTGACTTAGTTCGAACTAACTATTTCGAATTAAGGGTTAGTTCGAACTAAGCAATCAAATGTATTAGTTCGAATTAAGAAAGCCCTTAATTCGAACTAATGAAAGCCTAGTGTGGCCAAGGCCTAAGTTAGTTCAAATTAAGCTTCCTTAATTCAAACTAACTTGCAAGTGTAGACATAGCCTTGAGTCTTGGAGCAAAGCTGAGCCCTGGCATTCTTTATAGTAGCCAGAGGATGCTCTTTAGTTTACACCATCTGACTACAATCCTTAAGCCTAAGGGAACATACATTAACGGTGCCACACTAGAGCACAGGGCAGTAAGGCCAGGTCCCCTACCCGCCCCAACACACGCCCTTCACTGGAATCAAATGGGGGTGGCCCAGGGGCTGAGTTGACCATCTCTGTGCCAGCTGACAATTTCTCCCATCCCAGGGATGTTATCATCTGGCCAGATCTGAATGCTTTCTAGCCCTTCACAAAGGGGCCGGAATGCAAAGGAGAATCTAGCCCCAAATCTAAGATTATTTGTTAGTGTCCCACAAAAAGTGTTTGTTTCCTTGTAAATTCAGCTTAGCAGCAGCCATTATAGGCCAATCAACCTATATACAGATCAGATGTGATCTGCTTGTATGTTGCTATCATCTACAGGACAATGGTTTCCACATTCGGAATACCCTCTTTTTAAAAATCCCACTACCCTGTTACTGAGAAATGTTTGGTTTTTTTAAAAGAACTCCTAAACAATCTCCATTCTGGTGTTGCTGAATCACATAAAAATACAAAGTGTGCAGCAGAGCTTCCCTGAAACACCTTGTTTGGCAGCGAACTGATGAACACAGAGCCAGAATACAAAGATGAAGAAAGCCTAGCTCCAAAGAGATGTGCATTTTTCAGCTAATGAAGAAATATTGCCTATGGAGGTGAGGGGACATGTGGGAGGAGAAACCTTATCAGTTGGGTTTTGAATTTGTGAACTTATTACTGGTTTGTTCAGATTTGGGTCCTATTTCTCTGAACACACTCCACTCTTGTAGCCCTCCCAAATCTGTAGGAATCTAAGTAAGTCAGGCCAAAAAAAGAAATTTTTGTTTTTGTTTTGATGGAATAGTCTCCCAAGGGAAGTTATAGAAGCCCCATTGTTCAGCACATTCAGAATGGAATTAGATAAAAGACTAGTGAATAAATGTAAAGTAAGGAGTATTTCATCATTTTCAAGGAGAGGGACTCAGTGGCAATAGGTCTATTTCACTTCTAATTTCAATGAGTCTCTAAAAGCAATAGTAATTCAGATCTGAGATATTTATTCAAACTCTTCTCCCTAAATGTTCAGATCATCTCCTCTCAGCCAATGTTAATGCATAGAGAAATAAACACAAGGCAGCATTTTTAGTACCAGCAGAGAAACCGAACAGAAGTGATTTATTTGCAGTAAAGAGAGAGACACGATCAACAGGAAGAGATGTGTTCTCCAGAGATCAAGATAATGTTAAGAACAATGGTGGGGGTGGAATACACAAAATGGGTGTATTAGACAAGATGCCAGACTCGATTTAGCCCTGGAATAAAGGACCCAATGGATTTACGCCTGCCTACCACAGTTCTGAATTTGCCCCTTGTACCTGAACTGAATTTACATGAAAGCAAACAAGGATAATGAGGGTTGAGAGGGCAACTACAGTAGCTAATCATAAATATAGGCCAATACCAACCTCTGAAGCCCAGGGTTAGGAAATGTGTGGAAATGACTAGTTAACTAGATTGCAAGGTCTGCAAATTTAGCTGGATGTGATACAACAAAAAATAGTGGATATAAGCAAGACAGAGGAGACACCTGGTTCTGAACCTTGGTTGTATTTCTGTTTTAAGAACACTAGTAGCCCCAGGTTCTGAAGGCTCAGAAACACCTTTAGCCTTGGGAAACATGTTCAGAAATCATCACACACAATCTTAGTGGGGAAAAAAGTTGGTATCTAGTTTTTTTTTAAAAAAAGACACTGTCTGATAAAACAAACACAGAAGTCAGGAGTAGTTTAACAACCTCCTCTCAGAAGTTCCCAACCATTAAATTTCAAGGGTTGCTTCTTTGATCTCAGGAGAAGGAGAGAAGGTGTTTTTTTTTTTTTTTTTAAATTCCACTAGTGCTCTACAGCACCGTCTGTAATTCATCTCCTCCAGATTGTTTTTGTTTCTGACTGTTCTCTAATTATTCTGTATTGGAGTTTGTGGGGTGGAAGACATTATAGATTTGAGCATCTCTTCAAGTGAAAACAAGAAAGCAAAGAGGAAAAAGAAATTGGTACAGTTTGTAAGTGTTTTAGTTCTTCAATTGGACAAGAGATAAACTGCTATATAAAAAAGGACCTTTGAATTTCCAGAAAGGAGAGGGCGCCAATAAAAAGCACTGTTTCTCTAAATGCTGTACACAGTATCTGCATGGTCCTTTTTCTAAACCCATTCCATCTTTTTCTCATTAGTTCAGATACCTTTGAGAATGCTAATTCATCAGGTGCATCCCCCTTTATTTCCCTTGAAACAACTGCTGAGAAAAGAGAAGTAATTCCTTTGTTGTGCATTGAGCCCCTTATTGCTACTGCCAATATTAAATCTCCTGCTGATGCCAGGTGAAGGGGACAGTTCTAAAGCTAGGGTAGTTTTATGTTCGTAAGAACAGAGTGGTTGAGGCCAGGAGATCTTGTTTAGGCTTGTCCCTCACAGTGATGTCAGACATTTATTTTTGCATAGAATTGGCAATAAGAGTGAATCCAGTTTCCATGGAAGACAATAAGGGCTCACACTGACTTTAATGGGAATCTGAGCTGGCCTTTTAGGTTTGAGCTTCAAATAGGCCTTAGCCAGCCCCTTTCTGTCACCCTGGGGGTTCTCGATGTCACATAAGCACCCATCAACCCAATTTGCAGCCACAATGAAGTAATTTGATACTGGGTAACCTTGTCTGCCCCTCCAGAATGGTGATCACAGTTGCCTATGGGCACAAGTTGTGGACAAAAGAAAGTTAGGGTGGCTTTTAAAAAATAAGGCTATTTTTTCCTTTTGAAAAGGAGCGATCCCTTCATCATACTTGCTGCGATACCTCATTGTTATAGCACAATCTGCAGCAGTGATCATTATTTTACACGGCTTTGCAGCTTGCTTTTTCTTTTGGGAACATGAAGGAGCGAACACATGCCAGGTGGCAGAAAAGGGAATAGGGAAGCTCTAGAATCAATTAGTTTCTCCAACAGTGCGTCCCTGAACCTTTTGCCATTGACTCTGATGGGGTTAGAATTTTGTCGAGGGGATCTGGTCCTGATTCTGCCACAGATTCAGCGTGAGGTTTTGGTCAAGCCATATGTTTGCCTGAGTTTCCCCATCTGTCACAAGAGGACAAGAATACAGATTCTGACAAAACATGTTTTAAATGTAACACAGAAAGTGGTAAGCATTATTGTCATTCCTATGAATTAACTGACCGGTATTAAATTTGCTATCGCATTCCATAGCAGTGGTTCCAAAAGCTACACCTTGAAATCAGAATCCAAGCAACATGTGAGCATTTGTGGATGTGCAAATGCCACTACCAGGTTTTGATGGGTTTTCCTGATGGATCAGTGCATAACAAAAATCGGTTTCCAGCCCTTTCTGGCTATTAACTGAACAGAAGACAAATGATCAAGGACCCTAAACAGCACATAAGGTGTCACCTGATGTTCATTAGTCAATCAGCTATTTCATTAATGTGCCACCTACCCGCTACCTATTTAAGTAGGAACACCATTGACACACACAAATGACCAGAGGTATCTTGGCACTTGAACAGGAATATACATCATTCCTCATTTCCCTCCCCTCACAAACTAAAAATAGCACAATATGTGATCTGCAATTTAATGTTAGGTTAACAAAAGCTATGTGGGATTTGCAGAACACAGACTGGTAACCTAGCAACAGGATGCAGCTCTTTGAAGCCGTCATTGGTGAAAACAAAGAAGAAGAGAGGAGTCATGATTTTCTTGCCAAGAGAGGGGAGGAGATGGTGGGGAAGGGAGAGGGTGTCATTCTGTTCCCAAAAAATAGGTAAAACGTTCATTCTATCAGCACCTACACTTTGTTTCTTCTTTCAATTCTTCTCCAGTACAACATGTAGACAGCACATACGGCTTGATTGTCATAAGTGCCGAGGTCCCACAGGCATGAGTGGGAGGGAAAATGCACGGTATTATGTAAAGGAAAAAAGGCTCTTCTAAAGAAAAATGCCTACCTTTTCAGTAGCACATATAATGATCCCTATAAACTAGACACAGACAGAATAGTTTGTGTCTATACATATTCTTCATATGCAGAGCAGCTCCATGTCCGGAGTAAGAAGAATCTGATAGGACTTAAGATATGATCCTGCACCACTGTCGCCGAGTCAGGACTCAGCCCTCATTTAGGAAGAGCGTGCCAATGCTCTTTTAAATGACTGAATGGGGAGTATGAAATGACTTGGAGTGCCTCAACTGCATTACCAGCCTCTTCAGACTTTACCTGTCAAATGAGGCAGTGTGGTCTAATGGTTAGACCATAGAACAGTGAGCCAGATGTGGGTTCTGTTCTTGTCACTAGCACTGAATCATGGTGTTACCTTGAGCAAGTCACCAGGGCTCAGTTTTCCCACTTGGACAAGAGGAATAATGATATTTACCTCTCTTTGTGAAGCACTGAGATCTAATATGAAAAAGCTCATTTAAAAATGCAAGACAGCCCCAATTCTCAGCCCCTTCATTGCGTAGTTTGATGACTGCACTGAATTCAGATGTCAACGCCACACAGCTCCCACAAGATTAGTTTGAGAGCGCTCTCTTGGGAGTGTTTCATTTGTGTACTAAGCCAAGATGTGAAATCAGGTCTCAGCAGAAATAGAAATTAGGTATAGTAACCCACTGTCCCCCTATAGAATCTGTACATATTCATTCTGGGTACAATCTGTGATACTGATTAGAAATTCCTAGAATGACATGCCCATCTGAGCCATATGATATTGACTGCTCTGAACTAGTCACAGTACATAACAAAATTTCCAGCTAGAGATGAATAACTAACGCAATTCTCCAGAGATTCAGAGATGTGGATTCCCCAGAGCCCCAAAAGCAGGACAAAGATGCTTCTGGACATTTGAATAGGGGTCCTAAATATCTAGTCATTCATCATTTTCACTGTCAATTAAAATATGCCATTGATGGAGAGAAGAATATTGTCAAGATCAATACGCAGCATTTTCCCCTTTCCATCCTTATCCTGGCTTTTTAAAAAATTCATCTAAATGCACCTCTATTACAGGTAAACAGGCCCATAAATTAAAGTCTCAGACTAAAGGGGTAATGGGAGTCCATGGAAAATGTGCAAATGACTCATTCCTTGATGCTAAAATTACTAATAATGCTTCCCATCAGCCAGTGCACCTTTCAGCAAAACCCTATTGAATTTAGGACTAAAGGTTTTTTAAGTGATCTATGCACCATTCACCCAAGGATTCCCGTGCATTGATCTGTAAAGGCAAGCAATTCATTTCCATAATTTATCTTGAATATGTCTCTGAGTCCTTTACATGCTTTTGCGTTCAGCACAACTAGTTGGTTCAGATGTTTTCAATTGGACAGATGAATTTACATGAGGCTTTTACATATACACACAAGGCTTTAGCCATAATCTTTAATCTTGGGCTTCTCTTCTTAAACATAAATACTAAATTATATGAGTGGATTCATTTTACTCCTTTTAATAACTGTTCACAAAACCAGATTATACCACACTCAGATTACTAGTAAATGAGACCTCCTGCTTATTCCCAGTTCTCCTAAACCAAGTCTAAGACAATTAAGCAGCAGGTCCCCTTTCCATTCCTCCCTTCAGAGATACAAGTCTTCATGGATCCCTCCTCTTCCTAGTACTGAATAATTATTATTTGACTCTCCATGTGAATAGACAGCCCTGTTGTTCCTTGACAATATCCACAGCATTATGCAAAGAGAGAATATGTGCAAATGACTCATTCCTTAACATCAAAATTACCAATAATGCTTCACATCTCCCAACAAGCACTGGAGTAAAATATATATGTATAACTGAAAGCTCTTTAGCCATGATTTAAAAGCAGATTTCAGGCTTCAAATTTCATCAATTTAGGCCTGGATTTTCAAACTGAGGTTCCAATCCAGCAAAGCATTTAAGCCCATGCCAAAGCATTTAAGCCCATATTACAGTGGGAAGCATGCACCTGCTGGATCAGAGCCCTAATTTGCACATATAATTACTGATCTTGTGTACACAAATCAGGAAGCTGCATGCACAACTAACCACCATTAACCTTTGGCAGGTGCAATTACCTAGTATGCAGATGCAATTGTGCCTGGATTTTCTTCCGGCCATTGTTTACCTAATTTGTTAAAAACCAGACCTGTTAATATTAAACAGAAAGAATAAAAGCTAAAATATTATGTCATAAAATCCTCATCACATAGATGGTAACTATCAAAACTGTTGACCACTCGGCTATATTGGTCCAAATCCTAAGATCTCGATCAAAACTGCCGTTAAATTCACTGGAAGTAAGGACTGCAAGATATTTAAGATCATTTGCATTTTCCATAGACAGTGACAGTATTTGGGCCAGTAAGTCTTTGGGAGAGTCATACTCCTTGCTTGATAGGTCTAACTGGAAATGAGGAGGAAGTTGTGTGCCTGTTACATTTCATGGAAGAGAGAACTAAAATGGTCTGGTAAATTTCATGCCACAGGATGGTGGGGATTACATCCCATTTGCCAATGAAAAGATCAGCCTGGTATATTCAGAACCATCTGCACTTATTCCTAATAAGATCGCTCATCAGTGATTACCAGTAAACATGGAAGAAACTAACTGGCCATTCATTCTCAGTGCTTTCTGCTCCATCCTCTTTATCATCAACCTGGTAGTGCAATGAAGTTCCCCATATTTTATGAACACTCCATTGTACTTCAGGGCTGCCTCCCCTTATGAAGGGTCCCTTCAGCCCCACAAACAGCTCTGCTCTAGTATGGAACACTAATGAGAGCGGCTTTAAGGCAGAGTGAGTTAACCTGAAGGGTTTTGACATTCGCATCTTTGGCTCCATCTTGCAAAATTTGCTTTTTATTAAGCTCCTATTTCGCAGCACAGCTTCTCAACTTCTTCCCTCAGAGCCCTTCACTCACTTGCCTGACAAAGCTCCCCTAAACCCTCTGTAGTCCTCTGACATCCAGATTAGTCAACAGCGACCAACAAAGACCTTGGCTTTGCTTTTCTGGAAGGGATTAGTGTATTTCCAGAAGCCTAGCAACCCCACAAGTCATTCACTTTGTTCTGCTCTGCTTTATACACACGTGTGTGCGCTGAGCCAAAAAAAAAAAAAAAGATCACCTCAATATTTCCCAATTTATCCCTTTTGCCTTTATCCGGGAGCCAGTGTCTAAGCAACAGTGGATTCTGTGGCTGGTGCAGCAGATCCACCATGCTCTGAGTCCGATGTTAGTAATTATTTGGTTCTTTAGTGTGCAGAGAAAATGAAATTGAATTTACATGTACCAGTACAGTGGCCCTTAAAAACCTTAGCACAAAAAATGCATGACTGCCTGGGCATTATTTATTCAGCAATGGATGGAATTTTATGAAGATCAGACTCCTTGGTCAACAAATCTGGCAGAATTAAGCCTCATATCTGTCATTGAACTGGATTGATTCCTTATTGCTGAAATGAAAAAGCCCTTTTACATTAAATATCTTTGCCAAGATTGAGCTTTTGGCCCTGGTGCCCATTTGTAGGTTTTCTCTGGATGCTGTCTAATGGCTGGCAAGGGAGGAAGGGAGGGAGAGAGAGAGTGTGAGTGCATGTCCACACAGTTGAGGATCTCCAATGACAAATTCCCCTAAAGATCCCCCTGCTCCTTCTGCACTTTTCACTTGTGGCTCCTATTTGAAAATAAAGTGCAGTCTCTGGTCCAGATGTGTTCTGAATTCTAATGAGGCCCATCTCAGACTATCCTCATAAGCCGGTCTGATCCAGTATTAAGCAATACACTGACCATACACAGAGGCATAGCCACTCCCCACAAGACACAGAGCCTGGTCCGAACCGAACAAACACGGCAAATCCCATAAAACAGCATCTCAGTCCCTCCCTCACAGGCTCCTTCTTATAACACCCATCTTTTCCCTTAATCTTCAGCATTTTATTCCGGACTACAAGAAGAGGAAAGATGAAGAAAGATAGTCCAATGACCAGGGTACTAGCCAGAGACCCATGTTCAGTTCCTAGATCCGTCACAGACTTCCTGTGTCCTTGGGCAACTCACTTAGCCTCTCTGCGCTTTGGTTTCCTACCTGCATACAGGGACCTTGTCAGGACAAATTCATAAAAGACTGTGATGTGCTCAGATACTACAATAATAGGAGGCATGTAAGTATCTTAAAAAGACAGTGGAAGTATATCCGAATCAGTGATCAGATATCAATAACTGAGGCCATGCACTGTGACAGACAGGTATCTTATAACAGGGAAATGTGATTGTCATTTGTTTCCTTCCCTGGATGGTTACTTCTGTTCATTTTCTCTCACACTAATTGTCCTGCTAAACATCCTGTTATTTCCCTGAAGATCCTTTCATTAATGTGAAATGTGTATCTCTGCAGCAGCCACACTCCAGCTCCCAATTGATCAGTCTGTCATCTCTAAGCAGTAAGGGAAACCCTTTGTTGCAGTGTATGCATGTAAACAGCTACAAAACAGTGTCGTATGGGTATTTTAACAATTACTGCATAAGGAGTGCACATAGAACAAGAACTTGTCACAAGGAGGTAGTGAGTGTAGGCTGCTTTTTGACGTCCACCCCAAAATCCTCAGGTAGGCGTACAGAGAGACAACAGGTGTGGTCGGGGAAATGCTTGGATGCTGGGGATCCTCTGTAAAGCTTAGCCCTAAACCCATGAATATTGTGCTAGCCTTACAGCCTTTCATACCTCACCTTAGCTCCTCATTTCCCATCCAAACAACAGCTTGTGTATGTGGGCCATGCTCTGGGCATCATCGCTGGGGAAGGATTATTAATCCCGTTGATTACTGTTATATCTAGGGACCAACCAAGGTTAAGGCTCCACTTCGTTAAGCACAGTAAAGACATAGAATAGCTGATGATCCCTGCTCAAAAGAGCTTATAGGCCATTTAAACAAGACGGAGCAGGGTGAACTAGGTGCGGGTGGCAGGTGGCAATTTAGGCCTACTCTACACTGGTGGTACTTTTCGGCAGCAATCAAAGGTTGATACGCCAAGTATGTAAAATACCTTGCATATCTCCCCTTGACTTAGTAACTCCCACTTACCTCCCTCTCCAGACTGCACTAACTTGAACGGAAATGGGCTTCTTACAGGGCTGGAGTTACTGCGTCAAACTCCAGATCAATTGAGCACGTCTTGACTGACTGCTCAATCGAACCCGGAAGAGCGAACTGATGGTGGTGAATTTGCTGCTGTCAACGTAGACCAGGCCTTAGTTTTTGTTTGTTTGCTTTTAAGGCGTATTTAGTTAGAAGATGGTCACCTAAATGGAAAGAAAGTGAAGGGAGAGGGGACACTAAAGGAAAGTGGATAAAAGGAAAAGGGCAGAGGAGAGGAGGGTTAAAAGGCATGTGTGAAGAGAACCGAGATGGAGAGACTGAGGAAGGAGGTTGGAGTAAATAGCCAGTCAGCACAGGACAGAGAAAGTCCAGTAGGTTCTCTTAGAAAAGCTCAATGCCCCCAGATCTCTATTTTAACTATTTCACATTATATTAACTAATCCTCAATTTTATGCAAGGTTCAGTCAGTGACAGAGTGGGGAACACTGCATAGTTTTAGAGCGCATCTCACCTATCCAGCCCCTCTTCTCTCTGGCTTCCTTCCATGGGGACAGTGGGATTTCATGATATTTTGCAGAAGAAAACAAGTATACAAAGAGAAAACGTCTCATATTTTCCCCCAATAGATTCTGTCCACTACTTTACCATGATTTTGCTCTTCTTCTGTGGGTGGAAAATAGGGGCTTAGCACAAAGGGACTTGCCCCCTTCCTGATCCAGTACAGGGGTTTGGCATTATCCATGCAGGAGCCATAGGCTGAATTCTAGTCTCAGTTTGTACAGCAGGAGCTGGAAGGGAATTGCGCCTTGCATCTCTCAACAGGAAACCCTCTTGGGAGCAAAATTTGGCCTGCTCCTTAGGGAATCCCAATAGAGGAATTCACCAGAATGATTTTAGCTGCAGCATAGAGCTTCAAGAAATGAGGGAAGAGATTGGGGTGTGGCAGGGAGGAGGAGGAGAAGATTCCATGGATCTTCATAAAGGGATATGGGGGGAGGTCTCCTATCCCTCTCTGTGCCTCTTCCTCTCCCCCCTCTCTGCCCCCCAACACAAGCAAACTGTTCAGATGAGATATGGGGCTTTATCAGATTAATACATTCTTATGCACGTTCTATGTCATTAGGATGTCTCCTTCCCCTCCCTTTTGAAGGCAGTAAAAGTATCACACACATCATATGAAATACAGTAGTGCCTCAGTGCACAATAATGCTGCAGGAACAATCTATTCTTAAGCTTGCTGGAAAATTGCTGCTTGCTGTAATGTTACCCTGGGGAGCAGTGCTCGCTAATATTTGTTTAAGGCAGACTGGTGAACATAAAGTAATGACCTTGTCCACATCATGCATGCTGGAGGCTCACTATAGCATTGGGCAAAACAGACTCTCCATGCATATGAGCAGAAGGTTTCTTTGCTACAGAATTAGGAATCAATCTTAAGGGGGAAAAAATGGAAAAGTGACCAAAAGGGAATATGTAAAAGAATAGGTGGTTGACCCCTCGGGGATGGCGCATGGCTTTCTGCTACCTTTCAAAGACATTTACGGAAATCTTGTCTGTCTAAACATAGGCTTTAAAAAAAAAAAAAAAAAAGAAACACAATCATATGTTAATTTCAGAAAAAGAGTGTGCGTGAGTAGGGACCCAGTCATGTGAAATGCTGAGTGACTCCTGTGGAATTCAAACACAGATTAAAGGTACATAGTACCTTAGAGCACCAAGATCTAGATGCCCCTTTGGAAAAAGCCCAGAGAGAACTGCACCTACGGAAATAGGAAAGCTCAGAGGAAGGGGCTAGTGGCACTAACCAAGAGCCACCACCTGACTTGTCTGGCTCACAACTATGGCTGTATTAATGCAGCAGAGAAAAAAATCCCAGGTACCTAGTGACATCTACAGTACTGAAATATTACAGAGTCTGGCTTTCATTGTCTTTCTTTGTGGTCACAAAAGTGCATTTGGTGAAGGTGATGCATCACACATCAGGAGGCAAGTTATATGCTTCCAAGGAAATTGTCCAACACTCGTCTCTCATTTTATACAGCAGCAAATTAAGAGTATGAGTCCAAGTAAACAAAGAAAGTGATCTTCAGCAAACCTTTTATTTCTTGTAGTTCTTCTCTGTAACAGGAAAATGTCCATAAGAAGAAGAAGAATTTTATAGAGAAGGACATGAGGTCTCATTAGCACTGCTTTGACAGTCTCCTGTTTTTCTGATATGTGTGTGTCAGAACCACACTGCTGTTCTGCACCAAATTTCACTCTGGGATGAATTTCTCAATCTATCCCATCCATATTGCATTATGAAAGCCTACAGAAGGGGGGCATAATATTTATTTGCCCCAATACCCACACTGAGCCACATTTGATTATCCAGAACAGTCAGAGACTTCAGAGAGAGAGATTTTCTGGTGCTGGCTGGGACGTACAGGGTTTTGGCCTGCTGGTTACAGTAAGGGTGGTGGCAGTCACCCCCTCCTCTTTTCGGAAAGAAAGAGACATATCTGGTAAATAGCTTGTATTTTTGCCTTGAGAGCCACAATTGAATACTGTTTCCATCCAGGCAAAAATACAAGTAATTTACACCTTGTCCATTTCCCAAGCACCTGGACCAGTCCCCACCTTCTTAATTTATCTCTGCGGCAAATCCTGAAACTCCTACTCAGAGCTAATATCTGTCACCCTTACTCATCTTAAAAAGTACCTTACACTGTAAATAGCCCCTTATCGATTTCACTAGGAGTAACCTACTACTCATAGCGAGTAAGAATAGCAGAATCTGGCCCTTGGCAATTACTCCTGCAAAGTAAAACTGAGTAAGAATGTCCATGTTCTCACTAATGTGTATAAAGTATTTTCAGATCCTAGAATGGAAGGGGCTTTGCAGTGAAACAGTTAATACCCTTCTGGGTCCTTGCAACATCTCAGCTGGTATCCATGGGTGCGTCTACACTTACAAGTTAAGTTGACTTAAGGAGGCTTACATCGACCTAAACTACTCCCCGTCTATGCTGGGCTTTTATTAAGTCAACTTAAGCGGTTCCTTAAGTCGACTTAAGTGTTAAGTCGACTTTAGGCAGTGTAGATGGGGAGTAGCCCTAAGTCAACCTAAGTGCCCTAGGTCATCCTAGGGCTAGGGGGAGCCCTTCTCCCCGGTAGAAGGGAGCCACGGCTCCACCGGGGACAAGGGGCAGCCCCCAGGGACAAGGAAGACAATCGCTAAGTCGACTTAATAAAGTCATCTTAACTTTCTAAGTGTAGACATAGCCCATATGACTATAAGTGTCCTTTCCCCCTCCCCCCCCCAACACCCCCCCCCCCCCCCCCACCTCCTTTAAAAAGCATGGCTGGCTTCATCTAAAATCATCTGAGTTCAGCTGTAAATAAAATCTTAAGACTTGCTGCAGGGGGAAAAGAAGTACAGTAGAATATAATACATAATCTGCATTTATCATTCATCAGCCACAATTTGAAGCTGCAAGGGGAAAATTAAAACCACTCTCCTTGAAAAAGATAAAGATATTGGCTGACCACATTCTGGTTATTCCCATTAAACCATTGCCATGTTCATGGTTACCAAAATGGCTCCATGAAACTGCCATGGATATGTGCTGCCTTTACATTGGACTTTCATTTCTTGACGGTAATTGTTTGGGTTCTCTGTCTGCCACATTGAAAACACAGAAACTCATCTCAAAGCATTTTCTCTTTCTTCCCTGAATATTGCAAGGATGCCTGGAGCCATGAATTCCTTTCATGCCCCACATCGCTTTCATGGACTGGAATCACATAAGAAGTGCTGTATCCATAGGCCATTTGGGGCATGGTAGAGTTGCATTTTATTAACTTTTATCTTTCATAACAGAGTCAAAAAAACCAAACCCATTGTGGAATGAATTGTCATAATACTCTGCATTTCTATAGCACTTTCCAGATGAAAACCTCAAAACAAGAATTAAAGAGTGAAGCTTTGCTCCTTTGACGTTAATAAGTATCCCCATTCTATAGATGAGAAAACTAAGGCCCAGAGCGGCTAAGTGATTTGCCTAAAATCATATAGAAATTTTGTTGAAGTGGCAGGAATGAAATCTGCATAACCCATATCTCCTGATTCTCAGTCCACTGGTTTAACCACATTGCCATCCCTCATGCCCACAGAGATCTGTATTTCTTACTGATCTTTTTTTCCTGTGCCATGTGAACAATGTGAGGGCCATAGGTTATCCCTAAGTCATGCATTGGTATCCCATATATTGGAGCTCACCTTGATTTCTGTACTTGGCAAATGCACATTTTTGTAACGCAAGGAAAAGTAAAACCCAATCAGATTTAATTTGTTTGTTTGTTTATTTATTTATTTATTTAAAGACCTCCTCACATTTTGCTACCCTGGAGATCTCTGGCACTAGAAATCTAAGGCTATTTGTCAGTCCATTGGAGACTGTTATTCCAACTCTATGTAATTAAGAACTTGTTTATTTCATTGCAACTGGACTAATCTATTCAACTTTAATTTCAAAAATCTTCCTTACATATCCACTTCTTGCTACTCTTTAATTAAGCCTTTATGCTCACTCTTGTAGGCTCTGTAATTGACCAGGAATTTAGTTATGTGGCCCAACCCAAAGGCGAGGGTGCAGGACAGTGTCACGGTCAATTATCTTGTTCTAGAGTTCTCCAGCTAAGTGAGCTACTGCTGTTGAACATGCCATTTAACAAGGGCTTATTCACAGTTATAATATTGTTTTAACAGCACTTTTTCTGAAAGCAGTATTTACAGATCAGCATCAAAGAAGATTGTAGTGTTGCAAATCTACAGTCAGATAGCCAAACCTCTTAGCAGATGTCTAATAAGAGTTTGGAATTAAGAGGAAATGTTTATTGAGGGAATCTGTTTTTATCATCATAACTGGCCCTTCTATAGTGTCTTTATTTCAAAGATCCCACCGTTTTGTAATAATTAAGACTCCCAACATCCTATTGAACTATTATATCCATTTGACAGATGGGTAAACCTAGAAAAGAAGAGGTTAAATGACTTACTCCAAGCCAACCAGAAAATAAGTGGCAAAGAATCATAAAAATTAGAGATGGGAAAAAAAAAATCTGAGATTACTCAGTCCATCTTCCTGCCAATACAAAATTATTCCCATAGTCAATTATCCAGCATTTGTGCAATATATTTTTTTTAATTCCACATATTTGAGTAACTTTAGTATGATAGCAAATGAGAAACCAATCTGTCACCTTGAATTATATTTAAACGGTGCTAGAAAAATAAAAGATTTCTATAACAAAAGAAATTTTATCAGGTGGAGAAACATTTTGATCTTAGGAAGAAATTCTCCATGCTATAAAAAACTAAAGCTTTCCACAACTGACAAGAAGGATCTTGCATTTCATATGGTTTTAAACAGATCAGATTTGTCAAGCAGCTGGCAATCTGCAGTGAACCTTTCAACGAATACAATCCAAAACCAGATGTGTTCCACACCTGCTTTCAGGCTGTCATCTCTCTTTCTGTGACCAGAAAATGTGCACAGTATACAACATTTACAAGTGGGCTTGAACAAAACTCCAGATCTGCATACCCAGGATTTTCAAGATGGTTGTAATCTGAATTTGCATCCAAATTTTTGTGAAATGGTCCTAATCACTAGCCTAGGGGTAACCAAGGCCCCAGATCTAAATATATGGGGCATTCAAAACACAAATTTCGATGAACATGAATGAATCGCTACCTACTGATGCACTGACTTTCATTTGGATTTGGCCACATAACTCCATTCATCATCACCATTTGGGCAAATTCCAAAGGGGTCAGGTGCCACCCAGATCAATTTCTGGCTAGGTTCTTAAGATGGTCTGTCTATAGTTCACATCCATCACTGGCAACCATGTAACACCATAAACGTTTTTGGTGCCCATGTGAGAAATAGTTCAAATTTCAGGTGAAAATGGGCTCCTGATTATGAGCTGAAAGGCTATCCATTATCTGGAATCTGCAGAGGATTCAATGGGAAAGCTATTGTTGCATTTCCTTTATTCTTGCTGGCATTCAATTTCACTTTGTATTCTTTTTTGACATTAATATATTGATGTTTGCATCACTACTATACATAGATGCCAGAACTGGTAATGGGAAGAGAGTAGAATGCAACTACCATCAAAATTAGGAGGAAAAACAGTCTTTGAGGAGCTTTATAGCTGCCACTCACTCATTGATTGGGGTGGGTTTGTACTATTTGGGAATTCAAACTTACTTTTAAACAGCTGTGAATAGAAAGTGATCTAAGATGCTTCAATCTTGATTAAAATATGCAGCTTGTCCTTTTCTTTTTAACTTCCCCTGAAGTAAATATCTGTGTTTGGCATAGATCAGGGATTGGTACTGATAGGCAGTGGCATCCTTCACCATCAGACAATGTTTTTGGCATGGTGAAGATAAAGAAACTGAATTACCTTTCACATTCTCCTCTAATACTCAGACTTCCCACCCCTGCAAAGGAGCATGATAGCAGGAGCCTGTATCTGGACAGCGGCGGTGACTGAACTCAGCCAAATTCATGTGGGACTCTCAACAGGTAACGCTAATGTTTTCTTTTTGCATAGCAATGGTGACTTTAAAGAGGACACTTTCTATCACTGCATGGGTAGGTACTGCAAGAGAACATCAGTCAATGCTCACAAAGGTACTGAGAGATAGAGCTTAAAACACTGCAACTTAGACTTGAAAATTGTTGTCACAAAAGTTCACTCATGTTACCCAGATTTCTAGAGACTGACTTATGCCAACATGTTCTCCCCGCTGCTCTGAGACTGTCAAAATGGAATAAATGCAAAGAAAGAAATGCTCTGAAGCTGGGGTGAAGCTATTTCACACTTTGTCTTTGAACTGGACTCCTTCACAACGTCTCGGAGGGGGCTGACTAAGCTGTAAAGCAGGCCTTTTCACACCTCACAATCTCCCGGCAGAGAAGGGATCGGATGATGGCACAAGTTCACTTCCTAAATTTTCATCATCAGCTATCCCTTGATACAAAGATGATGTCTGCCAGCACGAAAGTCATTGATGAGTCATAAGACAACTGAGGAGTACAATTTGTACTTTGCAGCTTTTTCCACATATAGAACAGGTGGTTGCTTGGAGACAGCACAACGGCTGGCCAGGATTCTGTACACTTCCCTTCCTGATCTGCCATTTCTCAGCCTTTTGACCAAGAAGATTGTCTTCAAAACGGACTCAGGCTTGATGTAAGAGGTGACGCCATTCCACTCTATTGCTAGCCAGCTCTGAATGCCTCCCTTGTTAAAATATACTTCCAGGGAGTCCTTGTAGCATTTCCTCTGTCCCCCACAGGTCTGCTTACAATGACTAAATTGAGAAAAAAGAACTTGTTTTGGAAGACAAGTATCAGCCGTCTACACACGACCAACCCCGCAAAGCTGATGTTTCATAATCTTTGCCTCAGCACTGGTGATGCAGAGATAATGCTGGCACTGGTGCGATAGTCTTCCCATCACACTGCACAGTACAACACTGAATTATGCATGTGGGTCAGACACTTTGAACGAAAGAGGTCTCAGGGGAACCCCAACACAAGATACTCAGTTCCATGCTGTATGCTTTTAAAAAAAAGAAAGAAAGAAAGAAAAAAGCTCATTGTGCCTCAGTCTTCCTACCTATTAAATGGGGATAATAAATCCTGGCCCCCCTGCAAGGCAAAAGACTGAGTTAAATAATTCTTAGAGTCTTCCAAAGCTTTCTGTATTTAATTTTCATGAGGTTCCCAAGACCCAAGTCTACAGTTTTTATGAGGAAAAACAGGAATTTAGATAAAAG
Organism: Pelusios castaneus; assembly: GCA_007922175.1. Classification (NCBI taxonomy): domain Eukaryota; kingdom Metazoa; phylum Chordata; order Testudines; family Pelomedusidae; genus Pelusios; species Pelusios castaneus. The sequence goes on from ML685833.1 coordinate 4,353,131, forward strand.
AATCAACAGAATGATCAGAAATGGAATTAATTGATTAATTTTTGGCTTTTTATTTAGGTAACATTTTTCTCCTACTATTCTTTTAACTCTGGTCAGAGACAGCATATGAAACGGTATCTAGATAATAGCTTGGAATAGGTGCAGAATATCAATTTCAGCATCTCAGGTATAAAAGCTTTTGAGCCTAATCATATTCCCAACCACTATGTGCTATGATCTGTAGAGTTGGTACTAAATCCCCTCATTAGATCTTAATCTCAATTCACAGGTGTTCTCAGATTTTGAGTCCCTAGCTCTGCAGATATTGCTTTAAGTAACTTGGTCATTGAATTTATTGATTGGACTGGTTTTCCTTTGACCTCGCAGCTCTAAGTCTCTAACAAAAATTTCTCTAAAAAAGACCAAACAAATCTTTCCTGATCCTCCACTGTCATTATCATGTACTGCCACAGGGCAAGCTGCAGGCCCCTGATGAAATAATACAGAATTTCAAGTATATATTTTTAGTGCAAAAGTCACAAAAATCTACTTCTTGGTGACGATTGCAGAACTTTGTATTTTCTTGTTTTTTTATAGTATGTTGCTCAGGTTGAGTAAGCAGAGAATACACACATACACGGCAGAATATACTCCCATATTATCTAGTGTTTAACTAATGCATAACTAAGTAGTCCAACCGACTTTAGTGGAATTACTCAGGTGCTTAAAGTTACACGCTTGTTTAAGTAATTTGCTGAATTGAGGCATAAACTGGGAAGACTTCAAATCATTCATAAACATTTGGCAAATTCTTTGACTAATCTAAGAAGTCGTTCAAACAAGTTGTAGGAACGTCTGGTCACTCAGCACTAGTTCCTCCTATTCTTACTGATGTTACTAATTCTTGCTCTCCTTGTTGGGTAACTTTCTATAATTAATAGACACAGTGGGGTAAAAATCACTGTTTGCAGGAATTCTATACAGAACTGTTGAAGTACAGAACTGGAAACTGTAGTTCAGTACTGTATTTCAGCTAACTATTCCCCATACTCTAAAACTAACTAGAAAGCCCTGGATGGTGTCACTATTAACACCAACAATAAACACCAACTCTTATCTAGAGCTTTTCATCAGTACATCTCACAGTGAGATCAGTATCATTAGCCCCATTTTACAGATGGGGAAGCCCATGGAACAGAGTGGTGAAAAGACTTGTCCAAAGTCCTCCAGTAGGCCAGTAGCAGAGCTAGGAATATAGTCCATGTCTTCTGAGTCCAATGCTGTATTAGGCCACTCTGCTCAGGAGAGTTGTTACCAGTCTATCTGTTTACTATAATCTCAGAATGGCTCATGTTGTACCTCACTGCTTTGTTGAGCCTAAGTGGAGACTGTTAAAGCTGTGCCATTTAGATGTAACTAATCAGTCTTAAAAAGAAGGCAAGGGAGAGAGAGAGAAGCAGGATCGCCAGCAGAATGGTTGAAACTCAGGGGCTCCGATTCAGGTAAGCACGTAATCAAATGTTTAAATCCATTCTTCGTCAGGAGAGCACATGAGCATACAGTTAACTTTGAAATCAATGGGAGTTACACACATATTTAAAGGTAAGCGCATGCTTAAGTGCTTAGCTGAATAGCGATGATTTCCTGAATTGCAACCCAGGGCTCGTGGGCATCTCTTCAGAAAGGGAACCTGGGAGGAAAGCTAACAAAAGTGAGACGTCTGGAAAGGAAGAATCAAGGAATAGACAATGCAAGGAACACATCCAAAACTGAAAGCAGGAATAAAAAGACCTATATTTTAAAAAGGAAGAAGAACGTGTCTGGGGGTTGTTGAAGAAAAATCAATACATAAATCCCGTAAACGGGCGAGAGAAAGGGGATTGGGACATGGAAACCAAAGGCACTATTTTTCCTTTCCTTAAGTGTGAATTAATTCCCTAAATCAATCAGAACAAAGGATAGTAATCTACAATCTGCTTTTTGTTTCCCTGACCTGCAAATGGAAGTGGGTTTCTATTATTATTCACTAAAGCAACTGTTCTTTGTGGGAGCACAAGCAGCCTCTTATCAATTCTCCTTCATGCTCTGGCCATGCGTGATGAATGCTAATGAGATCAGACTTACGAACCCCATGCAGCCATGCTCCTGGCATCATAATACACCCAAGCTGTAGCTCTTTGGAATACTGTACTAGCTCATTATCCACAGTGTCTTTTGACAGTATCAGATCAGGTATCTGCACCCATATGCAGCATTCATAGTTGGGCAGTAAGTGTCTTTCTGAGTCTGTGTAGCTCTTGCTCTTTCAAATCAAAGTGAAGATTAAGGAAAATAGCATCAGCTAGGATATACTTATGTTCCCTAACACTTTGCAGGCTTCATCAATTTCATTTCACAACACATTTCTGGGGTAGTTCTTTCATACCAGATCTATAGTGCTGCAGGAATGGTACACTCATATGTGTTAATACAAGTCCCAGGAAAAGCAAATGTGATACTCCAGGGTTCATATTCTCCATGCTATAGTATATTTCAGGGCAGTATATTCCACAGGGTAGTAAAAGTCGCAGGGCTAGTACAAGCTGCTATAGCAGGCTACAAAGATAGTACATTCCACGTTATAGTGTCCTTCATTATGAGGAGTAACTGTAATTTACAACTCAAATTCACACACAGTATTCAATTAATACTATAGGTATTCTCATGCTCCTTTGTTGTCCTTTATTACAGGGAGCAGCTGTCATTTACAACTCAAATTCACACACAGGTTTAATACTGTAGGTTTGTGACATCAGCAACACTGAGGTAGGCAAAAAATTATTTATGATTAAAAAAAAACACTGCCACTCTTCTAATATACATTCTCTTCTGACTGCTTTTCATATTTAAAGACCATGGCTGCTAGACTGGCATCTCAGGGGAGATTTGACACACCTGGCTACTTTAAAAACTCAAAGGGCAATATGTTTATCTGCAAAGGGCTCCACAGACATGGATTAGCAGAGTTTCTTTATCCCTGTGAATAACCCTGAGGAGAAGGATGTTCCTGGACACAGTGGGTAAATTGAACCTGTGCCTGGGGCTGAAGAGTACATACAGAGTCTAGCTGACTAAGGAAGCAGAAAATGGTGTGGGGGATTCTGAGGACTCAAAAGAGAAGAGAGCAGAGAATGTTTCAGGGAATTTTTACAGGCTGAGCAAATTACAGGTGAATTGTGCTGGGAGGTTTGGGCATGAAATAGAGACAGTTCCCTGTAGACAGAAAGTTATGTATGAGTTCTAGTTGATAGGCTGCAGGCTGGAGATCACAGGTGGTGTAACAGCAAGGGAGCGAAGTGTAATCAGTTATTAGTCAAAGACCCCTGCAGAAGAGCAGACTGCAATACCGCTGTCAGTGATCTGCCAACACAAAGCCGGGGAGTTAGAGCTGGGACATCGCAGGGTGTCCAGGAAAAGACCGATCACCCAAGAAGTCTGAAAGCACTAGTTATCTTAATATTTGAGGATGTGCAGCCTATGCATTCGTATTCTAAACAGCAGTAAACAGGGATCGGTGGGGGTGTCACCGAATAACAAATCTTTCCCAAAAGGATTCTGGTCTCTGTTTCTCTCTACCTGTTATATCTCAAAGCCTTAATGCAGGCCACCTGGCTCCCGCAACAACCATGCGCCAGGGGAAATGGTGGAGAAGAGCAAGGAACAACCTCTCTCTAAAACACGTCTATCAGCAGCCAAAAGTTTAATTCTTCGCTGATCGAGTCTATTTCACATCTTGTTCCTCAGGGATGCTGTGGTTTCTTCTCTCATTTAAAAATGTCAATTTCACCTTGTTTACCGGTGTTAACCCTTTGGATGCCCATGTGCCCTGACATGCCAGAATTGTGTCTTTCTGAAAGGCTCTCTCCAGTCCCAGCCACATCTGCCCCAGCTAAAGCATCACTTCTCCTAAGATGTCATTGCATTCTAATAGCTCACATATTATATGCAGAAGATCCCTGATGATCAAAATCAATCAGGTGACACCAAATCCATTTAGATCACTAAAGCAATTGGGAAAATGGCAGTTAAGAAATAGGGATATGATGGAAAAGACAATGGGACAGTTTATTAAAAAAAAGGAGGTTGAGATCATTGTGTTTCTATCTCTCAGAGCATCTTTCTTACCACACTATCCACTAACTATAGGTGAAACCGTGCGGGTACCACAAGAATTCATGCACAGGGGTACCATCCATTCATGTGGTCAGGAGTTCCACAGGACAGACAAGGGGAACAGCACCCCCAAGTGTCTCCTCTTTAAAGGAGATCTCAGCCTTCCCCTGATGTCTCATCACAGACCAACTATGTGCATGTCAACGTGGAATATCTTCTAATGCTACTGATCTCTCAGCTATGGTTTTGCACTATAGCCTGAGGGAGAGGAATGTGTTTACCTGCAATGTTTCCCCGTTTTCACTGGAGACAAAAGGAGGCCCACTGTCTGCCAGCGACTGTGGAAGTGTGCTGACTGTGTGTCAGAGTACGGTTAAGAGGCATCCCTTACCTTAGCATCTCCTTGCTTTGCAGGGTTTGCATTGTGGGAACACCACCCTTAAATCAACTTGAACTGGTTTTAAATGAAGTTTTTGCTTCTGGGAATGTGTGTGCGAAAGATTTTGATAACAGCTCATCTAACAAGACTTTTCCTTTGTTCTTGGTGGACACTGAGAGGAGGGTTTGATTTTTATTGTACAGCTTAAACAATTCAGACGGTCCACCAGAGACAGTTGCCTGGAAGAGGGAAACATTCCCTGCCCCACCTTTGCCATGTTATGCTATTTTTCACCACTCACCCTCCTCCCCATACTATGCAGCCTGAAGAAGCATAAAGGCCTTCGCCAGTGACCTTCATCAGTTCCTCGCTCTCTAACAGGCTCTTTCTTGGCTAATCAAAAGATGTAACTGGACCCTGAACTCCAGCTCTGCTCCAAACAGCGCTGAGAAATGGAATAATTACATTCATAGACAAGAACCAGTTGGAAAAGCCATTCTGTTTCTTTGATGGAATAGTTAGTTGCAGACTAGATGAAAATGCCTGCAGAGATCTGCTGGAGGCCACAAAAGCTGTTTCCTGGTTCTAACATCTGGATTCCTTGGCTACCCACCCTGGAGACAGAGGACTGCTAGGAGACAAGCACAGCTTAGTCATTGTGGGTCTGTGATACATGCAATGACCAGTGTGGATCTGGGTTCAAACAAGGCACCTGCTATGTTCAAATCAATGTTTTTTGGCTGGCAGCCAATATCAGATCAGTGATTCTAGAGGGAGGGGCGTTAAAGGTTCTGAACTGATTAAACTGCCAGTGAACCCTGGTAAAGGAAGGGGAATAGTGGTGCCCCATAACAACTCTCTTTTTCTCCAAGGACCTGTTCACTCTTTTTCTATCTCCCTCCTTGTGCTTAAAAGTGCAAAAAGGAGGTGAGAGCTTCAGGATTGTTCTAGCCACCAGCACATGAGCGATGATGCTGAGCGGAGAACAAGTACATGAAGCAGAGGGGCACATGGAGATTAAATAGAATCCTGCTATACACCAGGGGATGTGCCTGAAGCACCCAGTCTGGTTCTGAACGACTATTTCCTCATGCAAGGCTCCATTCTTGACTACTACATAGACTGGACTAGGCTGTAAAGCTCAGATCAGAACCCGAGCTTTCCTAAAGTTCAAGGGTCATCAAAAGGATTTGGATTCAGTATTCATCATTATGTTAGTCTCTGGATCAGGGTATGGACAACCCCAAAGTTCAAGGGAGGCTGAGTTTGAGTGTCTGGCTGTATTCAAATATGAATTTGAACTTAATGTAATGGGTTTGATTCAGAGGGGCCTACTCGTGGGAAGGCTTCTTTAGGCTTTGATCCATGTGGAGTTTTCATCCTGTTGAGTTTCATTATGAACTTTAAATGAACTCAAATAACAAAGTGTAACTCAGCCAGAATGGCCAAGTTTGGCTTGGTTTCTGGTTGAAAGTAGAAACTTCTAACACCAACATTTTGGGATGACCAGCTCCAGGGTTTTGGTTAAACAAAGAAGCCATTAGCAAAATTCAGATCTAGAGTTTAATTTGTAGTGTGAATTTCTCCATAGCTGTGGCTTCATCTGAGATTTTGATCTGGTCTCACATGTAGTTGAGAAGACTATGTGAAATCAATTGACTCACATTATTCATCTGATCTGAAACCCGAAGTTATCCCAATTTCACTGTAAATTCACCCCCAGCATCACTCAAATGCAGTCTTCATTTACAACTTTTCAGCTTGCTAATCAGTTCCAAAAAGCAGGGAGAGGGTACAAAGAGGACTTGTGTCTGAGGATGTGGACATGACCCCTTCATCGGTCACAGCATCTTAAATTATCAAGAGTTGTTCAGTGTCCTTCACAAGGGACTAATTCATTCCACCAATACACAAAAATAAAATAATTCAATAGCCACTTTTTAAAGCCATACCAAATTCATCCCTTAAAGTCAAGTTTCATCATAATCTAATCACCACAGCGCAAGGAAAATCATCATATGGGAATGTGCTTGTCTCCATCAATAAACCAGTGGTTATTCAGACAATAACTAGGTTATTTTCTTTATTTCTTAAATGTATGGAGTCTTATAAAGATACCCTGGAGAAGGGATTGTTTATACTGGCTTCTGGATACTAAAAAAAAAGCAATAGGCACATTTGAAAAGCTTAAAAGATAGTCATTTGAAAATAATATAGAAGTCCTAATGATTTTCACTCTCCAGAAGGAAACTGAAATATTAGGTCACTTATCAGATTAAGCATGCATTGCTTATTCCATTTTGTCACACCAAGGTCCTGAATGTAATACCATAGCTGGAACTTAAATACCAAGAGAGCCAAGAGTTTTGCTTTGATTTTGATTTTTAAGTTAGCATTGCCATTCTCCAGCCAGCGGGCCATTAGTTCACTGCTCATTCAGTTTCAAACACAGAACCAGATCATTAGATGGTGTAAATCAGAATAAACCCACTGACTCTAACAAAGCTACATCAATTTATACTGGCTGAGGATCTGGCCCTGATTGTATTAGGAAAAAATATATAGTTCATCGCCCCATGAATGACAAAAATGCCCATTAATGGAGAAAGAGAGAGAGCAAACCCAAATGACATCTGCACACCAGTGCACTCCAATGACAGGTGCATGCTGTAGCATTTCTTACACACAAATGTCTTCACTGAACACACCAAGATTCCCTTGAGAGTCTTATGAGAAACTAGAGATGTCAGGAAAGAAAGCCAGTTTCCTCCACAATCCAGTTGCCCTCCCAGCTATTCCTCCAGACTTAAGGGCACACTTCTGAAGACCATTCAGGAAGCATATGTTCTGGTTGTGTGAGAATAAAGTGATTCTGAAGAGTAAGAGAAAAATATTTTCTTGGCACAAAACAGCAATAAATCATCTATGAATTACTGATAAAGATGTAGGGTCCAGCCCCTCTGGCGTCATGGTAAAATTTTGCCCAGATGATCTGACCTATAATTATGATGGAGGAATGGTAGTGATTTCATAATTAGTCACAAGTAGAGTTCTTGGTGCACTGGCTTTGAATCCCCTTTGGAATATGGGGGAGTCCAGAATTAGATAAGAATTTCATAACCAGCACCTATCATTACAATGAGTATGTAGGACCTTGGGATGAAACCAGGGAAGGACAAGATTTTTTTTTTTCTTAACTCCCTAGATTAGGAGTCCAGCTTCAATTCTTGGCTGTGTCACAAACTTCCTGCATGACTCGGAACAAATCACTTGACTTCTGCGTGCTTGAGTTCACCATTTGCAAAATGGGGATGATATCTCCTTTTCTTCCGCCCTTTGTCAGGCTCATCTGTTTAGACTGTAAACATTTTGACTTATGTCTTTGTACAGCACTTAACATGAAAGATCTTGACTGGAGTTTCTCGGTGCTACTGTAATAGAAATAAAAGAACCACCACCAATTTCAATGGGTTCTCATATTTTCTGCTAAAGCCTCATTTGATATTCTGTAATCAGCCATGGCCTGTCTTACTGCCTTTGAGAGAGGACCTACCAGGGACGTACCTCCTTACTTGCTGGAAAACAAGAAGATTCTCTGAGCCTTGTCAAAGGATGGAACCAGAACATCAAATTTCAACTTTCCCCACAGTGTTTTAGGAATATACTGCCAGGATCTGAACTTCATGACTGGAATCTTGGGCTGGCAGAGAGCCTTTCTATGAAAAGTCCTTTAGCCCAATTTCAAACATTCACAATAGATCTTCTTTTGGCTTGACATTTCTGTAATATGTTGTTGCAAAATGTCCCTATTACAACTGCAGGCAGCTTGGGCCACCTCAGTGGCCCTGTGCAGCAATGGTGTGCAAACTGTGAATGTTTTGAACGATTTCACATTCTGACAGTCAAGCTGGTAGGACAAAAAGGAGGAAAGATCAGCAAGAGCCAATGCAAACTAAGGGAGATTGGGGGCAGAAACTTGGGGAAAAGAAAAATGAGAGGCAAACTGTATTTGCATGGGGAAAGGCAAAAATATACAGTAATAATTCAGACCACAGTGGTAACCTGGTGGCAAACAGACTCAAGCCCCGCTTTCCTGTTCGTGCTCACACACATGACTGTGGGTAGATCAAAGCAGTTTCCCTCTAGGGCAGTGGTCCCCACCTTTTGCCAGCAGATGGCACAATGCTCATAGGTTTTAATGGCAAGTGCCCTTCAGAAGTAGATCATGATCTACTGGTTGAAAACCACTGCTCTAGGGATCCTGGAAGGAGATAATAGTGTTGCCCCAGGGTGCCCATGCACTAGAACAGCACCTACCTCAGCCACTGAGCAGCTGAAAACACCACTTCACTTATCTGCAAAAGGAACCAGAGTATCACCTGAATCCCTCAGATGGAACTACAGCTGCGTATTGCAATGCAAAGCTGGGCTCCTTTTCAATTTCAATTTAACTGAAATTATTATTACAAGAATTCCGGGAGGGCCAAACTGAGATCAGAATTTTATTAGGCTGGATGCTGTACATACACATAGTAAGAGACAGTCCCCAACTCAATCTAAATTGGCAGGGAAAAGGGTGGAAGAATTTTTCTTTTCTTTCAATATCTTCATGCAAAGTGAGCCTCATATAAATTTTAGTTTTCTAGTGAACAATCAAAAAAAATCAGAAAAAGCCAGATGTTGTTTTCTTCCTGCCTTTTGCAATTATTCTATGCAAGTATTTTAAACACCATATATGAAATATTTCAAAAGAGTTTCCAGGGACATCACACATCCTAGACTTATTTGGAACCAAGCAATCAAAAAGAAAGAAAAATCACTAGAAGGTTAATAAGATTTCAGAAGCTAGGAAAAGAAAGATTGCACAGAGGTATTGTGTGAGAGACTGTAAACCCATTACCTATTCTCAGTTCTTATTTTAATGCATCAGATTTATGTTAGACGTGGCTGAATTTATAGCCCTTTGGTCTATCAGGTACTTTGATATTTTTATACCCACAGGGCCCTATGATCTGACAATTACCTTGCTTCTCTATGAGGCTATGTCTCTATAAGAATTCTTTATAATATCAAAATAAGTACTATGGACCCCATTATATGTGGTGTAGCATCTCCTCTCCTTCTACCAGCTTCACTGGAAGTTAAGACCCTCAGTTCCTAGCAGAATGCACTCAGCACCTCATAGGACTGGATGTTCTGAAGAAAACTATTAAAGTGACCATGAGATAAATCCATGGTCTGCTAGTTTAGCATACTGAAAATTGTAGGGGAATGGTTTACATTTTCATCTTGAATTCCAAGCACACTTAATTCTGGTGCTTAGTGACCTTGCAAGTACAGTTCTGATGCTTGACTCTGATGGGCCAAACAGACTGTAACACATGAACTGAGGATGTAAGAGATCATCTGGTTTCTTTCTAACATGCAGAAATGGTCATGAGCAAGAAGAGGGTTAGCGTAAATGATATTTCACAAAAGGAGGATACTGTTCGAAGGCCTATCACACTAGGTGAAAAGGCACCACAACAAATCGTAGCTTGGAGTGCTCTTGATTTACCATGTCTGTGCCATAACGTCTCTCCATACAGCAGCTGTCCCAGCTATTTTATAAGCTCTGGTTGGCTGCAATGAAGTCTTTCTAAGGGGCTCCTCTCAAATCTTGCAGAGCTTTCCTATATTGTAGACCAGAAACGACAAGCATGGCAGCTTCCCTGGTTCAGACAGCATTTATTTGTCCTAAGTTCATCCCAGAACGAGGTGCCTTGAATTCAGAATCTATCCCAAAGCCCCTATTCATTGCAATAATGCTAGGTAGCTGCTCCCAGAGTCCCTGGATGCATGCTTCTAAAGTGTGCCTCTGTGAATACAGCTCTGCCAGAAAAACTGTATTTGCTACACACATGAAATCAACCATTTCTTCAGCGGTTACAATTTTTCAGTATAGCACTCAGGTATGCTAAATAGTGAGTTGTGCCATCCGGCTGATGGAGAGATGGGACACCATAAATGTGACAGCTGAGGCCTCTCGGTGTTATATTATAGACAAGCCCAAATATCTGTCTGTATTCTTTATATACTTATGTCTCTGGGTTTTACTGGTCTCACTTATTAACACAAATAATTTTGTAACTTGGATGCTTTCGCCTGCATTTCAGGCCACCCTTGGGTGCAGACATAAAATATGGAATAAAGACGACTTCTACACGGGCCCTCCTTGGGATAGCTTATCTGTGTAACCCTGTGCAACGTTCTTCCTAGTCACCAAACAAGCAGGCCCTTATAAACAAGGCTGGACTGTTTCCTGGGCTCCCCTTTGCATGATCCATGGCAAAGGTTTCTCCACAACGTTCTGGTGCCGTTGCTCTGAAACATTCTGCAGCTGTTTCACAGATCTCTGCTTCACTTCTGGTGCCACGCTGCTTTCTTCGCTACATGGCTATGTCCTGTATTTTCTTATGCTAAGTGAGGCTCAACACAGCACTGCCTGAGTATATTAGCGCAGAGATCTATCGTGGCTCCCAGTCCCTTACTGTGAGCATCACCAGGGTAGCTATTATTCTGACCTCCTCCTCCACTCTCCTACAACCGGAAACCAGGTCCGCACAATTTAGAGTAATTCTATTTTGTGCGTTTGTAGCACCTTCCTTGTGAAGATCTCAAAGCATTTTACAAACTAACTAATCTCCAAAGAACCCTTGTTAAGTTAGGTGAATCCACTTAGTTCAGATAGTTTATCATCTAAATTAGGGGACCAACTCTGCAAAACACTCAAGCATTTGTTAAGTTGACTCCAGCATGATATGAGCACTCTGTTGAAATAGGGCCAAAAAAAAAAAAAAAAGACACCTCTTTTAAAAAGAGGTCATTTTATTTAAACAGTGAAAAGAAAACCTAAATGGAGTAAACTATAGAGGATCCTAATGAGGGGGCCAGATAGGTTAAGCCACATATACATTATCCTTATGCTCAGATTACAGATGAGGAAACAAAGACACAAGCAGTTGGAGTGATTTGGCAAAGATCACTGTGCGATTTAGTGGCAGAGATTGAAACAGAGCCTAGGAAACATGATTCCTAGTCCCAAATTCTAATCACTAAATGCACAGCCATGAAATGCATATAGATGTGCTTTCTTGTTTTTGTCAGTTTATTATTATATTCATTATATTGGTCCCAATGCCAACCACTTTCAAAAATGTATTCATCCAAGACTATTTGGGCACTATTTAAAACGATCACATTATGATGAATGGACAGGGTTTCTAATTCTTCTTGTTCGCCATAAAAATATAATTCTACTTTAGGAGTATGCAATGCTAATGTTATATGTTTGAACCAGAAGAAGCCAGGAAAAGCAAATATGTAAGGTCTCATGGTAACAATTTTCCCACATTGCATATTCATAGTAGTTCCACTTTCTAGAGTAGCTATTACCGGTAATGCCTGATTTTCAAAGACTCAAAAAGACAGTGCCATGCTCAGAAATGCACATCTCACTTGCTAGCTAGTGCAATTCATGCAGTACACAGCCAAATCCATATTTAGCAGCCTATTAGGTATAAACAAATACCTGATTTGTAAATACAAACCCAGTAACCCAAATTAGATATGTAATGTCTGTGCACATCTGCATATGACCCTGGCTTTCCAATGTATTTTTATTTTGAAATGTAACTACATAAATGGGTATCTGCATCAATTAGGAGATGTACAGGGGATAGGCAGCTGGCCCTGTGCTATGAGGCTAAATATAACGGTTTATTTATACAGGGACACTCAGGAAAATTAATCCAAATTAACCAAAGTGAATTAAACAAAACCAGATTAAGGCCATTTCTAGTCTGAATGAGTGTTCACACTCATTAATGCAAGTTTAACTAATCCACTTTAAATTCACATTTTTAGTTAATTCAGATTAACTTTCTAAGTGTCCCTGTGTAGATAAGCCCTAAATATTGAACAGCTACTCCTTTACTATGTGTTGTTCAGTCTGCACACTGAACGAGATAGTGGAGGTTGGGGGGGACAGAATGGGTGCATCTACACTTAGAAATTAAGTCGATTTAAGATTGTTTAAATTGACTTAATTTCATCCATATCTATACTACACTTTCCTTAAGTCGACTTAAGCAAGCTGCGTAAGTTGACTTAAGGAAAATAAAGTCGACAATGAAAATTAAGTTGACTTTATTAAACCTACTTTTAATTCGATTTTAGGCTTAAGTCGACTTCCTAAAGTCGACTTAAGCCAGTGTAGACCTGGCGTAGCCCTAAATCGACTGACAGTCGACTTAGGGCTCTCTAAGACTCCCCCACTGCCCTCCCTGCCAGGGAAGGTACAGGGGGAACCTGGCATGCTGCCCCAAAGGGCAGGGCAGAGCCCTGCCCACCCTGCCCCTATGCCCTGCCAGGGTCTCTGTCCCCCTTTGCCCCATTGTACCTAGGTACAATGGGGCAAAGGCTGAGCCCCCTGGCACTGGGCAAGGGGTGCTCCCCCTGCCACCATGGACCTGCCCAAGGTCCCCATAACCCTACAAGTTGACCTAGGCGTCCAGTATGGACGCTCTAGGTCAACTTTGTAAGTTCCCCCCTAAGTCGACTTTAAATTTAAGTGTGGACATGCTAAGTCAACTTAACTAAGTCAACTTAGTTAAGTCAACTTAAATTCACAAGTGTAGACATAGCCAATGGAATCAAAGGTTGTATTATTCTGCGTAGGCAGAGAGAGCGAAGAATTAGAACTTTGCTGAATCCTGATCACTTCTTGGGTTTTGAGCACTTTACTTAGCATCCTCACGGAAGTTTCACACAGCTATGTTGTATGGAATGCAAACTATAGCATGCACAGCGCTGTTTCTTGACTATAGCATGGAGGAGGAGGAGGGTCTCATGGTTAAGGCGTTCATCCGAGGCTGAAGAGATCTGTCTTCAGTTCAGGATTTTTCTACAGACTTTCTGCATAACCCTGCACAAGTCAGTTAGTCTCTCTCAGCCTCAGCTCCCCACCTGTAAAATGGTCCTAATAGAACTTCCTTTGTCTGGCCTATCTATTGACTGCAAGTCCTTTGGGTCAGTTGTGTGGTGTGTGTGTGTGTGTGTGTGTGCGCGCGCGCGCGCGCGTGTGTGCAATGTGAGGAAATGATTTCAATCAGGATCTCTAGCTGCTACCATAATAAATAATTTTTTTTCATTTCCTGCAGTGGATTCTGGGGGTGTGTTTCCATAGCTGTACGTCATGGATGTATTTTGTCGCTTGTATCAATGTGACAAACCATTCCATTTCACGTGAGCGATTTGGAGGATTAGATGCAAGTTATAGCATGCTTCTTTTTCTCTCCTCTAAATTTCAACTTCAGTGGCCCTCTTACTGAAGTACCTTGCTTTGCAACACCCCCATAGCTCCTCCATGGGGTGAGTCCATCGAATCTGACTGGGCTACAGTAACACCTCCAGAGAAAAGGCTGCTTTAAGCCAACTTTTTGGTCAGCCTCAAAGGCAGAGCAAGTCTTGGGCAGGAACCTTTTTGCTTTCTTTGGCAAGAATTGACGATGAAGAGGAGACTGACCCAGCATGGCTATCTTCTAGTTCTCTGCCGCAGCACAGAGCTCGATGGAATGGTCTTCCTTCCTCCATAACCCCTGCAATCCACTGAATCAGTTGACTGTACTGGGATCAAAATATGCATATAGTTTCTCTGGAGTCTAATCGGAAAAGACAGCAGTCCGAGTGCATTTGAAGCCTCCTGTAGTTAACAGCTGCACAAATGCCCTTTAATATCCTGCATATCATTTTGATTAACAGCTGGAAGACATTAAGTCTTATACCAGTCATGTGGCACATCAACTAAGCACAAAGGCAACAAAAAAAAAAAAACCCCAAAAAAACTATCATTCATTTCTAAACCCCTTTGGGGGAGGAGAGGTTAGTTTTAAACTTTTCTCAACTTGAAAAAAGTGGTGTGAAAAGGATATTATCAAAGTAGCTTTCTCAACTTTGAAATCCTATATTTTCCCCACTGTTCATAATGATCTTTAGGAAGATTCAGACTGAGAATGAAAGTTTCTTCCATTGCTCTGTTACTGTAGCAGTGCTAGGGAACGCCAGACTGCACAGATTCGTTATGGTGGGACTCTGTGAATGCTTGGCTATTTACACTGGGATTTTTTTCCTTAGGAATGAAACTTGGGATGCGGTGCTTAAGAGTCACATGAATTTAGCAAACAGATACAATATCAGGGAAACAAGATTATTTTTCAGGCCTCATCAGTGTTCTTGGAAATAAACAAGACCCATTATATTTTAGAACATCACAGACTTAAATTTAAACATTGGCATGGTATAAGAATGCCTTTTCCAGTATCTCTCATTGATATTTGAACAAAATATGGAGATTGGCAGCAGACAATAAAATATATTAATGGACACTAGAAATACAGTTACTCTTTATTCTATGTCTCACTAAATTAAGTCATTTTCTTTCCGTTTGCTCAGCTGCTGGAGTGGGTAAATTGCTGCAAATGGACAAGGCTATTAAAGAGAGTTATAACTAGCATAAACAATTGCAGTTCTTTCCAAGAAATAAATACAATAGACTAGCATTAAAATAATAGCTCTGACTACAGTCCAGTGAAGCAACTATTCAGAGTTTATACTGTAAATTGCAGAGCCCACGAGTGACAACAATAAATCCAGCATCAAGGTTATAAATACAAAAACAAAACAGCACACAGTGTGTGAACTACTGAGACATATATGGCCAGATCCTCCATTGGTGCATGGCCCATTATGCCTGTGTGGTGCTGATAGCTATAGATGTGGTGGAGGAGATAAACAGATATGGAATAATTGCTCTGCGCAGGATATTTGGGTCCCGAGGCAGTAGCTCCCTTCTGCAGCCAGAGGGATGAAAGATCAGTGCTCCCCTGCCCTCCCTCTGGCTCCAGCAAGGACCCTAGTACCTATGGACCCAGGCAGAGTGCTTTGCTGTACTGTGTGCTACAGCCAGGGGGATGGGAGCACTAATCTCTTACCCCTTCGGCTGCAGCAAGGAGCCTGGATCTGTCTTTTAGCCCCAAGGAAACACTCTCCGCCTGGGTCCTTAGGCAGTGACTCCATTCTGCGGCCAGCAGAAGGGAAGCCGAAGGCCACTTTGAAATCCCCGGAGGGTCACTTTTGGCACCTGAAAAACAGGTTGGGAACCACTGCTTTATGCCATTATACTCCATCCTGTATCTTGGATATGTTACCGACATTACTGAAAAACAAATTTGAAAAATGTTTGAGAAAGTTAAAAATAATCTTGGTACTCTTTATTTTTATCCCTGTCTCTGTAACACCAGGTTTCTTAGTTACCAGGAGCACTGTCACACAGGGCTCAGAGGGAGCCATTGAAACATCTAACAAAGATCTTAAAATAACACGAGTCTAAGAACATCATGACTGAAATGCTGGCCACACTGAACTCAATGGGAATATTGTCACCAAGTTCAATGGGGCCAGGACTTTCCCCCCCGGACAATAGACCATGATTCTGGGCCCTTCCGGGGAAAAACAACATTGTGTGTTCCACACGGAAGCTGAGATTATTTCCTTTCCAATGAGATAGAACTACTGGATCCGATTTCTTAACAAGCTCAGCTCCTGTTTAGAACCTGGCCCTCCTAGTGGATGCTGAGCAATTTTGAAAATTTGGCCCCCATTTCCAGACCTAGTAGAGCTGTGAGATCACAAGCTTGAAACCCAGGAGGTTTTTCCTTTGTCGCAAAAGTGCCATGGGTGCATGGCTAAATCTTGCCCATCTAAGTTTTCCTTGCAGCCTTCCTCATGAAGGTAAATCACTCAGATCTGGCCTGTAAACAGCACTGTACTGAGTGTGAAATGAGCGTCCTTCCCAAACGAGCTGCAGCGAAACCCTCTAGCTGTACCTGCTTGTCTCAGGAAATCTCATGCGCTAATTCCACATGAAGCATGAGACAACGAAGAGCTGACCTGAATGGCTTTTCTTTCAACCCCAAACAAGAAAAACTCCTAGAAATTGCCAGACCAAATTAAAATTGTAAAATGAAAACACAAATAGCAGCTGATCGCACATGTCATGGGTGTTGTCTCTTCAGAGCACTGGGCACAGGAGCATCCTTTCTTTGTATATGCCTCACCAGTCACCACTCACCCTTAATTTTCCAATACAGCAATCTCAGGATAGGGTTGTTTTGGAGAAATGTGATAGCTTTGGTGTACCCTGCATTAAGGGGCTCGCACACTAACATCCTCTTATTTCTGAACAGAACCATTCATTAGCAGGTGCTCACAGACATTTGGGGTTATATAGTAGTTGGTCCTTTTTATAGTACAGACCCATTAAACTGATAATTAATCCAGTAATTCCTATACATCTCCTGTTATCTCACAGTAACATGCAGCCTGAACAGGACACAGTTAATATACCTCACCATCCATTGCCTTTACAGTAGCCACAAAAGCTTCAGTGAACATCACTAAGTCTCTTTCCAGCAAAATCTGGATTTAAACCAGGGGTGAAGTTTTAAGGGGTAAAATAAAAAGAAATGGCCCTTTTATTAGGCAGATGGATTCTGTAACTCCTCTTCCTGTGAGTAGTATTCCCAGAAACATAAAATCCAAAGGGAGAGATGGATTCTTTGGCAGAACGCTGCCTCAATGAGAGCATAACCTCCATTCCCCCACCACCTTTTTTACCGTAAGATAGGGGGTAGAGTTGGGACTGCAGGACTGCTAACCAACTAGATGGGACAGTGCAATGTATGGGAAAAATTCTCTTTGATTGGACAGATGGAAAACTGCTAATAAAAAGACACTTATCTGGAACTTAGAAGGCAGCCTTCAGGTCTTATTCAAGGTTCTGCAAGTAAACAATGAAGCTATGTCTACACTTGAAAAATTAAGTTGACTTTATGAAGTCGACTTAATACGGTCGACTTAAAGTCGACCTTATTAAATTGACTTAACAGAAGTGGACTTAACTTTTCAAGTGTAGACATGGCCCCTTTTCGACCATATTAAGTCGACAATGTTTTAAGTCGACTTAAAAAAGTCCACCTAGGCACTACTCCGCGTCTCCACTTGCTTAAGTCGACTTAATAAAGTCATCTTAAGCGCGAGTTCAAATTAAAACGAGGTGTTATTAATTCAAACTAACTTTTCCTTTATTCGACTTAAGGAGCAGCCTAAGGCGACTTAAGGAAAGCTCAGTGTAGACGTGGAGTAAATTAAGTCTACTTAAGCCTCCTTAAATCGACTTAATTTGTAAGTGTAGATGCACCCTAAGCTGGCTCTTGGGCCCACCACTGTGTGAAATCTTTCCTACAGAGCACATTATGGGCCAGATCCTCAGCAGTAAATTGACAGAGCTCCATCTGGCCCTATGCAAGTTAACGAGCATGCTCCCCTTCCAGAGAAGGAGATCAGCAGCTCTCAGAATCATTTGTCCTAGAGATGAAAGGGCTGTGTTTTCTCCCCAGATTCCAGGCATTTGCTTCCTTATATACATATCTCTGAAGGAATTCGCAACTGGATGGAGTTTCTATTTGCTTTTGAAACACGTTATTTGCCTGGAGCTCCTTGTGTTATTACAAAACATCAATACAGAAAAAGAAAATAAAAAATCAGAGCTTGGAAACCAGTGGAAACCAGAGTGGGAATGGTTTCTGCCAAGGCAAATGAACGCATGCTGTAAACAGAAGAAAGGACTGTTCTGTCTCAATTACGACGCTCTTCTTTCTAGTGGAAGCTGAATCTAATGGTTTTCAAACAAACAGTCCAGGGCTGAGAATTCAAACTGAGATTTTAGATCATGCGCTAGCACTCTGCAGGCAACATGCTATAGACAATATGGTAAAAATAAGACAGACCCTCTACCAGCAGTGAGAGAGACTCTGTACATGCCTTTCTCCCACACTCATTGCAAATGGCTAGACTCATGGAGTTCACATTGGCTCGTTCCTGAGATTGTCCTGCAACCTCCTGAAAGTAAGCAGCGCTGCATCATTGGGTCACTTTTCACTTACATTTCCCTTTGCACCCCAAACACACTCTTTCTCATCATACCATAATAAAGCATGCGGCAGCAAAGACTCTCTCACTTATTTTCCTCCCATTATGGAATTTCTCCATCTTTAAGCATCTGACAGAGTGGGATTTTTCTCCCACCAAAGCTCATGCAATAAATCAATTTGTTAGTTTTTAAAAGTGCCACAAGACTCCTTGTTTGTTTTGTCTCGCTGAATTTACCGTGGTAGCTTCTGTGTCACAGAGTGTATATATACACACACACACACACACACACACACACACACACACACACACACACA
>ML685833.1:4371995-4398557 GCA_007922175.1 Pelusios castaneus
CACACACACACACACACACACACACACACACACACACACACACACACTTCTCCCTGACACAACATGTTACATACACAGATAATCATGAATCCCCATCCAGCACTTTAATAACATAAGCAAACTTTCCCTCATCCTTCTATCTAATTATATCTTGCAAAATGCTCTCTCTGCAAGTAATTAGGCTGGTTTCATTCAGGCCCGATGCGAGTCATTATGGATAGGCTCTCGCTATTGGAAGTAACAGAAGAGAAATAAAAGGGGAGCCCTGCTACAATAATGATGGAGTTGAAGATTCTGATTTTAAATGCACACCAGACAGCAAACTGAGCTGTTTTTAATGCATTCCTAAGTGCATGCCGCATAATATATCCTTATTCATTACATTTTATACAGTAGAGGGAAAGGTGCAACTGACATTAAGTAATCAAAAATTTGCCAGTTAAATATCAATGCTATTTTCCAATCAAATTCTCCTATTGGAGAAACTCTGCAAAACTTTAGACTCCATTCACACTGGCAGGTTTGATAAATCTGTTAACCAGCATTCCCTGGCAATACAGCAATCTTAAGACATCACCTTCACTGGTCACACTCACGCTACCACAGACATCAGTTTCTTCCCATCACCAACTCATGTTTTTTTACATGAATTCATACCAGGTTAGGGAGATCAAACAAAAAAATCATTTTTTGAAAGGTAATGAATGAACATAGTATTAATCCCTCCATCAGCTGCTGCCAGTAGCTGAAAGTGTTAGGTTCAATTATCTAGGGATTCCTTTTGACAGTTTAACTACAGTTTTAGTCCCACCCAAAAACCTGGGAAAACTAACTAACTTCTTTGACAAGTTCCAAAAGGGTAGCCATGTTAGTCTAAGTGAGCCAAACAAACAAGAATCCTGTGGCACTTTTAAAGACTAACCAATTTATTTATCGCATGAGCTTTCGTGGGAGAATGTTTGTTTTAGTTCTTGGACACACCCTGGATAGGTAATACTTCCCCCTCACAAGCACTAAGTCCAAAACAAATAACTTTACTATGTGAGCGAGAGGGCACGGAATAAACTTGGGAAAGCCAGCAATTAATAAACCAACACTATTAGAAAAGACTCTCACTTTTCAAAGTCTTCACTCCCCCCGCATCCCCTCCATCCACACCATATGGTTATGAGTGGCTACTGAGGCAATACATTCTTGCATTAGCCACTTCCTTCCACCCCCTACTCCCCACTCACAGTTTGTTGTCCAGTATTGGCAGAGCCCACAACTCAGGAGGTCCATCTCCAGTTCCTCAGGGAAGTGCTGCCTCACTGCTCCAGCAGCTGTATCACCTGACCCAGCTCAAGTGATTTCAGCTCCTAGGAAGGCCCTCAAGCTAGCCAGCTGTTGCTGCTTCAGTTTCAAGTTCCACCCAGCCAGTTCAGCTTGAAACTTGTCTCTTTGTTGACTATTACCTCAGCTCTGTCCACTTCTACTCCCTGCTAAGTCTTCAAAGAGAAAGTAATGGCCTATCTGACCCTTAGCAGAGTCCTTGCCTACAGAAAGAGATTGCCCACGACAGATCACAGCCACTTTATACTTTTTCTTTCTTTCTAGCTTTGGCCAGAATGTCTGAACCAAACTGCAGGTTGGCTCAGAGTAACCCTCTCACCCCAGGCCCATGGGATGCAGTTCTTTTAATCCTTGACAATGTTTCATTGCTCCCCCACTTAAAGCTTAACCAAATTGTCACCAAAATGCCCTGCACGGCCACACCACAGAAATGCAAAGGAGGCCTGGCTGGTTCTGTCATTTCCTTTCCCTCAATGACATGGTGACAGTTCCCTTCCTCCCCTGTCCATCTAAGGTCTCTTCTCCTTACGCCCCAACAGTTCTTACTAGGAGCACCGGACAGGCCTCCAAGCCAGAGGGCTTATGTAACAAAAAGGCTTATGTATGGACTCAGGGCTTGTGAGGGCGAAGTATTACCTATCAAGTATGTGTAGGAGAAGTAAGTTAGAGCTGAAAGGGAACTAAAATAGCACCATAAAATATAAAACTAGATAGGTTTTGAAATATAAATATATCAATACATATATATATAAAATATAAAGGAGCCCAATAGGACTGCACACTATGTGTCAAGTAGGTCCTTTTCATTGCATAATTGTAATAGTCAGTACATTTATTTCTGGCTTGGAACTGCCCCCCCCCACACACACACACTTCTACAATCGATACACCCTTACCCACCCAGGGTTTAGAGGAGCAGCAGCATTTCCGGCTTTGTAGCAATCAAGGTGTTTATTATTGTTTCTAAATAAGCTCAGTAAAGAGACCATTTGTTTTGTTGAACTGGAAGCCTCAGTAGACAGGTTCTGCTTGTTTTTCAATCTCTCCCTCCCTCCCTCCTTTCCTCTCCCCCACCTACCCAATCCCACCTTCTTCGTCTCAAGTCATTTTTTAGGAGCTATCTTTGCAGCAGTTTTATTGCATGCTGCAGAATGCAGGCAGATTTAAATACTCTTAGGTAGGGAATGTCACTCATATTATCTACATAATCTTTGATTGGGATATTGGGGCTGTTTACACGGGTCTCTTTCATGGCCCAGGGGTTTGGGTTTTTGTTTGTTTGTTTTGTTTTTTGTTGCTTTTTTTTATTTTGGTTTGGAGGAGTTATTTTGGGGAGGGGGGAGACAGAAATATGGGTTACTATGGGCAACATAAGACTCCAGATTCTTAGCCTTTCATCTAGTCCTTTGCATATAGCCTTAGACGTTAGCACTGGGGGGAGCAGAGAAGGGCATTCTTTCTGTTAGAGCAGACAGATCATGTAGGGTTATGCCTCAGAATTTCTCTCTCCCACTCACTCCCCTCAGTTCATGTATCTCTCCCAGTTAGAGGGACATTGTTTCTTCTCAGATGGTTGCTGCTATGGAACAACAGTGGAAGGCAGGTTTAGTAGACCCTCCAAACACTGGGCTCCAGACCTTGATGGGATCACAATAAATATCTATTAAGTGCTTTAAAAAAAAAAAAAAAAAAAAAAAAAAAAAAAAAGGTGCCTGTACTCGGCTAGAGACCTGGGGCTGCCAGCAGCCTACTCAAATAAATAAAAATAATCTCTTCACTCTATACATTTCTGAGCCACCCTACGGTGATACATTCTACAGGATGGTCCCAAAACATCTGTAGAAAAGTTACTGGTTTTTATTTTTTTTTCTTATATAGAGGACTTTCCTTTACAAATATGCCACACTGTGCCCTCTGTTGGCTACGAGATAATCTGCCCCTCTTAAAAAGACCTGTGTGCCAATTACTTCGTTTTACCTTAAGGTGGCATTCAATGATGTACAAGTCTCACTACTGTACATTTTCTGGTGCTTTATTCATCTTCATAATGCTTTATATATTTATTAACCATCCTTGCAAATCCTGTGAGGAGGAGGCAAGAGTTGCCTCACATAGGGAAATGGAGACAGAAAAAATAAAGGTAACATGGAGATTTAGTGTCATACGAAGGATTAGAACTCAGGGGTGCCTAGAGACTGTCCTAAAGTCAGACCACCAGCTTGCTCCCTCCCGCTGGGCAGTTTTAAGGCTCACAGAATTTTTATTTCAGAAGGGGAAGGAAAAACAAGCCCTTGTAGCTGTATTTAGATTCTCTATTGTCAAGAGTAGCGGGTATGAATCTTGCCATTAATTGCTGAAGGACTGTGATCTTCTGGTGCTGAGGATTGGCTCCAACGCCAAATTATATGTGCCATACATTCTTGCTGGTTAAAATGCATTGTCAGGCAGTCGCATGCCAAAACACCTCCCAGCAACTCAAAACCAATTAGCAGGCTACTCCATCTCTTCTGGTCCCTCTATTTATTTACTTTAATAAACACAGGCAAATTTGTTACAGATAATTAAGCTCTATGTATTTTAATAGGAGGTATATTTTGAAGGCTGGGGGTGGGGGGGGGGGAACTCAGGTGAGCACCAAGATAAAGTGTTTCAGAACATCATCCACCTTCCAAACTGATGCTTCCGTTCAGTTATCGGAAAGGCCTGATTCTCACCTTAGTTACACTGTGTTTATGCATTGCATTGACTTCCGTGGAGCATGCTTCTGATTTACCGCGTAATGATACTGCTGTCAAGTCCAAACAATTTTAAGAAGACAGAATATTTTATCCCCAATCGAAGAAAGGACTCACGAAAGCAAATAACTCCTTCACCCCTCTTTTCTCTGATAAATTCTGCCCAATGGCCCCTAGCTGAGGAGGTCACCAGAAACAAGTACAGTTCCCCCATATGTAAAGGGACAAAGGGAGGTATTTGTGGATGATGCTCCATCAAACTGCAGCCTTTGTTCCCTTCACCCTACTGTATTGCTCCAGCAGCCATTACCTTGAGCAGAGCAGGGGGATGTAGCCACCAAACCCTTCCATGACCCTCTGGTTCAGTCCAGGATTTGGGAAGACCCTATATGGGAACATTACACAGCTGGAGAACCACGGAATCTGTCTGTGTCCAGCAGCCTCAGTGAAGGAAATCCCTTCGTATTCATTATGAACAAGTCCTAGCTCTACCACAAGAGACATTGCAGGTGGAGGAGCTTCTGCACAGAGCTCCTTTACCAGGCACTGAGCAGATTAAGGAGCAGGGCTCCTCTTTCCATTTCCTCACAGAACCCTGGCACCCTGCCTGACTATTTGAGCTGTGCGCTGATTTCCAGGATTCAGGCTTTTCTGACTCATCCATGCTTTTAATGGAAAATATTTTGAGCACCCAAATGGCTGGGATGAGAGAGCCTCACCCATGCTCTGGTCCTTTTGCATTGGGTAAAAAAAATGTCTGAAGAGGTGCCAAGGATCCCTAAAAGTTCTGGTTCCAGGTGGGGGACAGCCAGAAGCTTATTGTCCAAGGACTCTCCCTTTCAAGTCCTGTATGGGTGCTGGGAGGAGATGTCAGGCCAGGCTATGACATACAGTGCTCCAGGGTTGGGAGGACACAAAGGGGACCTAAGCTCACCATAGCTTCCCCTCTCACTGTGAGAGCTCTGAGCTACACATCTCAGAGGCACGGCACAGCACATTTCACCCCTGATATCCTCTTACAGGCAGCAAACAGAGGGATAATGAGGCCATTTCCGCTCCTGCCATTTTGGCTCCTCCTGGTCGGTTCCTAAGTGCATTGCAAAGAACTTGTACATCAACAAAGGAAGAACTCCAGCATCATCATGCATCATTATCACTGGGGGGAGCTGCACTTTGAAACAGATTTGCCAGCACAAAGCGCAGCCTCACATGTTGTTTCCAAACTTGAACTGAAAGGGCGTCTGTACATCCAGCACCATAGCTCAGCTGGTGGCATTCCTGCCTTTGGAAGAGAATAATAAAACAATACTGTACTTAGAACTTTTCATCTTCAAAGCGCTTTAAGACTGCAAATAACTGAACCCCCTGTGAGGCAGAGGAGCGTTATGAGACCTGTTTTACAGCTGGGAGTATGACAATGCAGAGGTGCTTGTTCCTTTGCCCAATGCCCCACGACAATTCACTTAGTGAAGGAAGGCCTACAACTTACAGGCCTGATGCTGATCTTACTGAGATCAGTGGTGTTACTCTATTGTGGAAATGGTGTGAAAAGAGACAAAGGCACATGAATTCCTAACTCCTTGTAAGCCACATTGTCTTTTGTGTTCCAGTTCCACTAAAGACTCTGGCACATATTCCCTGCAAACATTCCAAAACATATGGGGATGGGGCATCTGTTTAGCAAGATGATAGACCAGTTAACAGAAATACCTATTTCTTGTTAAAACCACCATACTTCAGCGAGGCAGTGTTGTGTAACAGATTGGGCAGTAAACTACAACTACAGAGACCTGGCTTCAATTCCTGATTCTGCCACTGCCCTGCTGTGTGACCTTGAACAATCACTTTTCCTTCATGTGCCTCAGTTTCCCCTCCCACATCTGTCTTCTCTAATTAAATTTCAGCTCTTTGGGACAGAGGCCTATTTTACAATGTGTTGTACAGCACCTTGCACAGTGGGACCCACTCTGATCTCAGTTGGGGGTCTCCAGGTATTATGTATGTAACTACCATATGTGGGGCCACAAGAAATGAAACATTATGATGCCTGCTGCTTTAAAATCAATACAATTAAAATAGCTGTACATCTCCCCAGTAACGGGAAATCCATGTAGGAAACTTGGCTGTAGCAATCTGCAGATGGCCCAATATCCTTCAATATAACAACTGGCACTGAGGGGTTCTTCATATATATCCTTCCAATTTTGCACATGTGCACTTGCACACGGTGCATGCAGGCATGTGTGACAAATTGATCAGTAACCAACTGGCCAAATGCCCTTTCACACTTCATCTAAGGAAAGTAGGCCATCCTTAATTTATTTCTGTCTGACTAACTGATGGAATGCTCAAGGGCACCCAATCCTTTTGCATTTTTAATGGGACTTATAATAAACTTCTCACAGAAGCAGCTCCTGGTACCTCCTAATATCAGCTATTGCAAGGACCTGAATGCTTTATTTTTCTCTCTCCCTTTACTTTCATCCACTCCTCTCTCTGTCTGCAAATTATTAATATGGCTGCATATGAAAGTCAACAACCTTCTCCTTGAAAAAAAAAATCCAAAAGGTTACTGGAAACCAAGAAGAAAAAATATTTCTCTTAATATTAGAGACCATCACCACTGGGCCACAGAGATTGAATTTGGCAGTGGAAAAAAATCCACAAAACAATGGTGCAGTATAAAAAACAGAATCTAGATCTTTTCTCCCTTTGTTTAGTTAGCATGAAGAGAAGGAAGTGGCATCTCTTTTTACAGGTTAGTCCACACATTTTTAAACAAGCTCTGTGTTAACCCATTAGGGTGTTTTAAATTAGATTTGCAGTTTTGGAAGAATAAGACTGCATTATATACTTTACAATCTAGCTTATGCATTTATTGGTTGAGCTCTGTTATATGATTTCTACTGTGCTACTTTCTCAGCCCACTGTCAATTGAAACATTATGATAGCAAAGAATGTTTTTTTACAGTTTCATGTGGCTATAATATGATTCGGAATTGGGAACAACAGAATCCTGTGGCACTTTTAAAGACTGACAAATTTATTTATCTCATGAGCTTTCGTGGAGAAAAAAAATCCCACTTCGTCAGACACTTGGAAGCTATGTCAGCTAATGACTTACTTTTCCTTTTAAATGAAATCTTAGGTTCAGGAGAACAAGATGGCAGTCACAAATAAAGTGCTGGGTCACTGACCTGATATGACCCAACCCAGTTCAAGCCCTGAACGTGGTAACCTTGAATAGAAACTAATTAGGTCAATATACTTCTAAGGCTTACTATAAAAATAGCTTTTTCTTCCCAACAGATTAGGACGCTGGTATACAGGACAAACTAGCCCATTAACCCTGCCAAATGCTATATTTACATTTCCAAAACAGAAGCTGTTTCTAGTACATTTTCACCCTTTGCGTTTACTGCTAATGGTCTTATGTTTATATAATTGCCTTTCATCCAAAATGACTCCAAAGTGCTTTAATAATGTGGCAAACAAACTCTACACAGAACTCACTTTTCCTCCCACTGACGTACAGCCATTGCTGGGATGAAACTCAGCAACGGTTTAGCAAGCTTGTGCAGTAGTTTAAGGCAGGTTATGAACTAGATCATTTCTGTTTGAAAGTGCAAGGCAGCTACAATTACCTGAGTTAGCAGCCCACCAGGATACCCAGCCCTCTGTGAAAAGTACCTTGAGAGCTCTCTGTCCTTATTTATAGAGGTCATTCCAAAGACATCACATGACCCATAAAGCAGTCTGGCACAGCAGTGGAATACTCACTCCGAGGCAAGCCAGCCATTGACTGAATGCCCAGTACCAATTCCTGCAGCAGCAAGATGTTCTTTGGAGGGCTCCCACTGAAGTATTGACCAGCATCTGATGGAGTCTGGCAGCATAAACCAGTGTGGCTGATTGCCACAGTATAGTGCGTGCATTGGCAGATATTGTAAATCCTCATTATTATCATATATTTCTACTGAGTTTACATCTAGCCCTACTTACGGACCTGGATGCCCATTGTGCTGTATGCTGTACAAACACAGAACAAACAAGGCATCGCTTTCTCAAAGAGCTTATTGTCTTGCTGAACCACTCCCTCCTCCACCTAATCACCTAAGGCTGACTTGGTTACCAGGGATCATCTGTACCACTATATGAGGTACATGGAAAATGAAAACTTACCATATAATGAGCTTTACTAGACAGCCATGTTTGTTTGTTGCAGCTTCCCAATTACCTACAGAGTCACCTCTTTTCTTGAACCTTTAACTCAGGGAAGGTACTTTGCATATTCTAATAGAATTTATTTTTCAGTGACTTGACATCCCGGGCATGATATACATGCAGGAAAGGAGTAATAATTTCATCATCATTCATAGCTTTTCTAAGTGAAAGCCCCATGGCTTGAATCGTTTAAAATTAGGTGGGCAAAATGCTGTAAATAGTCCCTAAGAATAGCCACCGAAATCTTCAGGGTTCTCATTATAATAAACACCATAGCCTCTTGCATCTTGACAATGTCAGCAGAGATGGAGTCTCAGGCTTCAGAAGCAGTGGCCGCAGTCACTTGTGCTGATGAAGATTTTCTGTCAGCTGACTAGGTCTAGGCCACACCCTTCACACAGCTGGGCAGGTCTCATTCCATCAGCAGAGGGCAGTTGTGCAGGTCCACACTAGCCAGCTCCTTGCAAACATAAAGGAATCCCTTTACCTACTACTGAATTGCAGTCACCTGTGGAGTGAAACAACAGACACCAGCAGGGCAAAGATGGATTAGATGACCTACTGTGAGAGGCTGTGCTTTTTCTACCTTCTTTGATTTTACCATTAATGTTCAACCCAAAAGCCTCTTCAGCACTTGTCCTGCTGAAGAATCTAGCCAGTGGGTGTGGGTTACAAGCTATCACATCCTCCCTGTACTTGAGCCTGCCAAAGATTATTATACCTGATGATGTCATGCCGATTTCTCAGCCATGACTGTCCTGAGTAAAGCAATATCCACCTTCTTTGGCAGAAGGATAATTTTACCTTAACCTGTCTCTGCACACACCCTATCAGCAGCACAGAGCGGCTTTGAAGGGCACTTGCCCACCTTAGTAGGTGAGCTGAACCGAACCATATGGAAGGCTGACTTTCTTACATAGTTATGCAATACAGTTGGATGGAATAGCATTCAGCATTGCTGATGGCATTAAAAAATTTCTAGGAGGCCAAAAGAGGAAGTGAGGATTTCTCCCCCTTATCACTTTCTCTTTCTGTTTTACAATAGCAAAAATCTGGTATAAGAGCAGTCTACTCCAGTTTGATGATAATAATTTGGGTGCTTTAAAAACACTAATCGTCTGAAGTGTGACTCTGGAAAGTTCAGTGTAAGCCCCTTAAACTTTTTATTTGGGATCCTATTACAATCTAGAAAAAGCTTTTAAGTATAGACATGTGAAGGAAAAACAGAAGAATTTAAAAGGGCCTGTGGGAAGGTGGCACTTTTAAAGGTACATCTGACTTGCCTCCACTTTTTCTCATCTCCACACAAGTTACTGCAAAGCCTTTTTACTGGCGAATGAGGTACGTATCACTATGTTCCCTCACAGAAATCAGCCAGCCAACAGCTTTCCCCAGTACTGCTGATGAAGCCGCTTCCTTGTTTCGCCAAGAGAGAGCCAAAATCTAGACACTTCACAGGAAATTGGGCTCATGCTAAACCTGACCTTACCGCCTGATGATTGAGCTTGAGGTCAGTGGGGTCAGCAAACAGCTGGCAGACTTGGCTGATGGTCCACACAGAGGAAGCTTGTTTGTGGATTTGATCCTTCCCCTGGTAGTACCCAGCAAGGTGTGTGGGATGTGGCCCAGAGATGAGGATGAGGAGTTGGTGTAGAAAGTAACAGTTCAAAGGAGGAAGAGACAGGAAGCAGAAGGGGCTAGGTGGCCGTTAGGCCAGGTTTAGTGACGAAGTAATTGCAGTGTTACTCTAACAGCATTAGACATGCCATAGTATGGCTCCGGTCAATAACTGGGGATGTGGATATGCGGGCGTGTGTGTGTGTCTACAACAGTGGAGTTACCTTAGAGAATGAAAGTAGAGTGTCATCCTTTCACACGAGGTCTTTCCTAGAACAGAGATACTGTGCGCACAGGAGGAACGTGGCCTTCATAAAGGGCAGCAAGCTGCGTGCGACTGAGCCAAGGTGAGCCTATTGACCGTGGCTGAGTTGCTTTCTAAAATTTGTTTTAAAACATGAGGAGAGATACCGCCGTTTCAATCAAGTCTCGTCCCATTACTGGGACTAAAATAAGTGGCTGAGCTTGGAATTTGTATTATAGCTTGAACATTGACCTTGGTAATCATGCCAATAACAATGAGCAAAGTAACCAAGGAGTCCTGGGGCACTTTTAGAGACTAAAAAATGTATTTATCACATGAGCTTTCCTGGGAGAAAAATCACGCTTTGTCAGACTCTTTGAAGATGGGGAATTTACAGAACTCGCCATAGTTGTCCTTTGCTGTCCTGTCTCCCCCTTGGGCCCATTTTTGTTCCATTCCACATACAATTTTGGTATTTCCTTTATTAAATAGAAACTTTTTATCTCCACTGACTCAGTTATCCAATTATACCTTCCACCCTATAATACAAATAATTTGATTCCTGGGATTTTGATCAAAGTAAACAGAGAGCTAAAATATTACCATGATAAATGCAATAGAAACAGCAGTCAAATTACAAGATGACTCAATTTGGAAGCAAGCCCTATACACTTTCTAATGAATTTCACAGGTTCTCTGTAGTGACTTATAATACCAAAGTGGTTCCTCTTCTCCAGTAGCTCAATTTCACAACCCTAAGCATTTCAAAAAGGGAAGTCATCCAAAGTTTTATCTGAACATTATAAACCAGTTCATGAGCCTGTGGAAACGAGCAAGCTTAGAATGAATGTTATTCCATTTCAAAGAGCTGCGAGATAAATTTAAGAAAATATGATCCTCTTTCTTGGGAATATAAGATTAATATGTTCATGTTTTTGTTATAAACCAAGCCACAAGTTCAGATATGGATCCAAAGTTCAGGCTAGATCCATGCTCTTGGTACAGCCCAGCTCTTTCTTGTAATCTCCGTTGTATATATTGTTTCATGTACCATTGTCTCGTAATATTTCCTATTATTATTGAGACAAAC
Source organism: Pelusios castaneus (assembly GCA_007922175.1). Taxonomy (NCBI): domain Eukaryota; kingdom Metazoa; phylum Chordata; order Testudines; family Pelomedusidae; genus Pelusios; species Pelusios castaneus. The sequence goes on from ML685833.1 coordinate 4,383,238, forward strand.
GCAGTAGTACATACATCGCCAACAATTTCACTGGTGTCCATGAGAGTGTGATCAATGTACACTGCTGACACAGCTTCCTTGAAAGATTCTACCAGGATGAGAAATGTTCTCTGTACTTAAAATGGGCTATTACCAGTTAACCCATTAATATCTTTCTAGCTGTAGAAATTGTTGTATCCTATACTCAGTTCTCTCCGTCTGTGCTTGGGGAAAGAATTAAAGGAATGGAGGGAGTGATATGCAGGTTGGTTTATGTCTTTTGCTCCCCTTCTTTGAACTTGAAGCAGTTGGCCGTGTACCTAGTCCTTCAGTAAATTAGAGTAGGAACAGGGCTGCTATAATGTACACTCTGCTTCGCAGAGCCTAGCAAAGAATAGCCATATCAGTGTACTCTGGTCACTCCCCTTTTCTGTTCCTCACCTCCAGCCTTTACTTCCCTGACCCGCCTCCTACACTAGGAGCTAGCATCACGGATGGCATTGAATCTGTATGTCAGCTCCATGAAGGCCTTAGGTGATATTTCGGTCCTTTTATTTTGCAGGAGCTGTGAAAATGAAGCCTTAAGTCACTGAGAATAAGATCCAGAACATGCCCCACTTTAAATACTGTGTGTGTGTGTGTGTGTGTGTGCGTGCGTGGAGAGAGAGAGAGAGTGAGAGTCAGTCATACAGTCCCTTGCCAAACAATGCAGAGTAGGTTTCTCCACCAAAGCCATACCCAGCAGTTCCCTGCACACAAACATAACCACTGCTCCACACAAAAGCAGCGCACAGACAAAAGAAACCCTCCGGGGCAGTTGAGACTCTCAGACACATCTAGTTTTATTTTTCCTGTCAGAAAAGTTTAAGAATTACACCAAAAAATACTTCAGTCTTTGCTACCTACTGACAAAAAGCACACCACACAATTATAAATTGTTCAGTAGTTTGCTGGAGTTTTGATGTTTTGAGTTGGGAGGGTTGGGGTTTGTACATTTCAAGTGAGAAATGAATTTACAGGTGAAATATGGAGGGGGGAGTCAGACGATGGCGTTTGGCACTACAGTTTTAGCTACACTGTACTATACAGTCGCTTAGCATGACTCCTGTCAGCCCCAATTTACACCAGGCTATTCCTGTTCAAACGACTAGGAGGTGTGTACATAAGGAAGGACAAACTCTGCCCAGCTCCCTGATCCTAGCCCACAATGCTGGTCGGCAGGCTTGATGAGATGCAAACCTTAAATTCCAAATCCCGACCTCTGTCTTGTCCTACTCCTGAACTTATTCCTTTCAACTCAAGCTGAATGTGATCCCAAGTATTTTAACTGACCCTGCTGTCTTTTAGGTGGCAGCTCTGGAAAGGAGAACGCCTTTCACTCAAAACACTCATGCTTGTTCAGATTAATTTATATGCTAGATACTGAGCCACGTTTTAATGCTGTCCAGGGCTGGATTCTGCTTAAGGTTCATTTTATGTTCATGGGTTTATAAGTCAACTAGTACTTTGATAGCACTTTCTATCATTGACTTTCCAAATATTTTACACAGTAACTGACAAACCTACACAACCCCATGTTAGTAGTGGCTATAAAATACAAACAAAGGGAATTGAGGCAAGGGGGGGCTTTTCCTTTAAGCTGTTAACCCATTCCGGCATGGTACCAAGCACCTTAGTTTACAATGAAGATATTTTGTTTCATTGCCTCCCAAAGAAGAGCTCAACGTCTCAAAGGAGGCAGCCCCCTGTTACTTGCTCAGGATCTCACACCCAATCTGTGGCAGACCAGGGAATAAAGCCTGAATCTTAGTCCTGTGCAGAACAGCAAATGACTGACTGAAACACATCATCTTCCTTCTCCTGCTCTCCAAATCACTTAATCCTTAAAAACCGACGGAAGATCTCCAGTGCCATGACTGTGTATTCCAAATCCCTAGTTCTTTCTGTTTTTAATTCAGGCCTGAGTATGCACACATGTGCATGCGTGTTTCTTTAGCCACAAACTAATGCTGATACCAATATGTGCAGCTCAGTTTGCCAGTAGAAGGATACTGCTCTGGCAAGTTTAACTACCCCGTGATATGATTTGTAACAGATTCCGCCTACCCTTTCCTGTCAAATACCATATTCAAATTGACATACAGCTCTGGAGTTGCAACTTCCTATCCGTTTCTGAGAGACTCTCTTTGCTTGATTCCATCCTCTCTGCCTGTTTTTCTGAATTTGCTTTTTTTGATTTTTAATTTATTTTTCTAACAAATATTGAAGCAATGATTTTAAAAATATTTTTACATTGTAAGTTACAGTCAACATCAAACATGCCTTTGTACAAGAGCTTGACCCGATTACAAATCAACGAGAACAATGCACGAAAAGAAATATCAATTAAGATGACTCCTGCACTTGAGTTTCATTTATTCTTGTCGTGCGGTTAGCACAGTGCCCTCTCTGAAGCAGAGCAATACTTTATAGACATGGTGTTGTTTCCCCACTCCCAAACCCTCCCGTCACCACTGAGTAGCTTTAATGGCCTTCTGTCTTGGCTGCTTTGGCTTCGTGGTTTACCGATCCCGAAGAAAGCCACGGTGATACAGACCGTGAGCTGGTCTGCTTAGCCATGCTGTAATGGCTTATGACAGTGTAGAATCTGCCCCGGGAGTTGGAATCCTGTGCCGAGTAGTAGGCATCCAGGGAGGCTGGGATACATCGCTTATGCTGGAGAAAGGGAGAAAGCAAGAGAAATAAGTAGCTGTCAAATTACTTGAAATTTATTTTAACATCCCAATTCTTTCTCATGTGAATGACTGACTCATCCAACTGATTCATAGAAATCGGATTATATCTGCTGCTATGGAGCACATGTGCAGCCTCCATTTGATAACTGGCTTGAGGAATGGCCAGAATCTTTGAATAGCAACCAGGGTCAACAGATGTCAGAGTTGGCACCTCTGACTCAGATGGGTTTCATTCTATGAAACAAAACCAAATGTACAGAATGGGGATCCTGCTGCTTTGGCGCTGTACTGGAACTCACTAAGATCAGGCACCTGCCAGGGACTGTGGCAGAGGAGCTGGGTTAGCTCACAAAATATTGGATTGACAGCTCTGCAAAAGACAGAAGTTCTATATTAATCCTTAGAACAGATATAGGCCAGGCCGAAGCAATGTAAGCTTCTTATGTGCTACCCTGCTATTGCGCCTTATCATCTAGAGATTGCTGGGGAGCAATCTCTATGGCTTATTCTGTGCATCCCCGCTATGCTGAGGCTGCTATCTCTGCTGCTGTAACATGGACACCTGGTGCACTAAAAACTGCACTGGGAAAACCGATTGGCTTTGTAAAGGCCACAGAAGGTAACAACCTTTGGTCCAACCTAATCAGATTCATAGTGGTAAGCTGGAGGTAAAGGGCACCATTTATAAGTACCTTGCCCCTGAGCCATCCAGTTTCCCCTTTATAGTGTGATTAAACTGGGACAAGACCACTGCAGAAAACTAAATCCAAATTGCATGAAATCTGAGGAAGTTTACATTCAGATCTCAATCTGGATCTGGAATTCATGACTCATCTCCTCTCTGATTTTATGTACGCTGAGGGAGTAATTCACAATGAATAATCTATCAACTAACTGAGTCTGCTCATAGAATATTCCCAAGCAATTAGGACCTCCATGAATTTCTTTGCTGTAAATAATTAGTCAATTAATTGTTTTGCAAACTTTTTTTTTTTAACTCTGTGGACTGAGCAAACAGTTCTTAATGAATGTTTGAGATTTAAACTCTATTGATTAGCTGTGATTGGTCAAACAAGTCACATGGTTTTGTTTCTGTTCCCCAGTTGGATGAGGTGCTCAAGCGTGCGTAAATAATTGCACATGCAAATTTCAAATTCAGTATCTGTGGACATTTGTGCGTGCCATGTTGAATTTGCTTTGTATAAACATTTATGCCAGTAAAACTTAATTGCTTGAATGTTTGTGGGAAGCAAACCCAAAAATTCAGCTGCAGTGCATTCCTTCCAAAATATGAAGGATTATTCAGGGACATTTGTTCGTGACATTCACGGACAACTAATCCTGACTATATAAAATGGTGGCTGATGGAAGCAGATGGAAGTCCACATTTTCTGAAACACTAACCACTTTGCAACACATTCTTTAAATGCTGTTAGACCTTGACCATGTAGTCAATTAGATTCTATCATCTCTGACAATTCATCTGGCTGGAATCTCTTACCTTATAAACAAATCCATCTGGGCAACTGTGATCATAAGTAAAGGCTTTGTATACCACAAGAAAGACTATGCAGGCAAGGAACGCAAGAGCCAGACTTATGAGAATAGTGACCTATAAAAGAGGGATAATATTACTTTACGCATGTTAAAGTGGCATATGTGCAATCTCACAATCAAATGATAGATATTAACAACCATCCCACTAGACTGCAGTCTTCATTCCTCTGTGATGTAGTTAACTAAGCGTAGAAATTGAATGAGTGCTACAAGCAATAGCCCTGAATTTTGTCATGCTTCTCCCCTCCCCCAAGTTTGCTGAGGCTGCATTTTCTATGTTTAATCCCTTATCAATGTCTAGATATTTGCTAGGAGATGTAATGCTCTGAACGGCTTTAGGTTCCCACACTCTGGAGTTCAATAGAAAGCACCTGTATTCAGGCGTGCTGATGTCACACTGGGACAACATTCATTATCTAACCTGCAGTGGCCAAGGTTGCCTCCTGGCCCTACTAGATTGTTTGGGGGTTTTTCCCCAGTTATCAAGGGCAAGTGAGTGGGTAACAAGAATAAATTCTCTGTGACACACTTTACTTCTGTGCCCTCTAACATTCAGCCCAATATTACATGGTTAGATTTGGATAAAGGCAGAGAGGTCTTCTCAGAGCTGCAGAATGAGGACCCACACTTGGTTTTAAGAGTTTGGGCGGCAAAGGGCCGGCTAATGCGTCCAGTAGAGTTCTGGCCCTAGGGCGTGCAACCACTAATGCTTCTCTTCCTCCTGCATGTCTGCTGGTGCCTGGCTACGTTACTGGAGATAGAACACACAATGCTCCTCTTTCGACCCAACTCAATGGTCTGTTCCCCCACCTCTGAGTGTGCTATTCCACCTGAGCCATTCTGTTTTTTCTCAACCACTCAGGAAATGGAGTTACCAGCTTCATTCAGACGTCCTGATCCTGCTGTCTTAAAGCAGGTAAATCACCCACTGAAATGCCCTCTGATCTGCTGATGAATCTGATGTGAGTTTCAAGCTTGTAATGCAACCCAAAATCAAGGGAATTTTGTGTGGGTTCAGACTCAGTGTGAATATCCAGCTCATCCCTAGCACTAATCCCCCAGAGGTTTCACTTCTCCTGCAGGCATCAGCAGGTGGACTGTAGAAAGCAGAGCAAGGTTTCAGCATGGCAATGTACCTTTGTGCTGCCTCTCTGCCTATCCAGTTCTGTCAAGACTGTTGCATGTTGCTGACTGGATTGGCGTTAAAAATAATCCTCCCTAGGGCTCAGACGGAACCCACTGCACTGCTACGGAAAGGAGAGTTCACATTCTTGCTCTGTGAGATGACAGGGGTGAGGAATGAAGCTGAAGCTTAACACCCTGTGAGGCAGAATGTTCATGCTGCTATTAAGGGCCACCTGCTTGGCTGGCTGGAAAGGGCAGGAACAGCTTCTCAAACAGGGCCTAATGCTTGTCCCAGGTTGTAGGGCAGCTGCCTGCACTGGTGAGGGACTGTAAGACTCTTGGTGGGGGAACAGATCTGGTGTTCTGCGAAGCAAGTGTGGGGACCCTAAGACAAGGAAACTGTTGCAACAAAGGGTTAAGAAAGTAACTAGCTCTGTTCTGTCCTTCTGCATACTGCTATGGGAGACCCAGAGACATATTCCAATCTATCTGTCACGATGGTGCAAGTTTTTATACTTTATTATTGGATTATAGGGCCCCCATTAATTATACACACCCAAAGTATCTATGACTCCCTTAACCTACTCTCAGCAGCCACATTAAGAGAAAATACTTTCCTATGGCAGAGTGGACAGAATTGTCAGGAAAGGTAGCTCGCCTCTGCACAGAAACACAGCTTTGTGCAGTTCAGAACTTTTAGCACCATCCAGTTCAATTTTTAAAAAAATAGCTCAGTGTTAGATCAGAGTGTATTTTGCTTTAATTCTCTGCACAGGTCATTCTAGCTGTTGGAGTACTAAGGACCAATATATTAGGAAACCATACATGGGCTCAGAGAGGCTCTTGGAATTGCTTGCAGATCAAGAACAGACCTTCTGGCTAGTAAATATTCCAGAAAGATGTGCCACATGGTGTGGTATATTCCCAAACACACAGCATCTGGTCCTTTACTCATACTAAATGCGGCTCCGGTAAACCAGGCAATGCCACCTATGATGGCCAAGACATACAAAGCCACATTTTCTGTGCATGTGGTAAGAATTTGGATTGGAAAGAGTGCAGCTAACTTCACAGAACCCCTGCTGAATCTAACCCCAGAGATTCCACTCCAAATCAAAGGGGAGAAAAGGAAGGGGGGGGAGGGATACTCTCATCTGGCGTGATTAATTGGCCCTTTGTTAAATTAGAGAGTTTTAGAATGAAATTTAGATAAATAATGAGGTCAGGCCTCTTTGGTGACTCAAAACACAAGGATCGCAGTGAATTCTGCAACCTTCTCTGGCATTATAATCTTCCAAGATAAAAATGTAACAATTTAGTTAAGCGATGGCCCCTCCAGAGCGAAACTTTCAAACTAACCTTCTCCTTGGGACCTGATATGCTGAAATGGGCCATGTAAGCACAAAGTGTCTGCGGGGGCGAGATTCACATTCTTATTGCCAGCGTTAGTCAAATATCACTTGTAAAGAACTGAGTACTGCACTGCAGGTGGTTGATAGAAAAGCAGCACGTTCACATGAAAAATACTGCCCATCGCTATGAAAATGCTGCCTCCTTATACTATATTATGACTCAGATTTTCACATGAATTTCAATGGGTATTTGATATTTATATTCTGGTAGCCCAGAGGTTCTCAGCCTGGAGGAAACAGCCGCCCTGTCCTTTATATTTTGCTAAACAGGAGGAGGTCTGGGTACATCCCAGCTACAAGGAAATGGGTGGAGAAGGAAGACCTAGCATAGAAAAGGTTGAGATCATAGGAGCCAGTCAAGATCAGGGCTCCATTGCACTAGCTGCTTCGCAAACACAAAGGCAGGCATGGTCTCTGCCCCAAAATTTCCTATCTTATTTGGCTACCCCTCCGAAACTTGTGAACATGCAAGGCATTGACTTTAGCTCCAGAAAGTGAAAATCCATCAGTTTTATGAAAAAACTCAGTTTTCATTTCAGGTATCTGAAGAAGTGGGATTAAAACCACGAAAGCTCACGCAATAAATATATTTCTTAGTCTTTAAAAGTGCCACAGGACTCCTTGTTTATCTGATTTAGTTCACTGGCTTTTTCAATTCCCTGTCTGATTGTGTGGGAGCAATGTGCAAGTACTACTTTAAAATAAAAACATATCCAAATAAATACACAGAAGACAGACCTCCCAAGAAAACCTCTCGTCCACTAAAGATTGCTGTCCCACCACTTTCCTGTGATCTCACCACAAGAAGTTTGGCATTCTTACTGCATATCCTGAAAAATCAGCAAATCCCGGCTCTGGCAAGCTAAGAAAAACAGCTCCTCCTAGACGAGACACTGCCATCTCATTTAATAAAGGAGATTATCAGATTATGCACCACAGATGATCACAGCTACCATGGTATCGAGGGTAGATAGTTTGATAAAGATGGTGACTGAGCACCCTTGAAAGTTGGCTCTAGATGTCACTAAGGCAAGACTTCTATGTTGCTATGCTAATATGGGTGTTTAGAGAGCAGCCCTCGATGCTGGTAAATCCTGAGAATACAAGTGTTGAACAATATGGTGCTATTGCTCTACCCTATTTACAGTGTACAGTACTATCTTCTGAGTTGGTTGGAGGGCACTGATAGGGGATCAGCGTAAGTGTAAAACCAAAGGAGGACACAAAGTTATATTGAATATGTGCATCAATACACCTAATACAAATGTACGTCTCAAAAAAGTACCTGCTATTTCTACATAGCAAGAGGCTCTTCATCTTTTGACCTCCTTTTAAATTCCCACAACCTTCCTTCACCACTACATCAAAGCCCATTCAGTTTCTGCCTATCCTGTCTACAGCACGAGATCCTGCTTTTAACAGGACAGACCAACCAGACTCTCTCAAGCCAAGTCCTAACTTCAGCACTAATTTGTCACTTGAGAATGGGAGTGGGGGAGTAGTCCCAAAAATGTGAGATCAACATCTCCCAAACCTAGAGACCAACACTGGCCATTGGCAGAGGCCAAGTCCCTCTCTAACTTTTTCTCACTGAGCCAGCTACAGTGGGCAAGTTATTTGTTGTTTTTTTTTAAGGAGGAAAGTACAGTCTCAGTATCTGAGCTCTTTGGGGCCACAAATGGCCCTTCCGCTGCTAAGTCTCATGTTAATATACAAGCTATACGAGCAATCTGACATTACCAGTCCCTTTCCACTTTGCCAGTTGAGCCTCATATGATAAAAGTCTCTTGTTAAATATGTTCTGCTGATGAAGTTCTAATACCCAATCAGAACTTCTTAGAACCAGGCAGTTTTAACTAGCCTGTCCCTCCCTCCCTTGGTAAATAAGCCCTTTGTCCTCTCTGCGGCAGTTTCATGCACTTGCCCAATTACAGCATGACACAATATTATACATGATGATACATAATGTAAAATTGGTCTGGGACCAAAGGTCACATAAGTTGTTAAAAGCTAGGGGAAAAGAGAAGGAAAATCCACCCATGGATATTTTGCCAAGCCTGAGTTAAGATCCAGCTCCCGAGTTATTCCAGATAAGAAAAAGTTTCATTAACATTCAAATGCCAAAGAATCACAGAGCTGCAATAACTAATAAACCTCCACATTTTAAAAAATGAATAACATGAACCTCGGCAGTCTCAAAGCAATATAAACACTAACGTAAGGGAAATAAAATTTACTGAGCTGACAAAACCTATGAATGCTGCGGGCGTGAATCTGTCATGTGTGGCAGCGGGATTGGGCTAACAGGAGAAGTTTTTGACCCCTCACATGTATATTCCTAAAGCTTTGCTGGAAATGGGGTCCCTGGCAGGAGAGCACTCTGGAGGAAGTGAAGTAGGAGAAAATACGCACATACAGAGAAGCCCCTTGGAAACTAAGGATGAGATCCAAAATCAATGAAAGGACCCTCATCAGTGTCAACAGGCTTTGGATAAATGTCCAAATTCACTTTCTTCCTCCTCCCTTCCCAAATACAGAGTAAATGCTTCATTTTCCAAAGATCCTGTGTAAAAGCTAAAGTACCCCAATCCTCCAAATAAGAACAAGACATGTAGGTTTACTGTTCTGAGATGCTATTGTGTTGTGCTGGTGTTTCTGGTGACCTGGCTCTCATATCATGAGTCTTAGCATCTTTTGTACTGCAGATGGTCTCTATGGCTGGCTGCACATGATTTTTCACCAAAAATTCCCTTTGTCCCTTTTTAGTGTCAGTGAAAAGCCTTATTTAAAAGCAAAACAGAACACAACACTGACCCTAAACAGCAGCGTATTTTGTTAAGAACCACTTAAATTTCAAGATTTCTGCATTTTTATTCCTTGCCTTTTCCTCAACGGCTTGTTCCATCTAGTTTCCTGTTTTTCGGAGGCACTGAGGGTGCGTCTACACTTACAAATTAAGTTGATTTAAGGAGGCTTAAGTCAACTTAATTTACTCCACATCTACACCAGGCTTTCCTTAAGTCAAATTAAGGAAAAGTTAGTTCGAATTAATAACACCTCGTTTTAATTTGAACTAGCGCTTAAGTCAGCTTAAGCCAGTGGAGACGCAGAGTAGTGCCTAGTTGGACCTTCTTAAGTCGACTTAAAATCTTAAGTCGACTTAATAAGGCCAAAAAGGGGCCACGTCTACACTTGAAAAGTTAAGTCGACTTTTGTTAAGTCGAGTTAAGGTCCACTTTAAGTCGACTTAAAGTCGACCTTATTAAGTCGACTTCATAGAGTCGACTTAACTTTTCCAGTGTAGACATAGCCTAAGTTCCCACAGCCCCATCTGAAGTAGACAGGAGCTGAGGGCACTCAGCATCTCTGAAAATCAGGCTATTTATCTTTTGCTTTTGAATGGGGGCTGGGGGGAGGGGGTTAAGAATCATCCTGGCATCTTATGTAGGCCCTGATTCTGCACTGATCTCTTGTGGATTGGCCCCTGGGCTGGTGCCAAACCCTACTGAAGTAAATGGGGCTTCAGCTGGGCACAGCTGTTCATCTGCATGATCAGAATTTTAGAGACTTAGGAATTTGAGCTCACTGGAAATACCAAGCACAGGCCAAATCCTGCTTGTGTTATTCCAGTCAGTAACTTCACTGAACCTAGTAGGACTACTAGTGCGTAGAGCTGGGCAGATATTCACAACAAAGAATTTGCTCAGGCAGTTTAGTTTTTTCTCTTTATGAGACATCTGTCAGGAAATATCTGTTGAATGTTGTTTCTACGCTATGGATTGGATACAGGCTGTTCATTACTATCGTTCTACAGTCAAGCTGTGTTAGGGAGTTGTGGCTACAGTTTTTTCACATAAGTCATGTAACACTGATTGTATTCCCCAATGGACGACTATAACTCTTATAGAGACAAGGTGGGGAGGTAATATCTGTCATTCGGTCAACTTCAGTTGGTGAGAGAGACAAGCTTCCAAGCTTCCACAGAGCTCTTCTTCAGGTTAATTGAAATTTCAGCTGTACACTGCTAAATGAGGATGGAGCAATTATGGAATAACCTGCCCATAGAGGACTCAGTTAATATCCTGAAGCAAGTAACTTGAAGAAGAGATCTGTGGGAGCTTGAAAGCTTGTCTCTCTCATCAACAGAAGTTGATCCAATAAAAGATATTACCTCCCCTTCCTGTCTTTCTAACCTCCTGGAAGCAACACAGCTACACCACCTCTGTATGCAACTCTTATAGACAGCTATCTAGTGTCAACACTCACGCTTCATATGATTCTGGGTTTCAAATGCATTTTCTGTGAGTATTTTTTAAATCAATGTGAGTAGATAGGGATACAAAATAACTGATGGTACAGAGAAATTCAGCATTCATATCTAACCTTTGTCATAATAAAATAGAAGGGGTTGTTCATTGAAATGGAAAGGCTACAAATTTTAAACAGTTAAAGGAAATTCTTTTTACCCACCAGGTAAATAACTCATAGAACTCGCACCACAACATATCATTGGTGCTAAACTTAGTAAGATTTCAAAAAAGATTAGCCATTGATCTGGATAGTATCTATAATGGCATAAACTAGGATTTTAAAAAAAATATAACAGGTAAAATAATATTTTAAGGCATAAACCATTAATTAATGGTATTCAGATTGCTGTGGAGTTGTCCGTTAGGGACCTTCTTTCATCTTCCTCTGAAGCAATTGGCACAGGCCCTCAAAAAGAGAATTCTGATTTTACTGGACACTAGTTTGATCTCCATGGCAAATCCTGTGCTCCTGTAGTAAAATGTGATCACAAGCAAAACTGCTTAAAGTGGTTGAAGCAAATTCACTGTTAAATTTGAACAAAATGTCCAGAAAAATCTATTCACTCATCTCACTTGTGTGATGAGGACAAGGCCTTTCATAACTCCTGCTGTGCTATTTGACATGTTTACCACGTGACCTTTCTTCTAATCTTTGCAAACAGATCTCTTACTCCTTATTATACCTTTCCATATCTTCAGACCTCTTATTTGGTATATGTGTTTTCGAAAGCGCAGAGCTTAGTCAAATTAAGAAGGCACAATGGCCATTAATAGAAGTTTCCAACTATTAATTCTATAGTTGGAACCTTTTGAGAATGAGTTAGCACCAGCGTACTGCATACAGCTTTGTGTTTCTATGCAGACTAGAATTCAGTTCCTGGGGAAAGACCATTCCTCTCATGTAAGAGTCACTGGGAGGGAGTTAAGTGGGAAGGAAAATTCTGCAAGCTTTTCCAGGTACTGGCAGCCATGGGGGGAATGATTTGGGAACAGTGGATTTTAGAGGCCAAGAACCTCCGGCTACCCTTTCCAGAATAGTTCCTGGCATTACTAGTCTACACCCTGCTCCGACTCTCTCTCCAGATCCAATTCACCGGGGAATGAGGCCACCACAGAAGCAGAGCGTTCAACCCTTCAAGATGTGAGTACATGACATCACGCAGTATTGGGTAATTATTTGACATTTCACTTGAAATCCCAGAAGTGAAGAGCTAATTTTTTGAAAGAGAGTCTCTCTTTGTGCAAGAAAAAATAATCTATACAGGGGAACTTTCAGCACTTAGATCTACAGGATTTCTGTCAAGATAATTTTAAAAGAAGGGGCATAATGCCAATGAAAAACAAGTTTCTTCCGATATGAGGGTTTTGGACAAATTAATACCATTCCATTTGGAAACCTGTGAAGTCAATTGACAACCTAGTTGCCTGCACAAACACACACGGCAAAGAAGAACGGATCCGGCTAAAGGGATAAAAAGATGGGGCACAATTGATTCTTCCTATTTGCTTGGGTGCTGTTTAGGAATACATAGCTTGGTATCCAGGATCAAATATCTGGTCATCTGATCTCATCCTACCACCGTCAAATAAGAGGAAAATCTCCCATAATGTATCTAACCAATTTTCTATGGTAGGGGGAAAATAGCTTGCCTGACTCCAAAGGGCAATCAAGTTATGTCACGAAGCATGAGATTTGATTATCTTTACCTTAGTGGAGTTAACAATAAAAAACATTGGCCCCAATTGTCTCTTTGGCTTCTGTGAGCAAAGAGGACCCTGATGTGGTTCTACCCAGGGAGCTGTGCAAGGGGAATATGTGCATGCTTATTCCATCATTCTTCTCCATCCTCTGAGGTGCCACGGAAACTCCCCAAAACAACTCCACAAGAATTAGGTTCCATAGATCCTATGCAGTGGGGCCAACAAAAGAGGAGGATGCTGTGTCCATAACATTCTCCTCCAAAATAGCAAATATATCCACTTGAAGCAGCATCATCCATCTCTGTACCCATTTTCTATCGCAATCACATCCTCTCTGACTGCTTTCCTGGCTCCACCACACTCATTTCCACAATCTTTAATGCTATCATACCTCTCTTTATTTTATAATTTAAGAAACAGAGAAGTGAGCTAAGATCTGTTCAGATAAGTGTTCCCAGCACTAACTGCCTATGCCCTGTGCCTTGTAATATTGTGAGTACAGCACAGGATGTGGAACAAGAACGTCGTGATTCCAAGCAGTTTGTTAAATAATTAAATTACATACACAATAACTAGTTGACTCAATTCTCTTAGCCAGTCTCCATCATGTAATATAATTTCTAGTGCCTGCTTAGACACTAATAGCCTGAAATCTCTTTAGATGTGCGTGGTGCCAGCTGTGGTCTGTAGGACATATTTCTGTGCCAAGTTAAAAACCTTGACCGAAAAATACATTGCTCAGTTTACAAGTCCCTATTCCTTACGGAAGTCCTAACATGCCATTTTCGACAGAGAGGCTTGAAATGTTGAATGCTAATTAATTTCCACTCTAATTATATGGTTTTACATTGAGTGCCTTAGCATATTCCTCCTCTGTTACCCCAAAAATAGCTTAATGCAGTTACATCAGAAAGTAAATACCTGATTTTGCCTTCCAATAAAAATGAATCCACTATTGTCCTTCTGCCATCTTACTAACTCAGCAATGGCATTCTGATGCTGTAACTCCCATTGATGCGCAAAAGCTGATTGTTGACCATTAGACAGTTTTTACTGAGAGTCGTCTATAAACCAGAAAAAGAACCTTCCCAAAAATATTGTTCTGGTTTCTAGGGAGATGATCCTGCAACCCTTATACACGCATGCCTCCTTTCCTAGATTGAAGAGTACCACTGAAGTCCATGGAGCTATTCATGTGAAGAGGGCTGCAGAAGCCACCTTTCCAGCACCTCTCAGAGAACGACATTATAAAACTTTCCAAAAGGGGTTTCTCCACTTTGAGGTAATGCTAAAGATGGGGCCAAAATGCAAAATTGGGATCCAGATTTTGAATGCCCTCAAAGGCCTATTTGTCCGTGAAGTTATGGGTCAAAACTCTATCTGCTGAAAGATGTTACAGTTTAATAAGAATAAATGCTAGAGGATAGTGGAAACTCAGGCCTTGCAGAATAAACTTCTAGAGCTGAAAAAGCTTGACTAAGGCATTTTAGCAGTTTTCCTATCTTGTATTGTAACTTGAAATTTTAAATTGTTGAATAAGATGTTCAGATTTCAATCTCAGCCTTCCATATGGCTGAAGCACACAGTAACATATCCTACGCCATGTGTCATGTGTCAAAGTTGCTTGCTAAGACACATGGTGATATGTGCAGAGGACAGGATGACTTCAATGGAGGATACACAAGGGCATCCCGGCTCAGATTTAGGATTCTTAATGATCAAACAGTGAAGTTCTCTGAAATTTAACTCTATGTTCCAGTCTCAGATGCTGGTTGCTCAAGAATACCAATTGTAATGACTTTATTTTCTAATCCAAATTCCCAGTTAACACATGGAACTTCAGAAAAATGTGCTGAGCAAGAATGGAAGTGGCTTCTTTCTAAATCGCTATTATGAATAAGCTATTCAATTAATGGACTACCATACAAGGACACTTCCTCCCATTGCTGACCCTTTAATAGCAACATCTTATAATATCCCATTGTGTTGTGCGATGTCTCACCCATGACATTTCATTCTCTTTGTTACATATGGGACTTGACCTTAGAAGCCTCAGCTCACCAAAGGCACTTTTAAAGCAATAGTTGGGACAAGAGAGAATGAGATGAGTTGCCTACATAATGCCTCTCTCCTTTGACTGATAGAGCTCAGTCTCTCACTGGAAGCTCTCAAGAATTTTATCTTCTCTCTGGCTTCCCCGTTTATATTGTGTTGGATTCAAGTTGTCAGCACCCTGCATTATTATAGGCAATGAGCTCATGCTCCCATTCATATGCCTCATTGATGGAGGACCCAATCTTACCTGGGAACTGCTAAACAACAGGATTGCAATATCAGGTCCATAAAACAGAATCACCATTTTTAATTCAGTTTCTCAAACCCGCACTGAAAGGTGCTCTTCCCAGGTAGCACTAGCAGAATAGTAACAGAACAATGCTAATTTGTTCAAATGAAAGAGTTTGATGAATACATCCCTACTGGTTAGTGTGTTTTACAAGTCC
>ML685833.1:4398957-4481124 GCA_007922175.1 Pelusios castaneus
CTACAGCGGGAGGGGATCCCCTGCTGGAATCCTGGTTGGAGAGCCGGGGAGGCGGGTGGCTGGTCCCGGCAGAGCCAGCAGCGCACCAGCTGGCTTTGCCGGACCAAGGAGGGGCAGCTCCCGGGAAGCCTCCAGCACGGCTGCCCTCCACCTCCCGGGAAGCCTCTGGAGGCTCCCGGGAGCTGAAGCACGGGGCTCCCTCCTAGCTGGGACCCGAGTGCGGGTCCCGGCAAAAAGGGAGCCACCGCTTCCTTCTGGCCAGGACCGAGCGGTCGCAGCCAGGAGGGAGCGTGGGGCTCCCTTCTCCCCAGGACCCAAGGGGTCCCAGCTAGGAGGGTTCCCTTCTGCCTGAGATCTGAGAAGTCCCAAGCAGAAGGGAGCCAAGTGGTCCGGGGCAGAAGGGAGCTCCAAGCTAGTGTGGACTCTCTAAGTCGACTTAATAAGGTTAACTTAAAGTGGACTTATTAAAGTCGACCTAAATTCCCCAGTGTAGACATAGCCTATCTGTTCCCAATCCACAGAGGAGCTTAGTCTGTTACAGCCCCAGCAAGGGAGTATTGCCTCTTATTTAAATCAAGCTGTAGCAGTTCATGCATTTAGTTCTTCTGGTTCCTACTTCAATCCCCAGTGCATCAACCAAGATGACGGCCCTCACATACAGAGGAAATATGACCTAATAGGGCACTACTTTAGGACGCTGCCATAGACTGCCTGTCATTTGTGTGACCTTGGGCAAGTTTCTTTATCACTCTGTGCCTCAGCTTTCCATCTGTAAAATGGGATAATAGTACTTCTTCACTGCACAAGGGCGTTGTGAAGTGCTCAGACACTATGGTGATACGTAACTAAGACAGGTGGATATGCACAGCTAAACAGCACTTAGGTGGTGTTGGGGCTTTGTGATAACCCTATTTGATGTTAATTTTGTCCCCCCCATAAAATATCATGGGTCCACTTCATAGAGGACTGGAGAAGGACAAACATAGAACTTATCTTTAAAAAGGGGAACCAAGAGAACCTGGGTATTATATACTAGTCAATCCAGTTTTGATACCAGGAAAGATACTGGAATAAGCTATTAAACAATTTCCAAAGAGGTAGCTGCGTTAGTCTATTGCAGAAAAACAACAACGCGTCTGACGAAAGCTCATGCGATAAATAAATCTGTTAGTCTTTAGAAGTGCCACAGGACTCTGTTGTTTTTCTATTAAACAATGTGTGTAAACACCTAGAGAATACAGAGTCATAAGTAAAAGGGAACATTGATTTGTCAAGAATAAATTATGCCAAACCAACCAAATTTCCTTCTTTGACCAGGACATAGGCTTAGTAGATGGGGAAGCAATAGATGTGATATGCCTTGATTGTAGTAAGGCTTTTGACATAGTCCCATATGATATCTTAACTGGGAGGATGTATCTAATGGAGTTCTGCAGGGTCCTTAGTCTGATACTATTCAATATTTTCATTAACGGCTTGGATAACTACATGGAGAATATGCTGATCATAGTCTTCAAATATGATAGGAGCTATTATAAAGAGGATGGTGATCAGTAGGACTCCATCTCCTCTGAAGTAATCATCTTAATCTACAGAAAGGGGATTTTGGTTAGATATTAGGAAAAGCTTTCTAACTGTAAGGATAGTATAGCACTGGAATAGGCTTCTAGAAGGGGTTGTGGAACACCCCCCCCTCCTCCCCATGCCAGGTGTTTAAGAACGGGTTGGACAAACACCTGACAAGGTTGCTCTAGTTTACTTAGTCGTGCCTCCTCGGCACAGGTGTCTGGACTAGACGACCTCTCCAGGTCCCTTTCAGCCCCGTGTTTATATGATTTGATGTTAGTAGGCAGTGTACAGATTTTCCAAGATGTTGGGTAGTTGCAATTCCCCCTGACCTAATAGGATTTTGGGGAGCTCCACACTGCTGAAAACCAGGCCTTGAATTATTTTGCTGTGTACCTGCTCATCCATACTGAACATAAGAACATAAGAACATAAGAAAGGCCGTACTGGGTCAGACCAGAGGTCCATCTAGCCCAGTATCTGTCTACCGACAGTGGCCAGTGCCCAGGTGCCCCAGAGGGAGTGAACCTAACAGGCAATGATCAAGTGATCACTCTCCTGCCATCCGTCTCCATCCTCTGATAAACAGAGGCTAGGGACACCATTCTTAACCCCTTTCTGGCTAATAGCCATTTATGGACTTAGCCCCCATGAACTTATCCAGTTCCCTTTTAAATATTGTTATAGTCCCAGCCTTCACAACCTCCTCAGGTAAGGAGTTCCACAAGTTGACTGTGCGTTGTGTGAAGAAGAACTTCCTTTTATTTGTTTTGAACCTGCTACCTATCAGTTTCATTTGGTGACCCCTGGTTCTTGTATTATGGGAGTATTTAAACAACTTTTCCTTGTCCACTTTTTCCACATCAGTCATAATTTTATATACTTCTATCATGTCCCCCCTCAGTCTCCTCTTTTCCAAGCTGAAGAGGCCCAGCCTTTTCAATCGTTCCTCATACGAGGCACTCTCCAAACCCCTAATCATTTTAGTTGCCCTTACTGCTGATAACTAAAGCTGAAGCTAAATAACTAACTGGGAAAGCCTACCCAAGCAGGCACTGGATGAAAAGCCAAGGGGACGGAGTTGACGCTCGTAGAGGTGTGCAGGGTAGGAAGATAACACAAGGAACCTCCCCACAACCACCTTGCACACCCTGCGCAAAGGACGAGGAACAATCACAGTTCTGGAGCCGGCCAAGACTGGTGGGAGCAGGCATTTAATGACAGCCGAGGTTAGAAGAGTGCAGAGTTAACTTGTGAACATGTGTGGACAGTGCAATTATCTAAGCATGGTTTGCAGCTTCAGTGTTGCGTCACTGGGCTGAACCATAAAGTGACACTCTTTTAAGCTTCTGTTCCTGTTTATTTGTTCTCCCACCACTTTTTTACATTTCCATTTCACATGCAGCTCTGACATTTAGCACATCATCCATGGCAACAGAGGCCTCGATTTAAAGATCTAAATATCCTTGGAACAATCGAGCGGTTACACTGAAATGCAGGAGATGACTTTCCCCACTAAAGCCAGTGGACTTTTCACTTGAAATGAAATCAAAGGCCACTCTTGCATATTTTAAAGTGCCTTTGTTTGGGGTTCCCTGGTGGTTTAAAAAAAAATCAATTAAAAGTCTTTCCTTGGAGAAGGCCGAAGCAGTAAAATGCATTTCCATATCTGTATGTGTCATCATGGGTCAGGAAAGAAAACTAACAGAGCACCAGCATTCATGGTCGAGTACACCCAATTCTCTCACACAACTATCTTTATTATACAGACACCTCAAACTAGTACACAGTGTAGTGACATTCCTGCATTTTCTATAAATTGGCTGTGGCCACAAAAGTGTCCACTGGGTAACATGAGAATTAAGTTATTTTCTTTTAAATGAGAAATTAATGTTATTACTGTATTAAAATACAAATGTTACTTTAAAAGAAATCTCAGCTGGTGTCTTCAGCGCAGCTTCACCAGTTTACCCCTACTGAGGAACTGGTCCAACATGTTTAATATGCCTGCAATATTAACAGGCAGGAGGACCGTTCTGTTTAATGCTTGGTCAGCAAACTGCCCAGCTTTACAATAAGTAGAATTAAATGATACAGAAAAAATAGGGTGAAGCATTTCCTTTGTCCAGTTTTGAGCATTCTGAGGTTTGGATACAGCACTTCACAAGAGTTAATAAACTTTGCCTTGGCTTCAGTTCAACAGACATTTCTGCCCCTTCCATTACATTAGTTCTCTCTTGCTGTAATGAAAAAAACACCAAACGGCCTCATATTTTATTCCGCCCTAACTGCTGACAAGAAAATTACCCTACAAATAGAGGCCATAACCAAGGGAAGATACCAGAAGTAAACATTACATTGTGTTGTTAAAGACAAAGAGCCCTACTCTAATGAAATTATTCAAACTAAACTGAAACTGCTATTATGTTCTGCAATATATGTCCTGTGTGGACACCCAACCAATCTCAGCAACCTTCACCCTTAACAAAAAACAATTTGGGATTTGTACAGCATTTGTGACACTGTAGTGAAGAGTCAATTGAGATTTCCAATATATAACTCCTTTGTTTCTGCAAAGAACACAGATTCAGGGAGTCAAATCAGAGAACTCTTATTCATGCAAATAGGATTTACTCATGTGAGTAGTCCCATTGACCTCAATGGCTCTCGATTTCATACATGTTGTCTGAACAGAAACTGCATTTTCTCCCACAAAACTCAGCCAACAACCAAAAAGACAATCTTCAACTAAATCTGCTCAATCAGTTAATTTTTGTCCATGTTTGCTGAAAGCAACAGCTACATTAGATCTACATTACATTTTACTTTGGTACAAGAGAATTTACAGGTATGAAAATGAGATACCCTGTGTTTGTCTGTTTTTACTTTTGATACAAGGATTTCTGATTCTTTTGTCCGTAAGGTGGCCCCTAATTCTTTCTATCTAGGAATCTAGTCAAATTGAAATGTGTTTATTTCTGTGTATTTTAGTCATGGAATCTTTATGGGGTGTTTCTGGTTTGGTTTCATTAGGTCTAATTGTCACAGGGAGGTAGGTGTTAGCTGCAAGTGTTCATATGGAACTTGGACTTTTCCATATACAAAAAATGGGAAGTTGCCCAGGCTGATAGTACTATATAAGGCTAATATATCTGGACATATGAAAAGTAGTGCTATTTATTCTTCACTGATTGAGCCACAAATGCCTCTTCAACCTATCTTCAGAGCTCAGAATTGTCACTGATTGTCACAACTGGGGAAAAGGAGTGGAAGAATGATGGCTGATCTCAGGCAAAAAGGAGATGAGCACCATTTTTTATACACATGCCTTGAGTGTTAGTGTAGGAGCATTATGGAGCTGCACAGGTCCTAGTTTGTACTGGTTTAAATTGGACCAGATGCCAGGTTCAGAGGCCACTAAATCATAAGTGATGGCATCAGCCAGTTCAGTAAGGAGGTACTGTGACCCATCACACTGGAGTGGAAGAGAATTCCTCCTGGCCCTCCTTGAAGAAAGATTAAGGCTGGAGAACAGGGGAAGAAGGCCACTCAATCATCTTAAGAAGACCCAGATCCATTGGCGGACCCCATCATGAAGATTATGCGAGAGGGAGAGAATAGGCTACCATCCAATTCTGCTAAGAAAACACCATGTCAGATAGAGTAGAAGGGAATCAGAGCCTTTGGGGAAGGAGGTTTATCTACAGAAGCAGGGTCTTGGGCTTGGTAATAGATGAGGGTTCCCAAAGAATATGGATAAGCATCCAAACCTTCAAAAGTTTAAAGTTTTTCCATCTCAGACTAACAGAGAAAAATCCTGAAACTGAATATCACACCCAGGACATTCAACACAGTCTGAGCAACCAGGGAAACACATCACCACTACTTATGCTGGATGTACCCAGAATAACAACAACAACTTTGCAGTTCAGCCTGCATTTCACTGTTATCCCACTCACTCTGGCTGTTCCCTTGTCTCCTTGTTACCCATTCACCTCCACTTATAACTCTTCATTTTGCTCCTTGCTTTCCTGGAACATAAAGAACACTAGAGCACCATGTGTAGTGTCCATCCCAGAAATAGTGACCCAGTTGCATTAACAATTATCACTAAAGTGAGAAAAATCTCTATTTATTAGAGCATATTCCCTCCCTGAAGCTTCACTCAAATTAGTGAATGTAATAGAATCTTTCAGCAGCATGCTGCATCCCAAAGATTTCTGATACGTAATGTGGCACTTGCTATGGTAACATTAATTATTATTATTATTATTATTATTCTTAATAAAAAGTAGTAGAGAAAATTGCACACCTCACACACAAACTTCTTCCCTGTGAGTTACTGCTGCCCTGTGGCAACTTAGTAAATAAAGGATCCTTTTATTTAAAATACATATCTACAGTGAATGTGTACAAGGACACACTCTAGATCATTTTCTTATAAGTGATTCATTTGCCTGCAGGTGAGCAAATGGAATATCAGCACAGAGCAGAGATCTACAGAGAAATGTGGAAAACCAGTGCCCTACGTGGAAAACCAGTGCCCTATGGGGAAGCATGGAAGACCAGCAACTTATGAAGAAGCAAAGCACATTCCTATCCTATGGAGAAGCAAATGGAGAGCATGGCAGTATCTTATGAGGATAGCAGCACGCAGGGGCAAGGGAAATGGAAGAATGACATGCTGGATCGGAGGGGGCAATGTGTGAGAGCGACACCTACAGAGTAGCGTAACAGAATAGAACTTTACAAAGAAGGACAGCAGAGCACCATGCTTGATATCCAAGACATAATGGCGATACATCGTTTTAGAAATGGATGGATGAGTAGATAGATCCATCTGTCTGTCCCTATTATAATGCAACACGCAACAAGTTATGAAATCAAAACAAAAATCAAGATGCTTTGACAACATGCCTCTGGCACCAAAAATTCATACGGCAAATTCTTTGTACTATGCAGTGTGAGAAATTCTTGGAGGCAGCACAGTGGATTTCAGCTACAGAAACAGATAGATAAATATTCTGAACCTAAATATGTCTCTGGTGAATTCAATAGCCAAACTCCATTTTCACTTGAATAGGAGTATGAGCCAGGCACTCTTTCTTTCATTAAGAAATGGATTGCATGCCAGATGAGTGTGCTTGCAGTGCAATATCTAGCTGAGCAGCCTCTTGGATGTGGAGGGGCCAAATGTTCTGCTGGTGTATGCAAATGAAACTCCTTTGACATCAATGGAGCTGCACCCATTTATACCGACAGAATATTTGGCCCTGCACCTTTACCAGTCCATGATATAAAGCTATTCTTCATTCTGAGCCAAAGCATTAAATATATGCAGACTTTTGATTATCAAGGGATTCTTGTCTGCCTAGCAGGGTTTGGTTTGAGGCACTCAGGGTCTGTCCTTTAGAGGGAGAAGTTTTTATTGTAATTTACTTTTTAGTGAATAAATATGGCTCTGAAATAGGCTCTGGGCTTTCGTTCCGCTTCTTTGGCTCTGGGTCAGAGCAAACTCATTGCTTTGTTGTGTGTGTTCAGGTAACAAGCATATTTAAAGGGGTTCCATTGCTCTTTGGGAACCTGCTGGAAAGTGTGTTGAATCATTAATTCTGCTGTATATTAGAAATACCTTCACCCAAGCAATCTCTGGACCTTTTTGATTTGGAATGCGCTGTGATTGCATTCTCAAAAGGAAAGGATTACACAGCCAGTGACTCTGAAAATGGATCGTGCTATCTTATACCGAAGGGTGAAGTATCCAATCTTGTTTAGTGAAGCGATGATCAGTATGTGCAAGTGATTTTTCAGTTAGATAAATTGCTCACAGGAAAACATATGAAATATCTTAATTTCTTCCCATTCACCCACTCAACCTTATTCTGTTAGATACAAGAGTGTGGTTTATTACTTCAACGTCTGGAGACCAATGAATTTAGCTTTCTGCAGAGGAGGATCCATAAAAAGCAAATAATTTGGAAGTCTTGCAATGGATGGTACCTACAGTCCATCATCCCATGTGATGAACTACACCATTCTGCTATGAAGGCCAGTGCTCAACAGTTTTTATGGAGTTTAATGATTACTGAAGTCACACTGATTACACAGTGAAATTATTTACTTGTAGTAAGGGGAAGAGCTGGGGTATAAACATTAACTGAATCAGAAGATTCTGTTGACTTCTGTGTTAACTGAAAGGTTGAAAAGGTTGTAAGTAGAAAGGCAAAGGGAAGCATTAGAGATTCTGCCCTCCTGAAGAGTCAAACACTTCCAAAGAATAAAGTGCTTTGAAACCAAAAAGCATTGGCATGTCCTGAGTTAAATAGAAAGATGCTAACATGGACACTCTTCAGAATTACTGTACAATATTAACACATGACCTGTTCATTGCCATCATCCGAAATGTCGTATGCTAAAGAAGAGGCAAGTCTTGCCTGATATACCTGGGCCTAGATTCATTTTGTCACTGCAGAAAGCAATATATTGTCTTGGCAGGCCTTAAGGCATCTCTGTGATCATGCACTAAACTATGAGATCTTATCAACTGCACCATGGCCTCGTTACCTAACAAAAGAGATAGCACAACCCTGAAAGCATGGCAAATAATTGCTATATATTTCAAAGCAATCACCAAATCCTCACCCTAGCCCCGCTATAGACCTGTCCAGACTCATGGAGGGCTGGGAATACCTCAATATCACAGATTGAGAGGAAAACAGCCTACTCCAGTTCAAAAACTTCCTAGAGAGACACTCTATAAATGTGTATCAGCCTGGAAGGAATAAGGCCCACTGCCAACTGGCTTAGTAACACTTTGTCATTTCTTCTGTGGAGGAGGAAGAGGGATAAAATAAGGAAAGAATTTCCCTTTGTATATAGAGAACTGTACCTTCATGTTATTTTGACATAATTTTCTTGTAACCTGTCTACATATCACTATTTAAACATTTGTCAAACTACGGATGGGATGACTCATCTAGCTGAAGAATAACCCTAATTGGTCAAAGTTTCAGGACGCACTGTACCAAGCTATAAAGAAACACAATCTCATATATTAGAAGTGACAAGTTGCAGAAACTATCTAAAATTCCAGGAAGAGGTAAGACTGAAATAAAAATTATTGCCTAGGGCCAGTTGTTGCTGTCAGACTTTATGATAATTAAAGAGACAGGATCTGTACTACTCTAGATGGATGAAAGATACACATATGTAAGTTTAGATCCTGACTTCGGCATGCTCATGTTAGAAGGCTGTCTAATAATGTATCAGCCTCTTCAGGAAAAGATATCCAGCAAGGGAAAATAAGGGGCATATAAGGATTCGACTGTCAGGTACATAAGGTCCTGAAACTTCCCCCAGAGAAGAAAAAAGTTTTCTGTGATAGCTACATGGCTTGAAGAAAATGAGAGCCTTCAGAAAACCTTCTTTCCCTGAGAGCCTTCAGAAAACCTCCTTTCCTTTCCCATGTTAGTCTGGTTCAGCAAAACAAACAAGGAGTCCTGTGGCACTTTTACAGACTAACAAATGTATTTATTGCATGAGCTTTTGTGGGTAAAATCCCATTTCAGCTCATGTGATAAATACATTTGTTAGTCTGTACAAATGCTACAGGACTCCTTGTTTGTTTTTCTCCTGTCCCTATGAACTTTCTGGTACTGAATGCCCAAAGACAGAGAGGAGTTTAACACAGGGAAAGGAGTTGACACTCTAGGGGCAGGTCTTCATTGACGGTGGCAAATTCACCACCGTCAGATCAATCTTCCAAATAGATTGATCAGGTCTGTGGAAGACCCACTCAGCCAATCAGGAAGCCGATCTTGTAAGACCACCCCCACAGAAGGAGTAGCGCTGAGTCGGGGGGGAAGGCATTTCCCTCCGACTCAGTGCACTGAAGTCACCATGGTATGTAGGCAGAAGGTAATAGGAGGGAGGTACGCAAGGTATTTTAAGTACGTTGCGTATCTCCCTTCAATTGCAGCCAAAATCATGCCGTGTTATAGACCAGGAACATTAACAGGCAGAGGGAAAAGCAGCTCCAGAAGGGTCAGCAGCAGATGGGTAACGATCATAAACACAGAATCCCAGCAGCTACTTTCCACTCATGATTATTAATGATAGTGTCTCACTTTGCCTTATTAACACCACATTTATTTCTGGCAGAGCTGATGATAATATTGTCCTGAGGGGGAAAAGCAGGAAGCAAGACACCGCATTTCTTATATTTTAAAGATGACACTTGATTTATCGAGTGCCTAATCCACTGATAAAATGACATGTACATGAGTATAGGAGATAGATCTCCTCACTTCTATCTCCCCTCTCACCCCCCCCACACCAGCTGTTGAGCCCATTTCTCACACCTTTTCCATACCATTCATCCTGTTGAAATCAACAGGATGACTCAGTGGGCCTAAGAGACAAATGGCCAGGTTCTGTTCCCATTTACAGTCAAGGATCTGGCTCACATACATACAAATACTCTAATTTTAATTGGTCCATTAATGAGAATGTGCAGATGACATTTCTAGCATATCACTCACTGGAATGCTGTACAAAGCAATTAGCCAGCAACAGAAAATGTTTATCTCATTTATATGGTCTTTTAAAAAAGAAAAAACAGCTTTTAAAAGTGTAGCCAAAACAGAGATGATAAAAGTTAAGCATTTACTGTGCTTTCCTCTTACCGAAAGCAAAAGCAAAATGATTTTAATTAGCATCAGATAATAGACTTGCCTATAACCAGAGGGGTATTTTTAATAACTTTCCTAAAATGTGCATCCATATAAAAATAAGCATAACAGAGAAAAAATCCAGTACAAAAGTAATAAAATATAATCTATTATCTCAACTCATTTTGGTCAGGAAATAATATCACAAACCTAATACAATACATGGGAGTGGTTTGTAGTCTTATCCATTTTCAGGCATGAGGCTGAGTGATTAATAAGTGACAGTCAAAAGTACAGAATGAAAATCATATGGACTTAAAGGAAAGGAAATAGCTTTAGAAAGAAACTGTTGCACTGCCAGATTGCATGGGAAGAGCTGTGAATCCACATTGAGTCTCCAGTGAGCAAAAGGAAAGCCAATTTAAATATTTAAACTGACATTTCTGATGTAGGGCTTTGGTACCATGGCCTGCTTCCCCTAGTCTGTCTCTTTGCCAAACTATTTACATTATGTGCAGGGAGAGGTCAAGAGTAGGTGGAATGGGGAGGGAAAGATATGGATCAGAAATACAAGAGGAGAGGACAAAAAATCAAGAGGAGCATCTGAGCTACAGAAGAAGGTTGGAGGGGTCGAGCAACCAGAACAATAAGATACCGCATAAGAGGAGAAGATGAAACAAGATTTATAAACTTGAGCGGACTACCTTTTTAGCCATATATTCTAACAAATTATGGGACTCCAACATGAATAAAACAGAAGGATCAAATCCTGCTGGGTTCTTTTTTAAATAATAGGGTCAGATCCTTGGATGGAATTAAAATCTGATCTGGCAGTGTTTGTTTCCAGGCTGAGGACTGTAGGATTGAGTTCTACATAGTTACAGTAATGACTATGATTCCATATATTAGGTGACTATGGCGCTATGCACATCTTTAGACAGGGTGCTGTATCTTATTCCTCTGTGAATCTGTTTCCCAGATACAGTATATAATTCCATTGCTGGTTTGCATAATGCACACTGGGACATGTATGCAGGCGTTTCCACGACCTGGGACTTTAGACTCCTGGACCCTCTGTAAGTACATTACATTGTTGCTGGAATCGCTGCACCACGAATAGAAAATGAGCATGAAGACTTCTTGCAATTGTATCACTGATCAATGGAGTAAAAATCAATGGCATGATACAGCCCAGTGTAACTAACTGTGATCAAAGCACAATGTTCTTCCTGAATAAAAGAAACCACTAACACATATTCATAGATCACCTGAAAATGAGTCACAGATTTAAATATCCCAGATCAAATCAATGGAGTTACCCAGGTCTGCCACTCGGTGAACTGATTAGAAACAGAAATTAAACAATTCAAGTGTTTTACAAAAATGCTTTTTAAAAACCCTGAACATTCTAGCAAGCTGAACCACCTCAAACTTCAATAAAGACCAATTAAATTGATTTTTACTGGATCATGTTTTTGTGTATTATATTTTCACATATCTCAGTGTCCAAAGTGCAGTTTGTCTCCTGAGTTAGTGCGGATAACTGTAGCAAAATTGTGCTTCTACTTGAAGTCTGCATTGTTCTTAGTTTCAGACTTTGCTGAGGCACTCAGGTTTCAGTCTGACAGAAATAAGTGCAATTGGGCAAAATTACGGATTGAAGAGAGTATCTGTGATGTAACATACGAAAATTCTACAGCAAGAAATTAAACAAAGCCTTAAATTACTGCAAGCCCAATCCTAGCTTTTCAGAGACAAGGCATAAGTCTTCTCTTCTTTGGGCCAGATTCTGTTCCTATTTAAGTTAATGACAAAATTTTAATTGACCTTACTAGCCATGGGATCAGACTTGATAAGATTGCATTCCATATTTAGTTAAAACATTAGAGCTGCTCAAAGAAAAGCGAGGAAATATTTGTTGTGTCACACTTTGGGTCTGATTTTAGGAGGAGCTAAGCCTCCCTAACTCACCTGCAGTCAAGAAAAGCTGTGGGCATTCAGTGTCTGATCTTTTTTGGCTCTGAGTAGACTGGTTGGTAATTTTTTGACAACATGTTTTTTTCATTGGAAAATGACAATTCTTTGAGAGAGTCAATTTTGATGAATTTCTTGTTTGTACAAATTTTGGATAAAAAGTTTGAAAAATGCTGAAACTTTTGTTTAATTTTTTTGGTCGAAAGTCATTTATTTCAAAATGTAAGCTAGCTATAGTTTTTAAAAGTATCAATTAAAAGGGTCAAAATCTAGACAAAACATAGAAAATGTAAAACCAAATATTTCAATTGACTTGAACTCAAAAAAAATTGGGGTTGTTGTCAGTTTGCAAAAAAATTTTGAGATTTTTGTCATGATTCAGTATGGGAATATTTTTTTTTTTGAAATCTCAAAAATTTTCCCAATACAGGAAAACTGTTTCTCTACACTATTTCAGTGTTCCTTCATAAAATAACAGCCTAAATCTAGATTTACAGAAGTGCTGTGTCAGCTCAACAGTTTCTCCCTCTCACCAAAAGAAGTCAGTCCAATCAAAGATATTATAACATCCACCTTGTCTCTCCAATATCTTGTGATCAACACAGCTACAACAACACTACAAAACCTTATCCCTATTCAGGCAAAACTCTGTGGCCCCAGTGGTAAATACAGCATTAAGTTCTGACATTTTCACTGTTGCATTGTATCAGTTATTCTGCAGTACATAAAGCTGACATCTTAAAGTAGCAGGCAATGACCATTTCTTACCTTTAATCTTTCTGTTACGCCATCAGTGAAACTGACTGTGAATTCAGCAATTTTTGGCACCCTGAGTTTTCCTTTGTTCTTCTGGTCAGGCTGATATTCTGTTCTTGTTTTCACAATCACCTGAAAAATGTCAGCACTTTTAAAGCAGACATTTTTGTAATCTTAAAATAATTGCTTTTCAGTATGCCATTTCGCTGGACACAGTCATTGTCAAAAATGTTACAAACATTAATACAATTTGAGAATTAGGCAAAATAGATTATATTAGAGAAAACAACTTCATCCATTATTGAAATGCAATCACCTCTGAAATGAAAGATCAGCTATTTAACAGTACACAACAGTAGTACACAATACGATAGCATCTGGGAGATACAAACACTTTGGGAATGGAGGTTGTCTGGAACTCTGAAAATGTTGGTAACTTTGAACAAAGTGTCATGGTTGCGCTTACAACTGAACATTGACTTAATACTGCTTTGAAATTTTGCTATGCAGAACAAAAATGCTGCTTTTAACCACCTTAATTTAAATGAAACAAGCACAGAAACAGCTCCTTGTCAAATCCTTTTAAAAAACTTTCCCTTTATTTCTTTAATGTAAGACTGGCCCTACTAGATCAGAGCAGTGGTCCATCTAGTCCAGTATCCTGTCTTCCAACAGTGGGCAATGCCAGGTGCTTCAGAGGGAATGAACAGAATAGGTTTCTAACAAATCAGAGGCTAGGGACACTTCAGAGCATGGTTTTGCACCCCTGCCCATCCTGGCTAATTGTTACTGATGTGTACCGGGGCATTTTAGCAATCAGCCAAGCCACTGCCTATTATTGGGGTAGACTAACAGTTATTCAGCTTGCTGCTTTTAGCCATTTTTAGGCCTTTGCAGAAAATTTAGCATAATTAGGCAAACTGGGAGGGGGTTAGAGAGTGAACCTGACTGTGCATTCTCCCTCTCTCTGAATATGCTGAGGTGGATGTCTGTGAAAAACAGGAAGTCTGGATATATTTTAGAGCTATGGGGAAATCTAGCTACTAAATTAACAGCTCAAGATTGCTTGTTTAACAATTTGTGTGTGTGTGAGATATATCTGTAACTTTTGTTTCTGGCCAGTGATTGATTTTGTTTAGTCAGCTATATAACCTTTTCTTGACTGACATGCAACTTTTGAGGTATAAGAGGGAAGTAGTGAATCTGAAGGAAACACTTCATGAACACACTGGAATATTCACAGACACAGATGGAAGGACCGGCCATTCAGAAACCTGTGACTGATTTGTGGGATAATATTAAGTTTTGGGGTACTCTAATTATCTATTATATTGTGTTGCTTATGGCTAATAAGTGGAGACAGTGGTGAAGGTAATCCTGAGGGGGACTGCTGGGGACTGCAAGTAAACCTTTTAAGTCAGCGATTCCCAACTTTTTTGGCTCAAGAGCCACAGATATCATTTTTACAACCCTTAAGGGCCACCAGTGTCCGCCAGCAGATCCCACCCCCAACTGCAGCCAGATGTAAGGAGTTCGGCTGTCTGCTTGCTGATCTCCTGTTTCCTTGGCTGCAATGAAGAAACTGCATATATCCTGCAGGTGATCCCTAGGTGATCCCTAGTTCTTGTGTTATGAGAAGGAGTAAATAACACTTTCTTATTTATTTTCTCCACACCAGTCATGACCTCTGTAGACCTCTATCATATTCGCCCTTATTTGTCTCTTTTCCAAGCTGAAAAGTCCCAGTCTTATTAATTTTTTCCATATATGAAAATTATTCTATACCACTAATCATTTTAGTTGCCCTTTCCAATTCCAATATATCTTTTTTGAGATGGGGTGATGAGATCTGTAAGCAGTATTCAAGATGTGGGCCTACCATGGATTTATAAAGAGACAATATGATATTTTCTGTCTTATTATCCATCCTTTTCGTAATGATTTCCAATATTCTGTTAGTTTTTTGACTGTCGCTGCACACTGAGTGGATTTTGTCAAAGAACTATCCACAATGACTCAAAGATCTCTTTCTTGAGTTATAACAGCTAATTTAGACCCCATCATTTTATATGTATAATTGGGATTATATTTTCCTGTGTGCATTACTTTGCATCTATCAACACTGAATTTCATTTGCTATTTTGTTGACCAGTCACCCAGTTTTGTGAGATCCCTTTGTAACTTTTCACAGTCTGCTTTGGACTTTACTATCTTGAATAGTTTTGTATCATCTGCAAATTTTGCTACCTCCCCGTTTATCCCGTTTCCCAGAACATTTATGAATATGTTGAACAGCACTGGTCCCAGTACAAATGACTAAGGGACACTACTATTTACTTCTCTCCTTTCTGAAAACCGACCATTTATTCCTACCCTTTGTTTCCTATCTTTTAACTACTCACTGATCCAGGAGAGGACCTTCCCTCTTATCCCCTAACAGTTTATCTTGCATAAAAGAGTCTTTTGTGAGGGACCTTGTCAAAGGGCTTTCTGAAAATCTAAGTACACTCAACTCACCGGATCACCCTTGCCCACATGCTTGTTCATCACCGCAAAGAATTCTAGTAGACTGGTGAGGTATGGTTTCCCTTTACAAAAATCAAATTGATTCTTCCCCAACAAATCATGATCATCTATGTGGCTGGTAATTCTGTTCTTTACTATAGTTTCAACCAATTTGCCTGGTACTGAAGTTAGGCTTATCAGTTTGTGAGTATCAGGATTACCTCTGGAGCCTTTTTTAAAAATTGGCATCATATTAGCTATCCTCCAGTCATCTGGTACAGAAGCTGATTTAAATGATAGGTTACAGACCACAGTTAGTTGTCCTACACTTTCACATTTGAATTCCTTCAGAACTCTTGGCTGAATACCATCTGGTCCTGGTGATTTATTACTGTGTAATTTATCAATCTGCTACAAAACTTCCTCTAATGACACCTCAATCTGGGATCATTCCTCAGATTTAACATCATACTGTGCTGTACAGTATTTGCTTTTTTTCCCACCTCCTCTGTTGCCCGGTTGTATACCTCTGGTTCCAAATGAGGCCTGTGGCTGACCAATCGGTTTATAACTCTGATGTTCATAACTCTGAGGTTCTACTGTAGTAAAAAACAATGCATGCAATTGAATCTGCAAAAGGCGTTCCACTGGACTATATAAATTATTTACATTGTGTTAGGACATTGAGGTTATCACTTCTGCTCTTTTGTAACCACAAAACCAAAGACATTACTTTCATATCTCCTCCAAATGACAGAACTTGCAACAACACATTCAGTAGCCCAGCTAAAGAAAGAGCATAACTTACTAACAGCCCAATTCTGTGAGCCACTGAACGCTCACAATTAGGCCCTGAGCTACTAAGGCTATGTCTAGACTAACAGCGGGAAAATCACCGCTATCAGTGTGCTCTTCCGGGTGCAAGTGAGCAATCTGTCAAGACCACTCAATCACTAGAGTTTGCAATAACAACTCCAGCCCCACAAGAGGGGTAGCGTGAAGGTGACCAGATGGCATTGCCGTTCGCCTTAGTGCAGTTTGTAGGGGGAGGTAAGTGGGTGTTAATAAGGCACCAGGAAATACACCAGGTATTTTACTTATCTTGTGGATCTCCCGTCGACTGCAGCCGAAAAGTGCAGCAAATACAGACAATGGCTAACATTACTTTCCACCTTCTCCTTAAATGTTCTCATATATCACCACTGACTGATCCTGTGCCTACTTAGCTTTTAAGAACGATGACAAATATTTCAAGATGCTATGGTTACAGACTTTTAAACGGACACCGCCAAATTAATAACACTGCAACTTGAGCTAAATCAAACCTGTTCATAATCTAGTGAGAATAACTCTATATAAACCCACCAAAATAATTATTACACACTAAACACATGGCTGCATCTAGAGTTGGCCAGGAGATGATCTGACAGAGACATAGTCTGAAACCTGATACCGTTTGAGAGAAGGAGATGTCATCTCCATTCCTTTAAAAAAAAGAGAAGAAATGGCACATAGAGTGTCTAAAGGGAGAACTCCTACAAAAAGGCAATACACACATGCAGGGAACAAAATTCTGGCATTCAGAGGAATTTGATCATTCAAAATATGGGAATTTCTCGGCAATCCTTAAAACAACCATTGAACAAAATTGGCTAGATTTTGTAAAATGAAGAATATCATGTCTGATTTGGATCAAAAAGTTTCCCTAGGATTCTCCTTTTGCATTTAAATCATGTGAAACTTGGAGAAGAAGGAAACCAACCTGTGGTTCAAATACAAAGCACTTAGCGAATAGCTAATATTTAAACCCTTGAATCATATACCTTTCCATATTATTTGTTCTGAGAGCAATTGTAACAGCCTTTAACAGAGTCAAAAAAAGTGATTCAAACACATTTATATTAAAATAGCCTTTTAGAACACAATGAACCCAACGTGAGCCTTGGTAGCATTACACTAAGATTGGTGAAGGCACACCAGAGTGCATTTGGCCAGCCAAGTCTGAAGTAATGCTGTACCTTCTATGCAGTGGAGAGCAGACTAAAGACCCAGTCCTACTTGGTCCTCACTCAGTTATCACTCAGGCAAAACTCCCCTGACGGTAGTGTGAATTTGCCTGAGTAAGGATAGAGCTAAGAATAAGTAAGGATTTCAGGATTTGGCCCAAAGAGAGCTGAGACTGCTCAGACCCACATCTGAGTGGGCCCTAACTCTCCACTCTTCCTCTTTGCCCTTTGCAAAGCCTGGACAGTAAATAATAAAGTGCCTGCAAATCAGTGCTCGGAAAATACCTTTTGTTTGATTTTTCTACCATCTACAATACCTACATCTCCTCTACTCTGCTTTTTCCAGGTGTACATATTTTTTCATGTAATTACAGGAAGCAATGCAGAACTAATGCAACAGTGTTCATTTTTTTCCTGCAGCATCTGATTTATTTCCAATTTAATCCCTTTGTCTTCTTTCAAATTCATGTCACTTGTTTAATGTAGTTCTTGTGTGTAGATAAATCCTATAACTATAGGTATTCAGGTCTGCCTTTATGCGCTGATAGTAGCCCTCAACACTATAAAGTTAGAAAATTAAATATTAAAAAC
Organism: Pelusios castaneus; assembly: GCA_007922175.1. Classification (NCBI taxonomy): domain Eukaryota; kingdom Metazoa; phylum Chordata; order Testudines; family Pelomedusidae; genus Pelusios; species Pelusios castaneus. Next base: position 4,417,025 of record ML685833.1, read on the forward strand.
CTCACTTGTTTCTATATATAATTTGTATTTTTTCCTGGACGTTTGTTATTCACCCTGCTTTTCTTACTCGCATTTTTCCTTCCTGTCTGGGTTCAGCCAAGGACCTCTCCATCATAAGGGTTTAGCTGTGCTTGCCACAACCAGGAGCTTACTGTGATTTTGCAAATAAACCTTGCCAGGCCCATCTGACCTACTGAATAGTCCACTGCATCATTTTGAAATAGTCTTCTCAGGAAGAAAGGAGGTGGGGAGAGAAACCCATCTTCAGTTATCAGGGAAACTACTTGGAGCCCGCTTTGCTGATTGCTCTTAAACCTATGGGGGGGTATGGCCCTAATTGCTCCACTTATCCATATGTGGTCAGATTCACAAGGGTGTAAGAGAGCTGTAATAGAGGCATTTAGGAGTGTCTTCTAACACACACAAGCTGGTACATTCCAAAGGCCAAATATTTGCTCTCCAAAAGTATCTTTATCAGGCAGCTGGTGGAATGACTGCAGAAAGAAGGCAGACTGGCAGAGGCCAAGTGTGGATCCTATCTTTGTAATAGTCTCTCCACTCTATCCCTAAACTGCCATTCATTAAGCCCAATGCAAGGAGCGCTGAGCCTTGAGCTGAAGTTAACCCCTTGTTCACCAAGGACCATCCAGCACCCAATCACACAGGAGTGAAAAACCATCCCAGTCAGAGTTACGTTAACAGTCTCCAGAGAGAGAAATGAGCTCCATCAGGTGGTCCAGAAATCCTTCCACAGACCAACCTATTTTCCATTCAAATACTTGCCTAATATGGCTCTCTATGCATCTCTCTAAAGTGATGTCTCTGGAGGAGATATAAACTAAAGCTGTTCAAAGCATGGTAAAGAGTTTTTATTCAATTTTTTTGGTGATCTTTTAAAATAATTTTTGTTTGTTTGCTTGTTGAAAACTTGGGGATTTTTTGGTTTGATTTTCAGGATTTTCTCCCCATGTCCCAGTTTTACATACAAAACAGTGCCTGTATCATTATCCCTATCATGTGGGCCAGGAATCAGAAACAGAACCGGAGAAGCGGTTTGCTGAGTAACACCAGCCAGCTGGAGTGGAGTCAGGAGTAGAACTCAGTGCTCATGACTCCCAGTCCCATGCTCTACCCACTCGCCAACACTACTCAAAATGGCCCATGTTTTCTTAGATTCCCCCCCTACAGAAAACTAAAGGGAGCGGAGTTGGGACAGCGGCACATTAGGGGATAACAATGCCTTCAAGGCACACTCCATCTGAACACAAGGAAGCCCATGATAGAAGGGGCTAGGAGAAGACATGACTATATGGTTAGGAAGTTAGATCAGGTGGACAGAGGCTATCCACAGCATAGTCCCCCTTAATCTGATTGGGATACTGCAGTGTAAGATCACCCTACACACATTGAAATAAAGGGGGATTTTATGAGAAGGGCATGGTGCCCACCAAGGGTAACTGGCAGAGATTAAACTCAGGAACTTCCTCACTAAAAACATTAACCTCCGCCTCTTGACCAAGACCAAGTCCACGGGCTGGCAGCTGCAGCATCCTCATTGGCCTCTGTGACGGGATGCACATCCGTGCAGCTCTAGGGCATGACCTGTATAACTTTTCTGTTCAGTTTTGCAGTGTAATTGTGTGATTTGATGCCAATGCACTATGCCAGATTCCTCTGTGAATGCTCAGAACATATGCCACGTGATTACCATGGTGCCATGTTCCCTGCTGCGACATGTATGTATAGATGTGAAGCATGTTACAGGGTTCAGACTCTCAGGACTCTCTCTAGCACAGTGGCTGGAGATTTACATGTCAAAGGGGATGCTAATGCACTCCCTGGCTCAGGTAGAAGTGAAGAGAATCTCACAACAGGACAGTGAGGGGAGGGGAGGGGCTGTCAGCAGTTTGTTAAAACAAAGACAGAGAGATTGTGAGAGGGGGGGAAGCTGCAGGTTTTCGGCCGGTGAAGACACCATCTTGCAACCAACTTCAAGCAAGATCGGGGCCCTGCCTGAGAACAGGCAGAGAATGGCTGTAAAACATCAAACAGCCGAACACCATGCGCATAATCTTGGACTCTGAGGTCAGTTTAGGTAGAGATGTTAGATTAACATGCGGTTTATACCTTTTATTTGATAGTGGTCACTCCTGACTCATTTATAGTATGATTCTGCCTTGATTGGCCATGTTCTCACTTGAAATCGGACTCTGATCAATAAACTAGTATTTGTTTTACCTAAAGCTGTGTGGTCCCTAGAGGGTGTGGATGTGGAAGACTGGGCACAATCCACTTCTTTGTTAAGTGGACGGATTTGAGACTAAGGTGATTGGGAGTGGGTCCCAATCCCTGTAAGGCAGTGGCTCCCAGAGTAGTGTCTGGGGCTGGGTGTGCTCGCTTGGGGACCAATGCCTGTGTGGCTAGTAGATTTTCACCCACTGCCTGGGACCAATTACACGCTGGTGGGGACTGACTCAGGAGTGAGTGGTCACCCAGCAGAGCGGGGTGAATTGGGGTTCAGGAGCGGGGTTCAAGTGGTCATAGCAGCACACCAGACTGGATTTGAGGAGCAGCCTGTCACAGCCTCTTATAAAGATCAGCCACTAGAAAGGGACAAAGAGTCTTAGTTGGGCAATATGAGTTAGAGGGGCTTGTGGGATCACAATTCCTAATGAAGCTATTCTGCATGGGAGGCGGCTTGGAAGCTGCATGGTGGGCACTGAGTCTCCACACCAAAGCCCCAGCTCTTCAAAGATGGCCCAAGATCCATGGGTATTCTTTGCCAATGTCAAGCAGTCTGTGGCTTTAGAGGGCCAAGTCTCCTACCAATTCCAGAAGCAATAAATTCAGCTCCTCTAGTGGGACACTGTTTAGGGAATTCTGAGAGCTCAACCTAACTTATTTTCCAGGCCCTATTTGTATGTAAGGGACAAATGGCCATTATTCCATAGAAAGCTTTGCGACATTTAGTTCATCTTAAATTTCCTGTTTATGTCTTCTTTCCTAATATTTGAATTATGTCCCCTAGTTCTTGACAGCCTGATCACTATGAAAATCGTCACATCTCACTTGATTCAATAATCTGAACTCTTCTGTTAGGTCATCTCAGAATATGCTCCTTTTGTCTACTTTCCGATCACTTTTCACACCTTGTTTAAGCATTGTAATGTCTCCTGCACTGCAACACACCCTTCCCACTGACATCTCTGCCCTTCATTTCTCCTACTCTCCTTCCTCCTTTCGAACTCCTGCCCAAACCTCCTTCAGAAGTGGGTTTTCTTTTTGCTTCCTTTCATGTAGCACACTATGAAAGCATACCAATCACCTTCTCAATCCTCGTTCAAATCCCTCCTTAAAAGAAGTTCTTCTGTAAGATCTATCAGTAGTACCCCTCCAAAGAGGTGTATATTGGGCCTTTAAAAGTGGTGAGAATGATATATGCCATGTTGCTCCGTTGCCTGTCAGTAACATTCACCCTTGCATACAAGCAGGATTTTGGCCGATGAGGACTTTTAACAACAAAGTCATGGAGATCTATATCTAAAGGCACCTGCTATTTTCGGTGTAATTCTCATCTCACTGGACTCAGTAGCAAAACCCTTTTTGTCTGCAATGAGTCCAGAATCAGGCACTTTGTTATAATAGTATGTTGGCTTTGGGAGATTATGGGTACATTGTGGTAAAGAACAATAGATCAGATGCTTTGTGTGCATGTTAAAAACTATTACCTACATCCCAGGGGGAAATAAATAGCAGAGAGAACATTGGGAATTGCAGATATTCAGGTTATGAAAGAGAAAGAAAGACTCTAATCAAGAAAATGATATTCAAAACCATTTGCGTTAAGTAGGCACAGAGTAGATGTGAAATGTAACATAAGGGAATTACTATAGCTTTTAAAAATCAGATTTTCCTGTAAAAGGATGAAGTAGGAGATTCAGAAAATGAACTGACATGAATTCCAAGTCTTTTCTTTGCCTGGTTAAATGTAATTTCATTTATTGCTACTGTATAGTTGTGCTTGAGCTCTGCATTTTCCCCAAAGAAATGAATAATATTTAACATAACTGGCATTGTGAAAACTTTAAATTATTCATTTAGAAAAGGACACATAGCCCTCATGTAATTCCCACTTCACTGCCAAGGCACATGTAATATATGACAGTGCAGGTAGTGCAAATCATGAAAATTTAGAATACCAGTTCCCAGGATTATTAATAATGGAAAGTCTCTCACTCTGAAAGGCTTTGGGACTGGCAAGACAGACATAAAATGTGCTGTTCCTGCCAAGGAGAAAGGTTTCTTCCAAGCTGACCTTTGTAGTCCCACAAAACCTTGATATCTCCTGAATTTGGGGAGAAAGAAATTCATGGAGTTGCAGATTTTAGGGCCAGAAGGGATCACCCAACCTGACTTCCTGTGTCACACAGGCCATAGAATTTCATCCAGTTACTCCTGTATTAAGCCCAATACCTTATATTTGATTAATGCATGTCTTCCACAGAAAGACATCTAGTCTTGGTCTGAACAGGATTGGGTACCCAAATCCCCTTGTCGGCTTTGAAAATAGCCTCAAGTTTCTGCAGGCTGTGCACAGTGACTTCAGTTCAGGGCCAGCCTTAGTGCTTATGTTTATATTAGAGCTTGTGGGAGAAAAACTGTAGTACCTGAAGTAAGCTCATGGGGGAGAGCTTTTAGCAGGTGAGCTAACTAACCAAAGGGGTTTTCCTGGACTTTTCACTTCAAGGAAAGATACCAAAACACATCCTTCTCTGTTACACTGGCCAAGCTGTGATTAATGGCACCGATGGGCAAACATAGGAAGGCAGAGGCCTAGAATAGGGCCTCCTTGTGATTAAAATAAGCAGCAACCGATTTACATTTAAGAAGAGGAAAGCAGCATTTTTTATATATTGATGCACAAGCCCTGACAGCACATGAGTTTTGACCCATCTGACCACCCATTTAAGAGGCATCAAAAGCAAGTCTGGCTTGTGCTCTCATTCTCAGAAGCCATAATCCACAGCTGGCAGGACTGTTACTGTTACAGACAGAAAGTAAAATTCCCTTTAAAATAAAATCGAAAAAACTCCTGTTCTCTGATTGCAAAACAAATCCAAACATAAACATAAGCCAAGGCCTGAGATCCTTCCTCAGGCTCAATATCTCATTGAGGTGAGTGAAAGTTTCTCTTGAGCAAACATCAAGTAAGGTGGAATTCGCCCTTTCCACTTAACCCACACTCTCCCTTAGGTTCAGCAGATAAATTGGCCCATCTAAAGTCCCTCTTTCTGACTTTCACCCTTCAGGATTTCTCCTCTAAATAATAAAGTAACAAGGATTGCTGATGATATTTAGCAACCTCTCCTTTTTTTATAACATATATTCTGTTACTGCTAAATCCTGCTCCAATACACCTAAGATCTGACCCCAGGCCACAGAAGTCAATACAGTTGATTTCAGTGGGCTTTGAATCAGGTCCCTTGTCCTTTGGCATGTGCTCCATTCCTCAGGCCAGGGTAGAACCAAAAACACAAAGGCATCATAGAATCATAGAACTGGAAGGGACCATGAGAGATCATTGAGTCCAGTCCCCTGCATTCGTGACATAGCTAACAAGTGCAGTAACAACACATACCTGGAGATGAATACAAATCCATTTAAGACCAATATATTACAAAAGACTTCCACCAACAAATTATGGTAATAATCATTAGCATTTTCATGATCAGCCCATCAGTTTTAATGCTTTGTTTTGTTTTTTGTTTGGTTGGTTTTAATTTTTACAGGTGGTAACCACTGCCTGAGTGATTTAAATCCTAGTTTGGGCAACTAGTGCCTGAGTTTGTCCAGCTGCCTTATGGTAGCATCAAAATGAGTTGTTATTATGCATCTTTGGTTTTTCTGAGAGCACCTGACACATTTTTGATAAATCATATTAATTTATTTTAGTTTTTTAAATTAATTTTCAGTCTTGTTTATCAGAGCTAGAGGTAAAGAGCTGGTTTACCCTTTCATTTATACCAGTTCAGATTACTGTAACTTTATTGATTCACTTAAATTACTGCTAATTCATACTGGTATAAATGGACAGAGAATCAGGACCATTATCCCTTATTTTGGCACCATTTTGATTTCTGCAAGGGCAGGCCAATTAATTCAGTTCTGTGAGATATGTATCAAAATTGAATTAATATATATATACATTCAGTTCTTTATTTATAGAAAACATATAAACACAAATACCTAATATGTGTATACATTTAGATACATTTTGTTATGTATTTTCTATATATAAAGAATCACACACACACACACACACACACAATATATATATATATAAACACACACATTGTTATGTATTTTCTGTTAGTCTAGGTATTTTTCCTACACCCATCACCATAGTGTCTGTGCTTTTTTACATATTTTCTTACCCGTGTCTTTCAGTCATTATCCGTGTTAAATTTGCTGATATTTCATTTTCCCCTGAAATTCAATCCTTCTCTGTCTTTTGTATCCACATGGCATTTATCACTGTGGTATCCAAGCACCATATTGCAACAAGCCTTTTTATCCCCATAAGGGGTAATGACAGTGAGATCTCTTGGTATCACATATTATCTCCCTATAACATTATTGACATGTATCATCACTGCACATAAATAGACAAAATGATTTCATAATATATACAGTACCTTTTAAAAAAGACCCAACTAATAAACTCCATCCAACCAGTGATGTCCATTTCTGAACATTTTAGTGCTGCACATAAATGCTGTGAATATTGATTGGCTAGGAGAAAAAGCTGCTCCCTCACAGAAGCCAATAGGAAAAAAGAATATATGGAATGATCCATTACCACATTTTTATAGGGAAGGCAGTTGTTCTGTTCAGCTAAATCAAGCTGAATATCAAATGGCCCTTGAAAGGCCACCATTTAAAAAACAAACCTTGATTTGAGTAATTAAATTTAAAAACCATTCAACCTTTGTTTATTAGACAAGAATCATCTCATCACCCTCAATGCAGGTGTAAGACTCACTGGCTCACCTAAAGCCCCTTTTATTGTTAAGATGCATGCTAAGCTTTTCTATTTAATTTTTATGACTTGTTTAGGAAAAATATATTAAGCCTTTTCCCAACCTGCAATCATCAGGGAACATTTTCTGATTTATATATATATCAGTCTGTTGTCTTAAAAAAACACACCAATAAAGAAAACCCTTTTTTATTGTGTTGCATTGATAAGATACAATGATTACATGTTAATGACTATGAGAGACCAATAACAGCCGGGCTCTGAAAAGCAGGCACCTCTGGTTGTTCTCTCTGATTTTTTGTTTGTTGGAAGGGGAGAGGTGTTACCTTTTCTGGAGCTGGGAACTGCAGGTGATTTACTTCCAAGGGTGTGATCAAAGGAACCGTCTGAAAACCATCTTCACTGGATGGTTGCTTGCTGTTCTTGTCACTCAAATTACTCCCTAGCTTCACCATTCTTGGACTTCACTTTCCACACCTAAAACAAATTAAGATGACTGATGTTACAAGGGTAGGGGGTGGGTGGGGTAATGGGAATGGGTAAGAGGATGGGAGAGGGAAGAGAGGATTCTGTTTTACACAGCTTTATTGAATTCTGCACATCAGTAATTGCTCATTTGGTGGTTTGTTTGTTTTTCCCCCCTGGATTGCTAGAGATAATGCATGCCAAGTCTGAAAGAACTACACTGTTAAACAAATAAGATAATAAATAAAAACTCCTCAAAAAGCCCCAAGTGAGTCCAAATAAAACCTCTCACACTCCCACTAACAGCAAATATTGTTGAAGATCAGAACCACATTGCGAAAAGCCCTCATGCACTGGCCAAATGCACCCCCTGATGCCTGTAAATGCACTGATGCCTGTAGACTTGCCTCACAGATAAACTTGACCCAGGATTTTTGTCAGGCACAGCTATTGCTTTAACCCTTTGGTGCCTAGAGCCACCAGAAACCCTTGCTAGCAGACAACATACAAAGTGCACAGAAAAGAATGCTGCTGAAAACTGGCACCTTTCCCCTTTTTCTGTTGGTAATCAGATGATGGGGCTATTATTACAGGCTGGACGCTGCTCTCCTGTGGGCTATTTTTGTTTAAAGAAATAGTAACCTGAGAAAGGGTCTCTGATTTTAGATACAACTCCCCAAACCTGATCTGCTGTCAGAACGGGACAGGCACCCCCAGACTGGGGCGCGATGCAACTCCGGCTCAGCTCCCATTGTCTGCTCTTGATGGTGAAGCTGTGCAGGCGCACGGGGGGTGTTGCCGGAACAAAAAAAGAGACACCCCCACCCCCATTCTAGCCACAAATCCACCCGTACTTACTGCAAAGCACTCTTTCCTGGGGAGGATCAGGCCGCGCCGTGCAGGAATACAGAGCTTTCCCCGGCGCAGGGAGGTGGTGCTGAAAGGACAGCGCTCCGGTCTGGCTCCAGACGCTACTGAAGGCGAAGCAGGGAGCGGAGAGCTGAGCGCTGCTCCAGCCTGCAGCGCGCACAAACACCAGGGTGGCGGCTTCCATGTGGAATCTGGCACCACCTGCTGTTTCAGTGCGTGGCCACAAGCGCTGCAGAAAACACATCCACGGGAGCGGCCGGGCAACCGGGAAAGCGCCGACCCACCATCGCCACCTGGAGCCTGCTCAGGGAACGAAGGGGGAGTTTTCAGAGCAAGGATCCCAAGGGGAGCCCTCAGGCGCGGGGGATGGGAGCTAAGCCCGGCAACTGCAGTTATTTCATTTATGGGGCCCGGACGCTAAGGAATTTTCACAGCTGGGGCCAAATGCTGCAGCCCTCACTCCGGACTTCAGCGGGAAACTGCTCTTGGCTCCAATTAGTCAGTCTGGAGTGCAGGCTGCAGGGTTAGCCTGCTGAAGAAAGAGAGGAGGGCTGGTTGCCTCATGGAGTTAGTAGGGGGATGCAAAGCCACTCTCTTCTCAGTGGTCTGGCTCAGAGGTAACACCGACCGGTGGCCCTTGGGTTATTACGCCTATGTGAAACACACAAGGATTCCCGGGGCACTTTTAAAGACTAACATTTATTTATCGCATGAGCTTTTGTGTGCAAAAGAGATGAGGGAGGTTTCATTCAGCTTCCAGAGGACACATTTCTATGGTGCACGGCTCCATTTGGCACATTCTATATTGCACCACCACATTGGGTACATTCCGTATTGGCACCACCACATTGGGTACTATTTGGGACATTCTAGATGGCACTATTTGGTACACCCTAGACTGCCACCACAGTTGTTATGAACAAGCACAAAGGCCAAGGACTGACTGAGCTCAGACACTGTACACCTCTATTTAATCTCTACACAGGATTTACATTTCAAATACACCGCAACACCACAATAATTAGACCGTGAGAGGCAGCCTTTGCAGGATAGAGTTGAAGCTCTTCCCTCAGGAGTAGAGAAGTAACACAGGCCCATCTTTTGATGACGTAGCCTTTGTCTATGGTGGAGGGTTTTTTAAGGCATAGAGCCTTCACCAGACGCTCTGCAGCGGCACAGGTGTATTTTACTGCTGTGCCTAATCCTATTACTGTACCTGTCCTATTTGATGTGATTACAAATATAAAGCTTGGGCTCCTAGGCTTTCAATCTGGCATTTTTTTTAACAAGTATTAAATTTACTCCTAAAAGATCTGAACTGTTTGTGAAGCAGCAGCCTTTTTGGAGCCTAGCTGCAACAATGCTGTTAAATGATACCTTGGCATAGGAAAGACAAAAAAGTCTTTCATTACATTTCTGTGAGTTCATTCCAAGTGCTAAGTATGGCTGCTGAGTGTAAGAAGGGAGGAGGAGGTGTGGAGTATTACAGACTGAGCTGTTAGCACCATCTATTATTAATATGCCCAACACTTTCCATTATAAGATCTTGTTTAAATTTCTTATAACTTTATCAAACTATTTAACTGTTTTTTTCTGAAATTATCTAAGCATGGTTTCGGCCTCAGGCTGAATAATATTTATATGTATGCTATTTTATTTTTATTTCAGTCAAAATTTGAGAAATACACTAGGTAAAATACATTATTTTGCCCATGATGAAAAATTCTGGCATCCTTTACTTCAAATTGTTGTCATAGATTCATAGCGGTCCCCTGCACTCATGGCAGGACGAAACACCTGCTTAAAGCCACCCGACAGGTGTTGTCTTACTGGCTCTTAAAACTTCCAATGATGGAGATTCCACAACCTGCCTAGGCAACTTTTTTCAGTGGTTAATCATCCTGACAGGAATTTTTTCCTAATGCCCAACCTAAACCTCTCTTGCCGTAATATAAGCCCATTGCTTCTTGTCCTTTCACTGGCAGTTAAGACGACCAATTTTTCTTCCTCCTCGTGACAATCTTTTAGGTACTTGAAACCTGTTATGTCCCCTCTCAGTCTTCTCTTTTGCAGACTAAACAAACCCAGTTCTTTCAGTCTTCCTTTATAAGTCAAGTATTCCAGACCTTTAATCATTCATGTTGCTCTTATCTGGACTTTCTCAAATTTGTCCTGAAATGAGGCACCCAGAACTGGACCCAGTACTCCAGTTGAGGCCTAATCAGTGCAGAGTAGAGCAGAAGAATTATTTCTCATGTCTTACTTACAATACTCCTGTTAAAACATCCCAAAATGGTGTTTGCTTTTTTTGCAACAGCGTTACACTGTTGACCCATATTTAGTTTGTGGTCCACTATGACACCCAGATCCCTTTCCGCAGCACTCGTACTCCTTCCTAGAGAGTCATTTCTTTGGAGTAGGGCTTTGACATTTGACAGGGTCTTCATACCTTTTGTTGTCCCTATGAAAAATTCCCCCCAATATGGCCAAAATCAGCTTTAGAAAAATCATAGTTCACACATGTCTAGGAGGCACTTAGATTTTAGCAGGTAAATTCCTAGAGGAGTCTATGCACACTGGGCATGCTCCAGCCCAGGGCAGAGCAGGACTTTCCTTGCTCCTGTAGCTCTAGAATGCTGCAAGGGTTGCTGTGTTCAGACACCTCAGCTGAGCAGGGTACCTGTCTCAGCTGTGCTCTCAATGACCTCCCTGCCCAGCCAGGCCCAGGGCATCCCAATTTGAATACGAAGACGACAAAAGCCAGAACTGGTAGGGTGATGGCTTGGGGTAAACTGGAACAGGGAGACTAACAGGCTCATAGGGGAGAGGGAAACTAGGGGTGCCTTGGCAAGGACACTTGGGAAGACACTTGGGAAGGAAAGATGGAGGAAACTAGGAGCCAGTAGGTGGGGGAAGACAGATTAGATGAAGAGCTTTGGAGGCAATTGGAAATAGCTGAACAAGGGGAATTAGACAGAGAACAAAGGGGGAGGGGAAAGGAGTTGAGAAGGGACCTACTGAGGAGCCAGCATGCAGGGCTATGACTGGGACTGGTTGGGCTAAGAGATTAGAACAAGGAGCCAGAGGTGTTGGGGCAGAGAAGCACAAACCCTGAGATTGGGTGAGGAGCCTAGAGGAGGAGATTGGAACAGAGAGACAGTGGGACTCGGAACAGGGGCCAGGAGGGGACTGAAGGCTGTGGGAGGGAGACACAAATTGGATGAGGAGCCAGGAGAGGATAAATGGGACTAGCGAGGCAAGGAGACTGGCACTGGAAAACTGTGGGGCAACTGATACTGAGGCAGAGCATGCAGGGGAGAGACTAGGCCTTGCTGAGCCAAGAGACAGATTGGGATGAGTAGTTTATGCTAACACAGACAGGCTACTAGGGTTGTGGTCAGTGGCTCCCTGCTGCTGCAGCTCTCCAGCAACGCGGGGGGCTTAGCCTGCAATACACTCACCGCTGTGCCGCGACACACTTTTGTATCACAACACAGCGGTTGAGAAGCACTGTTTTAGGTGCTTGACTTGTGACTCTGGGCATTGATGTGCTAAAGTATTGAGAAGTCACAGCTGTCTGTGAAGTCAGTGACACCTAAGCAGCTTCATTCCCTTCAAATGATGTCGTTAGTGACATTTGTACAAATCTGTGCCTTTGGCACCACCTGTGCAAACCCATTGAGACTGGGCTTGTGCTATGAAGAATGCAGATGGAAAAATGGGACCTGCTTACTCAGTGGACTGACTCCCTTTCTATATTCAGACTTATTTTAGTATTAAAATATTCTTCCTCTTCATTAGTCCCATTACCTCTTCAGGGCCAACACAAAGGGGCAGCACATTGTACTCCACTCTTTCTTGTGTATTCACCAATAATATTGAATATCAAATTTCCTGCAGTTATATCTTGCAATATCAAAGGTAAGTGATTGGAACTAAATAAACAATTATGTTTAGAGTACACAAGACAATAGAACCCACTCATTCTGCCTTACCTTTCCAGGATTGACAGGTGTAAAAACTTCTTTGACACTAAAAATAAAGTTGTAAATATAAACAGGGAGCACATTAAATGAAATTCCTCAATTCCATCATCAGAAAAACGTTGCAACCTGGTAAATGGAAATTGCAGAATTTCTTCCACGAGACAAGAAATCCCTGCAGCTATTTTAGAAAGTTTAAAAGCCTCATTTTTGTTTGAAATTGTTTCTTTGAAAATCGCCAACTACAATCTTCACAAATAGATATGAAGGAGCAGTAATAAGCTTATAAAACTGGGTGCTTCATGGACATTTTAAAACTGTCAGCAAGATCCAAAGAGAGAGACATTATTAGAGGTAGTGTAAGGGAAAGCAAATGGAAAACAACAAATCAAACAGTAACTTACAGATTTTACTACAGAGTGAATACACGATCTAAACATTTCCACCCACACATAGCAGATCAATCACTAGCAATAAGAGAAAGCAGCAACATGAGCAACAAGAAATTCCATGGGTATATCAGACATTTCTTCCATCATCCAAAAAGTGCCTCTTTGTATTCTTTTAATAAGAGTCCCAGAGTCTATTATTTTCTACTTCCAGCTAAACAAGTCAAAAGAATTACAACTTTCATTACCAGTTAACTCTAAAGATGATTATTTTTAAGAGACCTAATATTTGCAACTGGCTCTCAGATATAACATTTCCCTATATTTTTAATTTCTGCTTCTTGTCAACAAGTTTGTGATAACTACAAAATAGCCCAATTTTGACCCAGTTTAAGAGTCCCAAGATATAAATCATTCTACTCTTAATTGTCTTCACATTAAATTACTCTCTCCATCTTCCCTTGTGGTCTACGATATATTAGTATTTAAACACATTTTCTCTTTCATTAAATATATTTCATCCACAAATGCATCTTCTTCACAGCTGTACACAAAACTTTATGTAGCAACATTATTTCCATCAAATCTGTGTTGGAACTCTGGGAGCAGAAGAGACCACTGGAAGAGTTCAGAGGTGTATGGACAGGCAATGGGAATAACTGAGGAGGGAAAAACCACTGTAGCACTTTCTGAAGAACGACAATTCTGCATGCCAAAGATAGTACCTTGAAAATATAAAGCACCTTCAGGGGACGAGAATAAGTGGCAATTCAACATGTAAGCAAGATGCAGAAGTATAATGACACCTTAACCACACTTCCTCCATCATGCCAGAATAGTTGAAAGTTTCTGCTAAAATGATCTTAGCAACCTCATTTTATAAATGGAAAAGCCTTGCTGAAAGAATGTTCCCTTCTGCATATATCGCAATGTTTTGTCCTATCTAGTGTAACTATCTCAAAGTGATGGAGCTTCTATCATTTTCCTTGAGAGCTTATTCCACAGTCGAGTTGGTTTTACAGTCGGAAAGATTTACCTTGTAATTAGTTAAAGGGACACTTCTAATTTAAATGTAACATAACAAGTAATGTTCCAAAGGGGTAGCCGTGTTAGTCTATTGTAGAAAGACAACAGAGTCCTGTGGCACTTTTAAAGACTAACAGATTTATTTATCACATGAGCTTTCGTGGGAGAAAATCCCACGTCGTCAGACGTGGGATTTTCTCCCACGAAAGCTCATGCAATAAATAAATCTGTTAGTCCTTAAAAGTGCCACATAACAAGTAATGGAAAAAGTAAATATATTTGTTTTTAAGTAAAGCCTATCTAATGGTAGTCCCAACAATGGAGCATTTCATGCAGCATGCAAAATTACAGTATGAATGCCAACTCCTTTTCACACACAGTGACAAGGAAAATTACAAAGCAGAACATAAAACCAATTTTTAAATGTTCATTTATTGTTAACTTAAAACATAGATGATACCATACTGGAGAAGAAGCAGCATTTCTCAGTGCACTGATGAACTGGTGAGCACAGTTCTGCTCTTGTAATCTCTCTCCATTATTTGTTAGTATAAGAACACCATATGTGCAGTAATTGCTACATATTCATAGTTCAGATTATTTATTTTCATCATGATGACCAATAACATGCACAAATCAAACATGTTCATAATCCACCTAGCAACATCCACAATTGAGCAAACCATTTGTCTTACTCAGACACACTTGGAGCAATAACCACCGATCATCTCATTGATATGTCACATACACTGAGAAAGAAGCAAAAGGGTCCCGTCCTAAGAAGTGCAGAAATCAGAGAGAGGTGAAACACTCAGAATTTCTCTGGAGGCACTTTGCATCTCTCAGGATCAAAGTATAATAATTCCCCTTTCCTTAGAGGTCTCCTTATCTTTTGCCACTGCTAAATGAAAATGTAAACATGTATTGCTTTTTACAGGCTACAATGTAAGGAGTAACTGTCATACATGCATTGTCTTCATCAGATCTAATCTCTATGGTACTACTGTCACCAACTAATCACTGATTGCTTGTGAATATTTATGGAAAAATTTCTCTGGGGTAAATGTTCTTCCAGAGCTTTCTCTCTTTCCCCCAGAATGCAAGTTTCCATTTTAAAACAGTTTCATTTGCTATTATGATTTGGTGCAAAACCTATTCTGCTCAACAAATCAAGGCATTGTTGTTTCGTTTACTGTGCAACCAGTGACCAATCATAATAGTTATATAAATGTTTATGCAATTAAACTACTAGCCAAAACACAAACTTTGCTTATGTCACTGTAAATGTATTTATAAGAACTATAAACAGTTGCATCCTATTTTCTTTTACTTACAAGACCCATTGTATCCATAAACAAAAAAATTACATACATCACTTAAACCCCCTACCAAAGGAGTCACAAAACTCAAATCACCTGCTAAAGGTCATTCTTCAACTAGAGGCCATAGGTACTAAAAGCATAGAGGATATTCTTAAAAGTTAAAACAGGGAGATTGCCTATTAGAGCATGCATGTTTCATTGTAATTTAACTTTCAGAGTAGTACTAGATCATTTGCTATTCAAGTTCTGTCTAACATCACAAGCTCTGCTCACTGTCCTAAAGTCTGCTCAAAATCACATAACAGCTGCATGTTTCTACTGAAATAATCAGCAGTGAAATAGCTAATAGTGTTATTTTTTATTTAACTTCTTTATGGGTAAGCGTTAATATTCGGACTGGGTTTCAGGATGTAGGATCATGCAAGGAGGTGCAGGGGAACCCTGCTGACTGACCCCAATAGTCAGAAAAGACATACCATTAACTTCACTCAGGAATGCAAAAGGCTGATCCATTGTTCTGTAACTATTGTAATCATTTGCACTAGTGTAAACTGAATGCAAAGTGGTACGTCCTCAGACCAACCCCTGAATTATACCACCTTAAGACAAATTGCTAACTTTTACAAAGCATTAGGCTTCTCAGTACACAAAAATAAATCTTTTACCTGAAATGTCATACGTCTGCCTTGCATTTTGCACACACCAGTATAGATTTCTTATTAAAAATTCAAAGTAACTCATGCAGTTTGAAAAGAAAACTGAAAAATATTTTCCTATCCAGAAACAACAAGGTGATATGGCATTTGCTTCTCTTTTCTGGGGTAATTGTTAAGGGACCCCAAGAGAAGGTCACTTGTTTTCCGAACTCTGATACACATGATCTGCTGCCCTGAGGTTTCACTGTTTATTCCTGGTTCCTTTTAATGAATCAATTTTAAATATCTTTTTTGTGTATGTGGCAACTCTTTTTTCTTGTTGAAGATGTCCATTGCCTGGTTCACATGGGTATGCTATTACTAGACAGTATACATTCTCTCATCTATAGTTTACCTTTAGCACTTCATATTATAAAATAAAATACTACCAGTACTGGTCACTGTGCTTTCAGGTGTTTTGAGCTGATGTTCCTGGTGTGAACTGCACCTCAGATAGGGGCTATGTACTAGAGCTGATTCTTCTTTTTCTCAGAAGTTTAACTCCACTGACTTCAGTAGAGTTACTCCAGTTCACACAAATGTATTTGAAATCAGACCACTATTAGCAGAAGCCAGACTTCATAACTATTCAAATACTGGGCCCTATTCAGCATTGCCTTGCAATCCCTTTATACTAGCCAGGCTGACTTAAAAGGCAGTAGAATAAGCATAAAGTGCCACAGAGAATACACTCAGTTCAATAGTCCTCTACACCTCAGCTACCACCCTGGCATAGGACGGGGGCATTCTGGAGTGAAATGGAGGCAGCGTACCAGCATGCCAGAGAAGACAGGGAGGTGGATCAGCAATGGAAAGGGCCATGGCCAATCTGAACTCAGGCTATTTCATGTCCCTGTAAAACTCCACTGGAGCCACTAAAACTAGGACACAACAATGGATGCTAAACTAACCCACCCCAACAGCCTCTGAACCGGGCAGATTCAACTTGCCTTTCTTCTGTCCCTGGCACATGTACCAGCAAAAGGTTTGACTCTCCCCAACCATAATCTTTGTGCAGTCATTTAGATGTGTGCACAGTGAGTGCAATATGGGGATAACATATTCCAAACAACAATGGCAGCTATTTACACCCACTTTTGCCAGAATAAATGATCAGACAAAGCAGTGAAGAATCAAGCCTCCTGACATGTAGTGTAATTTCTTCTTTTTAAAGTCAATTTAACACAGCTCTGGAGTGTGACACATATGTTTGTTACCCAAAGAACATGAACAGCACGGACATACTTCCTTCACCAGGATAATGTGTTTCTCTCCTCCCCAAGAAAGGCCAATAATAAAAGGTGAAAGAGTGGGTTTAGTCGCCATGGCCCATTCAATCTGTATCACTAAGGATATCAACTTTGGCTGTAGTTTACTCAGAATTAAACAAAGAAAATCAACTCTAGAACTCAAAATTTGAGATTTTGACAAATTAAAGAATCTTCATAAAGCTTTTCATATTATCAGACTGCAGAAATAGAATGACCAACCTGTAAAAAAAAAAAAAAAATGACAAATTTCTATTAAGCAAACAGAAATTGGTTGAATAAAATGAATTACTTCACCAACCTTCTCTAATAACCTGGGATCAACACAGCTACAACATCTCTGCATATTAAGAAATTATCAGGGTACTTACAAACTGTTACTCTTCCTGAAAAAATTATGTATTTATCTGAATTTTTTCTTTCCACAAGCAGAAATATCTACTATTTTGAGCAACATTGAAACATTACTCTACAACAAATCACTGTTTATAATGAGACCCTTAATGCCCAATACTCCAGCAAAAAGGTACAGTCTGGTTATTTACTTGCAGTTTATCATTAGGAAAAGTGAACTTAAACCTTCCCAAGTACTTTGCTGCTTGATGACACACTAGTTAATATCATCACTAGCGTGATATTAAAGCTAACTGCTGCTGAAATTCTAGTCATTGTGTCTGCAAATTCTGAGACATTTTGAGATGAAAAACTACTTTCATAAGAACAAGAAAGGTTTATAAATTATAGGTAAATGTTTTATTTATAGGGGAAAATGCACACATAAGAAAATTATTTTTGTAGTCTCCTTGTTCTAGTTACACAATTCATCAGTTAAAAAGGCTTTAAAAGTCCATCAAAATTAAGTTTCTATAACACAAGAAAATCACCTCATGTTACTATTAAAAGCAGTCAGATAAACAATACGTTTTGATTATGAAACTATCATGTGCTTGATGAGTGATGAGACCAAGAGAATTCACCTGGATTCTTATTTGAAATAATTGCTGAGATTCATGCATAAATGGATGAATGAACAGAAGGGTGATTGTAATATAATAAAATTTAAAAAATTTAAATCAATAGAATGAAAGCAGTTCATTCATTTTAGACAGAGAGCTCTTGTGTGAAATTTTATTTTGCCAAACTCTTGTTTGTTAACTATTCTGACAAGCCGATGATTATACAAAAAATATACTCATAATATAATTAACAAAATGTTTTTATTCTTTTGAACACAAACCATCACAACTTAAAGTTCATTAAAAAAGCCTTCTAAAAGTAACAATGACTAAGTGATATATTATGGTTAAGAAGGATTTCAGAGTAATACTCTGTAACTGAAAAATGTAATTGAACCCATATTAAAATGTAGCTCTCAAACTAAACTGCTAGACAAACTATACAGACTCTGATCCCACATTCATTGAAATCATTTAGTCTTTTCATTAATGTCAAATGGGTGTTGGATCAGATCTAAAATGAACACTAATTCAATGCGACACTTGAAACTGAACCTTCATTTACTTTCTTGCTACACCCATCCAAAAATGGATTCATCCTAAAGGAAAAAAAGAGATGACAAAACTGAGGCAATTTCTTGTAACATTAAAAAAACATGCAGCAGTTAGATCAAGTATATATTACATGACAAAGGCTAAAGGCTTTATTCAGATTCCTTTAATTTATACTTAAAAATTAAAAAAAATGCTGCAGTTCTAAAAGGGGACTCATCATGTATGTATTGGTTCAGTTCCTTAGCCCCATTAAATTCTAGAGGGATAGCCGTGTTATTCTATTTCAGTAAAACAAACAAGGAGTCCTGTTGCACTTTTAAAGACTAACAAATTTATTTAAGACAAGCTTTCGTGGGCATAGCCTACTTCCTTTGATGCATGAAATGAAAACTGCACTATATTAGGTGTATATATACAAGCAAGTCATGTTATTATCTGGAATGTTAACAAGGTCAATTCAAACAGTTCCAGAGGGGTATCCTTGTTAACCTCCCAGATAATAATGTGACTCACCCTTCTCTGCATGTGTATATATGCCTAATATACTTCCTCAGATGCCTGAAATGAAAACTTAAAAATCAGATTTGAACATGAAACTGCAGAATCAATATTCATATTCAAACTAGGTACCTTCAGACTGGGTTTGAATAGAGATCTTGCATGGCTGGGTCATTACAGAAGGTAATTTCCCTTAAATCACCCGTCTCAGCTCCTACCTCCCTAGTCCACAGTTTGAATCCAAACAGTTTATTTACTTTAAAGAGATAGGCTAGCATTCTATCCCTCTGTCTCGATCTGTTTGAATTAACCTTGTGACCCATCCCTTTCTGCATCTATCTATATATTTACAGCTAACATCTAATGAACTGGGATTATGCCCAAGAAAGCTCGTGATAAATAAATCTGTTAGTCTTTAAAAGTGCCACAGAACTCTGTGTTTGTTCTGCTGAACTAGACTGACACAGCTACTCCTCTGGAACTAGTCAGAATACAGATACTGACACTATAGTATTTGAGAATGTTTAATTTCTGTATTTATACATCAGATAACTCCTTGAAGAGACATCCCGTATTATCAGTATACTACTGAGCCTAAATATGTAAAACAAAATAATTCCAAACTGTCTACAATTCTGGGCTCTGCACTTCAATTACCTATTTACAAAATATGTGCTACAGCAGATCTTTAAAGTACAATGACCCATATTTATTAAACATATTATGGATAACCCTTTATGGGTGCATTGAAGGAGAAAGAGCACAATCAAACCTTTCCCATGCTCCAGCACAGGGGCATTTCTAAACAGGAACCAGAGCTGAGAGGTTGTAAGTGCCACAGGCACATCCCAGAAATAGTTGGAGAAGAATGGGTCACACACAGCCATTGCCGCCCACACACCCTGGCAGAACTGAACCAGGTAGTAAAGGTATAGCAAAGAGCTGCTTTCCTATCTTTCAAAGGTATAAAGCTCTATTGCTGATGACTGATAGGCCTGCTCTTGTTCCCAAGCATGGTTTAGACCACTAAAAGCCATATTCAAGCTTTATATTTGGTAGACTACCTCATTTTATAAAAATGTTACATCTTTTAACAATATTTTTATGCATATATTTTTTATTTTATTAAACTTATTTTGCCATTTAAGTTATCTTGGTGTTTAACTGACTACTTACTCCGTCCATGCAGGAAGCCTCATTCTGTGAGCCTGGGTTCACATCATTGCCTGTAGAAGAATATAATGTATAGGCACAATGGCTATGTCTACACTAGAAAAAGTTAGATCGACTTTGTTAAGTCGACTTAACAAAGTGGTTTCCATGGACGTGGACTTAGTCCATTTTGTTAAATCAACCCAACTGCCCTTAGGTCAACTTAACAAAGTGGACTTAAGTGTCCACACTGTGCTTAGGTCGACCTAAAGAAGGGTTAGGTCGACCTAAGGAGGGTTAGGTCGACCTACCCGGCAGGTCTTATTAAGTCGACTTAATGAAAGCCTGGTGTGGACGGGGTCTAGGTTAGGTCAACTTGGACTCCTTAAGTCGACCTAACTTGCAAGTGTAGACATAGCCAATGATAGCATTTTCATTTGTACTGATCTAATTTTTATTGCTAGTTTTCTGCTGTCAAAATACGTAGTATTAAAACTGCAACAGACTTCCATCTTTTAAGAAAACTCCCCACAGAGATAATAAAATGCAACATTAATTTACTAGTTATATTAATCTAATTTTAAAAAAATGCAAAACCCAACTGAAACAACAAAACAACTGTTTCGGATTTGTTATTTCAATGTATTTTTGCTATTTGTTTAATGAAAAATGTAGATCAATAGGACGCTTAATAACTTAAGGCAATATTGTGAAAAATCTGCTAATTAAAAAGGAGCTATTAAAATTGAGGAGTTTCAGCTAAATAGGGCTTAATGAAAGTAACAGTTAAAGCTTATGAAAAATCAGTTACAATTAGGATTGAAAATAGAAGAGTTTGTTTCAGTGGATGCAAATTATATCTAAAGATAAATGCCTTATCTAACCCTTAGCAGATGATAAAAGAAACAAGCATCTGAAAACCCAGATGAGAAGCAAACATCCCATGTATTCTCATTCCTAAAATAAACACAAGCCTCTTGAGAAGGAAGCCCATAGTACCCTGTAACCAATGGTAGAATAAATTAGTAGCTATAATTTTAGAAGAATGTAACATCTAACAAGAGAATGTCTCCCAAACAATAACAGGGCTCTCTGGTTTGTTATCAGAACTTCAGAGGACTGCATTAGATCTTTAACCAATATATATGACTGCCTCCAAAATCTCTACTACCTGCTCCATTTCTTCTCCTTGGTTTCATAAGATCTCTTAAAAAAAAATTAAACCAGGAAAATTATTTTTCCTTGTGTAAGTGCCAAATCCTCCAGCCCAAATAAGGGCTGTGCAAATAAACACCCAAAATGATTAAGGTGTGCAAGGAAGGACTCTATCGGTAAAAGCTATATATGGAGTCCACACCTTTCACATGCTGATGAGCACAGCTTTGCACTTGCCTCTGTGGAAAATCTATAGAAGACGACTGTGGAGAGGGTCAAAGACACGGCAGTGGAATACCAATAAAGATCTTCCAGCCAAACCTGCTCCTGCAGAGAAGAAATGCAAAGGCCTGGAAAAGAGAATTCTGTGCCTGCCCTATGTGGAGCCATGATATTCAATGCCCGCCTACCCGTGTTTGCGAAGAGGAGAGAATGTGGGCACAAGTCAGAGTGTACATTCCATTAATGTCAACAATAAGCAGCGATATGAATAAGTCTGGTACCACATAAATGGTTTAAGACAGCATTTTACAGTGAGTACAACCTTATGGAATCATTTTTGAACCATGTATGTGCAAAATTCCTAGAGAAAAAATACACAAAGGCTTACTAGCAGAAGCCACTAACAATGTCTTACAACTACTTTGATAAATATCCTATCCTCACAGCATGAGAAAAACTTCTATTAATGCTAATGTGAGCTAAGCGGACACACTGGAGAGAGAATATGCCACTTTTAATTTAACCAATAACATTTAATGGATTAGTGTATTCTCTTTCCTAAAACTAATCAAATTGCCAAGATAAAAATTCCAATTATATTTGTAAGCATATACTGTATTATTTTAAATTATAGAAGCAGCTACAACAACTCTAATTGAAGTTGCATCTATTTAGTTTGTCAGCTTTAAATCCTGAGTCATTTCCACTAATGAAATAGCTGCAGTCGGGCCACAAGTGAGGACGAATTCTGTTAGTTATGTTAAATTATGTTACAATTAACATTGGTGAGAGCTAATTTTTCATGAGTTACACTAACTCAAACTATTTACAATTTCATATTGCAGGTGAAAAAAATTATTCATCTCCACTAATTCATATAGGCATCCAAGAACAATAATTTTATTACATATTTTAGATGGCCAGAAAAATGTATAGGCTCCCCAACTCTGCCATACCCTTTAAGGTTCATGCTTTTCATATTCTACAGTACAGTAAAGAGCTACTGCCATCATCCCCTTTCAAGTACACACATTTATTGCAGGACTCTCAATGGAACAGAGAGCAGTTCAAACAGAGGTAACAATGACCTAAGTATGCAATAAAATCATAATTTGTGAGTTGTGAAAGCATATCACTCAAAAGTAATAACTTAATGGACCCCCCAAATGTGGAACTCTCAAATCAATGTATATATATTCTCTAACGTAATAAAACGTTATTGGTTCATTACCTACCTTCACCATTAAGCTGACTGCAAGTCAACAATCTGCCTCTAAATTTTTCATTTTCTTCAAGCATTTTTGAAATTACTTTCAACACTCCCTGAAAGACTTCAGACTAAAAATAAAGAGAGAACATTTTCAATGAACAGTGTCGAAATTCATTATAAAACTATCCTCTTAAATAGGATTCTGACTTTTCCAGGGCTGGCCATTCAATGGTAGTCATTCTGCTTCTTGTTTGCAATTCTAGTAATTGACTAGATGTATGAACATAAACTACATTTATTTTAAAAGCCCAATATCGATGCTGGATTATTCTTCCATATTTTTCATTCAATCTTTCTTCCTTTGATCTCTCATTACACAACACCTGTGATCCTGTCCTTCCAGAGAAGAACTAAATTTGGCTCCCTCTGGAAAAATTAAAGTCTCTTCAGGCTCAGCCAGAAGGGGAATACATGAGAGATGCATGATGATCCTTTCCCCTCAGGGTCAAGCACATTCCCTTCCAGTCCCTTGTGTGCAGTTTAGACCTAGCACTCAGATTCCAGCATGGCAATGACCTGACCTGTTATGATATGTCAATATTAATCACTTTTATGTTATCGATTGACCTTCAGTTGAAAAAGGCACAAAGTTCCCTCTGTAATAGACACATTTCAATCTGGCATAACAAATATCAAAATTGAAGCATTAACAAATTCAGATGCATTAACACACCAAAAACAGGAGATTGCAGGATCTAAATTGCTATAGCATGCTAAAGTTATGGTAACATTTGGACCATCCACTGTAAAATTGGTTTAAATCTAATGATAATACATTTTAGCACTAAAGCTTGACGAGAAAGGAAACACACATTCTTTGTTCTTCTTGGAGACTATTTAATTAACCGTAAGATACACTGTAGCAAGTTGTTAGCTGCTCCTCTGAAGTGAGTTGTTTTCTCCTTGTCTCAGGTATTTGTGACATTACTGTCTTATATTATAGCTGATTACTTGTACGTCACACGTGGTAAATCTCATGAATTACTGTTTTTAAAAATGTGTCTTTTTTACTGCAAGCATTTGGTGAACTACTCAACAGCACCAGAAATACATTAGAAGTGCCACAGGACTCCTTAGAAATACATCTGTGACACAGAAGGTAATTTTGTATTTCTACTAATATAGTATTAATAGCCAAATGTTGCCCTCACTTATCTGTTCCCCAAGCAACCCCACTAACATGTTAAAATATGTAAGTGGAGGCAGAATTTGGAGCTTCTGTGTTTGACCCAGCAAGGTGTGGTGCATTCTGGCCCTGATCCAGCAAAGCACTTCAGCATATGCTTTAAATCAAAGAAACATTGGTTTTCAAGTTAGGCACATACTGAAGTGCTTTGCTAGATTGAGTGAGAATTCTCAGCATCTTGCAGGGTCAAACTCTTAAAAAGGTGAAGATAATGTAAATTCCTGTAACAGCATTGTTTCAATCCTTGTGTATTTCTCACACACACTCTTATACCCCTTTAGAGTGCAAGAAGTTTATCATCTAAAATACTTAAGCTTCTGTATATTTCAGTCCCATGTCTTATACCTTTTCCTTTTTCCTCTGTATTACTCTAACAACTTTTGAAGGGATAGGGAATCCAAAGTTATCAGCCCGATTCTTTTGAAGCCCACCTAAAAGAAAAAATAAAAAAAAAGAGCTTGAAAGTATCAAACTACTGGGGATTCTCCATCCTTCCAATTTAAACAGTATGCATTTCTGGCACTGGCAGATATCAGACCTTCATATCACATAGTTCTGATTACCACCACCTTGGTTTTGCTGACATTACAATTATTAGCATTTGATATCTTAAACCACTTAAAGTATAGATTAATAGTCTATAACAACTCACAGCGTAGACATTAGGATGGCATACCCTTGGCTTCTAGATCTCATTTTTCTTGGCATTATCCACTAAAAATATGTTTGAGCTGCAGTAAGGAGGGTGAAGTCTGCTATCCTCCTTACTAATCATACTAGAAACATTTTGGCAGACTGGTACAAAAATATTCAGTGGCAATTTCACCTTTGCAGTTGCCCTAAATTGAGCTTTCTCACAAATTCTATTAACAGCTCTTTTACCTGGTGTCAAGGACAGCAAAATAACAAAAGACTAGGTAATGAACTAGCAGGGTTGGTGCTTCTGTTTCTGACTTACAAAGTAATGGCTCTGGATCAATCGACCTTCAAAACCTGATTTTAAGTTTACAGGGACATTTAAAAACACTCCCAGGGGAATCACTCTGCAAAATGAAGACGCAGCTGCCCAGTTCTGGAATTCAAGACCTCTGACACGTCCCTCAAGCCAGCCCCGGCCGCCCCCCGGAAGGGCGGCGCTATCTGCTACACAAGGGCGGCGGGGAGCAAAAGGAAGGGGCGGGCCGTGGCCCCTCCCGGCTCAGAGCCGGCCGCGTTGAGGTGATTAACCTCGCCCCACGTCACGTGTCTCGGAGGGGACCCTGTCACGATGACGCATGCGCCGACTAGCTAGTCCCTTCCCCCGCGTGGCGCGCGCTGCGCGTGCCGCCTCCTGATTGACTGACTGGACGCGAGGCAGGGCAACGCTCCCCCTAGGGCTAACCCTGGCTCGTTCCCTGGGCGCGCGACCCAGCTCTCCCGGGAGCCCAGTCAGGTGGGAGCCAACCGCCAACCCCAGCAGCGCCCGCCGCTTTCAGACCGGAAATAGGGGAACCCTCGCTCCCTACGACACCGGAAGCGGCTGCTGTGGTGGCCTTCTCTTCCCGGCGCCTGCCATATTGGATGACGGAGCCGCAGCGGTGGGTGCCGAAGCTGGTCACGTAAACTATCCGCATGCGCTCCCGGCTAGAGCGGGGCTTCATCCTCGGGGCGGCCTGAAGGACACTGAGGCGCGGGAGCTCGCTCCCCTCACAGGGCTCGGGACAGCTCTAGCCCGAGCCAAGGGAGGCGGGAGTGGGAGAGACCATGGTGGGGCGGGGGAGTGATCCCTTGGGGGCCGAGAAAGCCCATTGGGAGGGAGACCCCTTTGGGCGAGCCCATTGGGACTGGGAGGGGAAGAGCTCTCTAGTTCTGGGAGAGAGTGACCTGCTTGGGAGAGCCCATTGGGATGGGGGGGGGAGAGAACCCACTAGTTGTGTGAGAGTGATCTGCTTGGGAGAGCCCATTGGGATTGGGGGGTGGGGGGCGGCCAGCGGGAGGGAGCGACTAGCTTAGGAGAACCCATTGGGAATGGGTGTGGGGGGGGGGAGAAGCCCACTGGGAAGGGTAGTGTTCCATTCAGAGGGGGATGCTGGAATCCTGGGGAGCCCGTTCAAAATTGGCAGGTGGCCCTGGGCCAGCCCATTCACCTGCGTGAGGAGAGGCAGAGTAGCTGTTTTCTGGGCTGATCCAGGTCTCAGCTCTGTGTCCTCAGGCAGCAAGTGGCAGTAGGACATGGTGAGCTGGAGTCTGTATCATGCTATATTGGGGTTAGGAGGCTGGACAATCAGCTGATCAACTGTAAACAGGACTCACTTTCCAAGTTCTGTTCTATGGCTTGCAGGGTTACAAGACAATTAACTGTTTTCTTACCTGTAACTTGGCAACAAGTTTGTTGCTGTGTAATAGGAGGTCACTGCTGAATCACAAGATCCAAAGGGGTAGCTGTGTTAGTCTATTGCAGAGAAATGGAGTCCTGTGGCACTTTTAAAGATTGACAGATTTATCGCATGAGCTTTCGTGGGAGAAAATCCCATAAAAGCTCATGCGATAAATAAATGTTAGTCTTTAAAAGTGCCACAGGACTGTTTTTCTGTTGAATCACAGTGACTGAGGGAAAGATTTAGTGCAAGCAATATTGCAGAACTGCCATTAAAACTTGCCAGTGCAACCACAAAATGCACTCACCCACCTTTGCCAGGACACTGCTCTTGATGGAAAAGTAGTCAATTTACTCACTTGTCAAAATACTGACCACTGTGTTAGAGTCCGAGTCTGCAAGATTGAATCTAAGCTGTTTTACTCAAGGCTTTGTTCAAAGTTTGTCACCACCTTGAGGCTGGTTCTTAGTGTTACCACTTCCTGGAGACCTACCAATTTATTTTATGTATCTTTTTTGATTTATGACAGTATTAAATTACATTGTTTTTGCTGTGCTTGCTTTTATAGCCTGTTAAATTTGACAATATCCAAGTACAAATTCATAAGTATAATCCAATAAACTTGACCCTACCCTGCTGTGATTGTTAATAATGCAGTCTCAGTTTTCACTTGCCCTAACTACTAATGGAAATACAAATGTAATTCATGTATGTTTGCCTAAATTTGTTTTAAATTGTCATGTTGTTCCCACTCCATCCATCATCTGTAGATGGCATGATGTAGTATTGAGAAGATTCCCATTAGAATCCAAATCTGCTACATTTCAAAATGTTCTACTATGCAGATTTGGGGTTTGCCACTTACCAGACTTCCAGAACAGATGGGATTTTCAAGAGAACAGGCTCATTGACTGTTGCTTAGTAATTAGGCATTTTGTAAATACCAGTGAATACTGTTTTAGTGACTTGATGCATTTAATTGGTCACAGGAGCTTAAAAAAAATTAAAAGGTAAACTGAACAAATACTGGATCTTAGTGTTTTTAATGCAACATGAGACCTACAATGTAAAATGTTGAAAATGTATTTGTTTTCCTTGCAGCCTGATCCAAAACCCAATGAGATTAAGGGTAGTCATTCCATTGACTTCACGTGAGACCTATGATACCTAAATTTTTTAAAAAGCCATTTTAATAGTACCTGGACTGTCAAACAGTGCAGTTGAAAGGAAAGCGTTGTTAAAAAATATTCCACAAGATGGCAGCCTTACCTCTGTAAAAGACACTTTAGATTAAATAAGTGTTGCTGTGGGAACTAGGGGATGAAATAATTAAAGACACTAAATCTTTTCCAAGGAACCCAGGATTTTCAGCTATTTTGTAAAGGGCATTTTGTGCATGTGTTTGCACATAAAAGGAGGCACAACCTCCAGAAACAGCCTGTAGTTTGCCAGAAATACTTATTTTCCAGTGATAAATGCACTTAATTAGGGACTCCGTATACATATGCAATAAAAATGAGCTCATGTATGTGTAGTACAACTATCAGCTGAACCACTCTTAGTGAATGAAAATAAAATACCTCCCTCCCCATTCACATCAAACAAACAAGTAGGTCTAGTAACGTGCTTGCTGGGTTAACAAACTCTAGTTCTTTCAAACCAAGAGAGACAAACCAGTTCCAGATTTGAGGGCTGCTCTATTAAGATCCCTGAGTGTAAATCTAAGACTGTTAGATGAGAGAGTACAAAGAGGAAGGTGGTCTGGGTCACGTAGGTCCCAACCATATAAGTAGGCATTTCTTCCAACTGATGAACATTAGTAGCACCCATTTGATGACAGAACTGTTTTATACTTATAAAAAACCTAATGATGTATATTTCTGCCTATGAATTCATTTTGCCAACAAGCACTCAGCATCCCTCGTATGGCCTCTTTAGTACCCCTGTGGATGACAGTGATAAGAGGCTTGCCAAATGGATGGTATGGTTAGCATCAGTGCCTCATGCCATTCTTTAACTCTTCACTGAGTCACATGCAAGTCCTTCATGTGACAAGTTCTGTCCATTCTTCTCATCAGCATGTGGAAATGCAGTGGAGGAGCACTCTGGTGACCAATAAAAAAACTGCTGGCACCTAGCTTGGAGCCAATATTGTCAAGCCCTGATCTAAATATACAGATAGGCAAAGAAAAACACTGTTTGAAACAGTTTGACAATTTATTTACTTTGTACATTTTGTTATATGATATTAACAGATTGTTTTGTAAGTTAGAAAGCTTTAACTTTTTGAATCTCAGTATCTGTCAGTAAATAGTTGTTGAGTCCATCATATATTTTTCATGAATGTATTTGTTTAAATCAATAAAATTTGGAAAAATGCTTTTCAATAAACATATTATCCATTGAAATTATTAAAAAATAAAACATTCTACAAAGCCTCCCTATAAGTAAGATAGTAAGTGAAGAATGCCAAAGTCAAGTCAAACTGCAGGGGAATTTAGATAGACAAAATGGTCACCAAACTGGAATATATCGTAGGCAGTGTTTCTCAGGCTTGACACCAGGGACTTGGCTTGCTGCCTTTCTAAATTGTGTCAGGGAGATCAAGGCCTGGTGCTAGGCAACAGAGCAGTTGTTGAGAAATACTGATCTAGGGTGCTAGGGTTAACAGTTTGAGGAAGACAGTTGCGGTTGAGGTATTAGAGCACAAGACAGAATCAGGACTACGATTCTGCTTCCAGGTTTGTCATACTTTGACATCTGGGACTGTCAAACTACTAATATTTAACTTCTCTGTTTCAGTTTCCTCATTTCCAGCATGAGGATAATGATGCTTTTTCATATTTACAGCTGTGGGGACAGGAGTGCTCAATTTTACTACTGTTTGTCTTGGAAAAAATGTGGTGAGATCTTTAGTGACCTCATAAGTAGTGGTAAAGTTACGTTTTACCTGAAGCATAGCACCACACTTCTTAAACTAAGCTGAGGGCAGTGATTCAGAACTAAATCAGCACCACTACAGGTTTCTAGGGCCTTCTATTAAAAGTACTGAAAGTCTGACTTTTCTTAGTTTATGGTGTCTTATCTAACATGATCACAGCCCAAAATGTGGCTGTTGGCTACTGTAGTATAGTCACCTCTGCCATCAATACATCTGACTGGACATTTGATTACAGTAATAAAATCAGAGCACACTTGTTCCTCAAGCTCTCATCCACCTTGTTTAACCGTGAAACTAGAGTCTCCTCAGTACTATTCCAAATCCTTAGTCGCATATTTCTCAGATGACACAGCCATAGTGCCAAAAGAGAACAGCATGGAGCTTCTGTCTCAGGTAGGACTGCTTGCTCTTCAAAGAAAATTACAGCAGTCATCGCTTTGTTCTGCCATCAACCTTTACTCAAAAAGACATCCCACTGAAAAAACAAACTTCGAGCAAATTTTCTTGCTACTGATTGGAGAACTGAGTTGATTTTGGCAATGTGTACAGAGCAGCATCTGCTTGTGAGCAGCTGGCCCTGCTGAAGGAAAGCTGGGGGCTATTCTAAGCATCTTATAATATGCTCACAGCTAGAAATGCCACACATACAGTGAGCACTGCAAAATGAAAATTTGAGTTTCAAATATAAATTCAAGAACATTTTTAGGTCTCAATCCAAGAAAGCATTTAAAAGTATATGTACCTGTCCATCTAGAGGACAGCACTTAACCACAAAGAAGGATGCTTTTAAGACAAGGCCTTATTTTGGCTGCAGTATATATCACAACGTAAACTAATTTTTATGTCTCAGCAGCAGATTGGGATGAAGATTTGAATGAAGTGAACTTTTGAAAATTGTTTTGAGTGGGACAACTTTTAAATGTGGTACACTGTAGGTGACTCGATATCCTCCAAGGAGATTACAAAACTAGTTAATGTGACACACACAACTGCCATAGCTCTGTATACTGACAGTATCAGTCAATCGAAATAACTTCACTAGTCATAACCTATAAGAAAGGCATTGACTCATTCCACAATGTTAATTTGTTGTAAATAAAAATGCAGGTGATTGACTTTTATTTATATTCAAGTCTAATAAGGGAAGAGTGCAGCTGAGTAGGCTTTCATAGCGCTGATTAAATAACAGCTGACAGACCTTTGCTAGATTGTGCAGAAGAAACTATCAGTCTGGCAGCAAGGGTCTCTGAACTATCCCATTTTTTGATGTAAATCTACAACACAGGTTTGTCATCCCCTCCGGAAGAGATCTCAACTCATGTGGAAAAAATATCAGCTCAGAGTGGAAGTGGTCCCCCAAACAAAAATGTGATTTATTATTGTGCATTCAGTAAGCAGTTTGTGCAGGAAGAACATGCTTACCAAAGCCCTGTGTGCTGAGATGTTGGGAGTTCTGTCTGTCTTTTAATGCCTGTCTGTGGTATTTCATTTTAATAATTTCAGGACATAAAAAAAACTTGATACAACTTCCTCCTTTGAAAGTTGCTTCTGAGCAGTCAGCTTCAGCAAGAGAGAGACTAGGAAAAGCAACAGCTTTCATTTTGCAACATCTATAATCTTTGGGCAGTCATTTCAACACTATGCCAGTTTCCTGATAATAGCACTTATATACCAGCCCTAAATGACAGGAGGTTTAATTCATTGTTTGTAAAGTCATATGAGATGCTCACATGAAGTTTATTATCACCACAACAACTCATCCCCAGTCAGTTTAGTCACTGTTCCCATTCTAGTAAATAATTGTTTGCTTATGACTCAGTTGGCCTGCTGACAGTTGCCTTTCAGATATGTTTTGAGGGGATGGGAGTTACTTAAAGACTCTTAATATTAAGACTACAAAGGACAAATCTGGTTACACAGGACATTGATTTAAAAGCATTGACTTTTTCCTACATACACATCTCCTGGAGCCAAAGCAAGTAGAGCTCAATCCTTCAGTGTGTTGAGCAGCCTTAGCTGCCAATGGAAATTAAAATTGCACACTACTTCATATGAGATGCATGGCACTTAGCAGGACATATCCTCTTAACTTGAAACCTAAATGATAGTGTATGAAATTAATCGCTCATATGAGCAGCTCGCCAACATACAATGAATAGGACTCTGGAGTGTGGAAAAAGAGACGTACATGTCCTTGACTAGATCTGGCCCTGAGACTGTTTTACCCAGCAATGTACGCAGACTTAGTAATTGGCTATGCAAAGACGTAGATCCGGGTAACCTTGCAAAATCAGCAACAGCGGAGTCCCTGAAGCTGATTCAGACTGGCAAAAAACCACCCAAAAGTAAAAACAAAACTAAGGAATGATTTTGCAAGCATAGTGGTGTGCCTATAAAAGCAGCGCCCCGAGAACAGCAAGGGCGGAGTCGACAGGAGTAGCATCCTGACAAGCTGTCGGACTGCACACCCGGAGGCAGCTCCCCAGTCCTAGAATCTTTAGACCGAAAGAAGGCCACCCTAGAATCGTTTGGGTTGGTAACCGTGCATGAAAACCGGAACCAGTTTGCACTGCTGACTGATGATAACCCGCGGATGAAGAATCAAAACGAATAAGAAATCTGTAACCAGAATGCTATTGCAGCTGCTTCTGCTTGTTGGGTAAATATGTCTGCAAATGATACTAACTGTAGCTAAGAGTTACTAATGGGGCTAGTTGGGGGAATAGGAGGAGGAATAGTTATAACCTTGCTTTAGCTTATAGGATTTGGAATGCTGTTTTTATGTCTGCTGTCTTGTTTTAGGCAATTAAAAGATAGTGATTTGTTTAAAAGTATTTAGTCAATAAAAGTTACATAAAACAGTGTACACCAAAATCAGTGGTCTCAGGCGCTCTCCTTGAGTCCCCGCACACCACTCTTACATCAAAAGAACGGCCTGGGGAAAAGAACCATCACAAAGGCATGGATTTGATTCTTTCACTGAAAAATATTCTTTGCTATCTTGGGCAGCATGTTCACACACACATACGGTTCTACCAGGCAGAAGCCAACTTCCTTACCAGCCAGTTCAGATTCTCTACAGTTTGGGATCCTCTTAGCACAATAAAAATACGTAAGATATTTGGAGGATCGATGCTGAAGTGTGATATTGAATCACTTGTGTGAGGCTCCTTCAGAATGAGAAGAGAATTTTTAGCCCCACATGGCTAAATTTTAGTGTCAAACAAACTCCAATTTAAAGCCTCTTGTCTTAGTTTTTGTGCAACAAGGAGCTTCCGTATGTGTTTGAATCTGCAAGAGTCTGTCTGTCCACACCATGCTTGGTTCTAGCCCAGATTTGGTCAGCCTTTTTGACATGGTCTGCACAGCTGCTTCTAACTCTGTATAGCCAGTGGCACAGAAGGAATTCTCATTAGATGTGTTACCTGCTCGGTTACTTTTAATTCTGAGTCATCCAACACCCCATTATTTCTGCTTTGACCTGGGCTTGTCTTTGTTCCTGTCTGTTATTAGCAGAACCCCAGCAAGTGGACACAGGATACTGCTCATTTGGCTACTACTCTTTGGCTGAAGAGAGCACAAATGGAAACAGACACAGCGGTGCTGAGTCTGCTTGAGGGTCGCTCCAGAGGTGCATGAAATTCCAGCCAGTGATTTCAAACCTCCAACAAGCACTAAATTCACAAAATAACCAGTATTTAATTCTCCAGAGTGTTCTCACAGCACACTCACTGTTAGCCTGATCCAAAATGGCTAACTCCAGCAGTCCTCTACAAGCAATGCCCCCCAATTTGAGCTTAATTCTTTAGTGTTGAGCAGCCTCTCTCCTGATGATTTCATTAAGCCCTAGCTTGCTGCACTTTTCAGCGGCAGTCGACGGGAGATACGCAAGGTTTGTAAAATACCTTGCGTATCCTCCCACCAATTTCCTAACTACCCCTTTACACAGTGCACTAAGCTGACTAGAAATGGCGTCCGGTCGGCGTAGTGCTTACTCCAGTTACAGGGCTGGAGTTACAACTTCAGTTCCGTGTTCAACTGAGTGCATCTTAA
The DNA here is from genome assembly GCA_007922175.1 of Pelusios castaneus. NCBI lineage: Eukaryota > Metazoa > Chordata > Testudines > Pelomedusidae > Pelusios > Pelusios castaneus. The sequence goes on from ML685833.1 coordinate 4,450,427, forward strand.
CTGCTCAACTGAACACGGAAGAGTGCACCGATGGTGGCGAATCTGCAGCTTTCAGTACAGACACCGCCTGAGGGCACTTAGCAGTTTCTACCACCCCACAGGATCAAGCTTTAAATCCACAGAAGTTTTGACTTCAGTTGGGGCTGCGGGATTTGGCCCTAACGAGGTAGCATGCTGTATAGTCAGATGTGGTATACACGCCTATCAAATCACAATCTAGGCCCTACGGCGCTGCAAGAGTAAAGCAGTCACTCCACAGGCGGCTGCTACTTTGAGTGTTTTAAAAGAAAAGTTGAGAAGAAATCTGAATTAAAAGTTTTATTCATTCAACATCTCACATTACAAATATTTAAAAATTATATGCATACTGGTATAAATAGTCATTTGCAACTATTTAATAACATTAATTTTCCACTAGCACTTCAACAAATGACCTCTCTTAAAAAAAGTAACTTGTGTTATATAACTTAGAGTAGAACATACAAAAATATGAACTTAAATGTGAAAATTACTTTAATAAAAAATGAATTACCCTTATTTAAAATGCTATAATAAATACTACAACCTCCCCATACACAGTAAAAACTATATGGAAATTCAGCCAAGTAGTACAATTAATTGACATACTTAAATAACTTTTCCTTCTGATAATATGAGCAATACATTGGGGGAAAAACATATTAGGGATTAGTAAAAACTAGACACCCACTTGCTAAAAGTTTCACGTCCAAAAAATATAACAAAAAATCTGATGAAAATTATAAAAACTAATTATACTTTAAAATTTAAAAATATAAAAAATAAAACAGTTGAATACAATATTGTCCCAATTCTTACAATGCTATCAATCACAGTAGCTTTAAAATAAGATAATAAAATAAAGCAAATGACCAAACCTCTTTTATTCCTTTTTTTAAAAATAATCTCAAATTTACATTAGTAGAAAGATTGATTTCTGATTCTTTTCTTTAGAAACACCAGCAAGAAAGAGGATTTACTAGAACAGTAGAAAATGACATTTTTAAACGTCTGCAATTAAAAACAAAGAATTACACTGCAAAGATCTTCCAGAAGTCTGAAATAAGTATTGCACATAACTTGAAGTTAACTTGCCACAATTCATCACATTCAAGTTTTAAATCACCTTTTAACAGAAGGTTTAAACTCTTCAAAAAACAAAAGGGGTGAATTATCAAGTCTTTCCAACAGCATCCTTATAAAACGCTAAATTCATTCACTGCAAGTTTTAAATTTGCATTCTGCAGAGGTCTGTGTATGGAGAAGTATATACTATACCAAAAAGCATGGGGCAGTGGGGATCCTTTACATATAAAGTAATCAGTAACACTTTATTTTACGTTGCAAAAATAACCATGTAATTACTCTGTAACTACATTGTAAATACATGGCCAGTGTCATGCTAGTGTGATAGAACTACATGCTTAACCTCTTTGCAAACAGAAGTGATACCCTAAAATCTGTAAACTAATTGCATGTTAATTATGTTTGGAGTGACATGGTAACTCCAACTACAAATCCCATGTAATCGGAAGGACATGTAATCACTATCTAAGTACAGAGTAATATATGTAATTTTTATGCCCTGTAAATTGAAGTGTAACCAAATAATTTGTAAACACGCTTGTCACACAATCACAAGTGAATATTAGCAGAATAACAATTTCTTACATTAGTCATGCATACTAACATTACATGCCTGCCACCAAGCAGGCTTTCTTTTATTTCTTTAAATATAATTTAAAAGAGCAGAGACATTTCTGCCTCAAACACCTAACATCAATTTGTTATTAATATTAAAAATGGCTAAACATTCACCAAAAACATCTGCATTTGTGTATAATTTTTAAAAACTTAGTAAGAAGCTGTAGACAATTTTGATGTTACTTTACTTTTAAATTCCTACACTACGTTTATGCATTTAATTTTTGAGGGTCCTAAAGACAAAGTGTCATTTGTCACTTTCATGCTGTTTTTCTTCTTGAATTCTCAACTTTACATATACTATTTCTTAAATTATATGTACACCAAATATATGGTGCTGGGCTAAGATGTTTAAGCAACATGCTTTCTTTTCTCTGCAGATTCTAAAATAGCATCACCAGTGCACAACATCCATAATTCAAAATGTATGCAGAGCACTGAAATGTATAAAAAGCAGAATATAAGAAAATAAAATTTATTAAAATTATTTATATTAAAAAATGAAGTATATGAAGATCTCTCAGTAATAAAAGTACAAAAAGCTACTCTTTGCAATATGAAAAATTGAGGTATTGCATAAAGAGATATCCCGTCAGTGAAAAGTGTGCCTAAAAATGCTCACTGTTGGAAAAACAAGATATACAAAAGTAGTGCATAACAAATATACATTATGTGCATGACAAAATAAGTTAGCTACAAAAACACTGTACCGAAATTCAGCAGGTCATGTACAAAGGGAAAATTATTATTCAAAGCTAGTTCTCAGTGTTATTTCTCGTAATGGTAACCCATCTCACCTGTTTACTGGATAGGATCGGCACAATAGCACACCCCAAGCCACCTAACAAGCATTAAAAAATTAAAAGGAACATTCCAACTACAATTATGGACTTCAGAGGGGAAAAAAAGTCCCTGACAATCTACACAAGAGCACTCTCCATTTGCATTACTGTTGTCAATATTTTCAGGGATTTCATTAAAAGCAGCTCCCTTTCTTTACTTGAGTACTAGACAGCAAATGTCTCCATTTTGACCTTTGGAACTTAAGGTATAGTTCATTAAAGCCTGTATTGAAAATAAAAACTGCTTCTCATAAAGATCATCTTGGGGATTCCCAGGGGGGCTCACAGAGTAGATGTTTCCTGCAGCGCTGAGGCAAATCTTTGGTTTGAGAGAATCTAGGATGGTACCATGCCAGTCAGACAGTTCAGAAGATTGCCATTGAATTGGTTTGTTTTGGACACTGCTACGCAAAACTTTTCAGAGTTGACCAGGGCATTAGTTAAAATCAAATTTTGGAAGTCTAGGCCCCTGCCAGAGCATCGAGAGACTATTTCAGACTAAACCCTTACCTCACCCGTAAGCATTCAGCATGTACTGTGTTAATGCTTCTCAAGCTGGAATTTATTTATAATAAAGCATGCATTAACTTAGCAACATTGGCACTTCAGACACCTGTAATTCTTTATTTCCTTATGCTAAGTTCTGAAGGGAAAAAAAAGGATGCTTCGTTAGGATTCTCTCTACAGGAAGAGTAAGATTAGCATATGCCTCTTTGCACAGATTTACATACTTAGTAGTTCAGCAAATAGTGCAAAACAGACTAGAGACTACTTAGCTTTGTCCTATTTCTGCTTTCTACCTTTCAGCTAGCTAAGTTAGAGGATATTAAAACTGACTTTACATCCAAGAGTAAAACCAATTAGCAGCCAATTTTTAGTTTGTTATACAGTGGAATACCAGAACTTAGATAAAATCAGTGATATCCTTGAGGTATCTTTTATTTCTCATGTCAAAATGGAGAGCAAAGGCTGACCCCTGATGAATGTTAGTACATTAAGATATAGAATTATATATAACCATCAAAAATAAAATCTATACATTTGTCCTTCAGGAGAGGAAATGCCAGTTTACTAGTTATTACTCTAGCTTTGGTAGGATTTCTAGGGCAGTAACCAGACAATTGAGTTCTCTCTCTTTTCAAAGAAAAATAATAAATAAGTGCACCTCCCTCTCCTCACCCCTTCAGTAGTAACTTCGCCCAACTTTTACATTTGGGAACCTTTAACATGTACTTGTTGGATAAAAATATACTAAGCTCTGCCTATTAATTAGGAGTTTGGATGTGGTTGGAAGTGGGAGACATGGTGAGATATATCCTGTGCTAAAAATTCAGCCTCAAAACCCTTAACACAAATAAAAGTAATTGTTATAATTCTGCTTCAACCTTGCTCATGCATTTTTGTTGTTTTAAACATGCTCTTTTCTGTGAATAGGCAATTGCTAGCTTCTTCCATTACTGTAAAGTTTAACATTAAAAAAGGTAAAAAAGTAGGCTTCCCTTTGGGAGGTGAAGGAGGGGAGTGTCAGAACAGACTGATAGTGTTATTGTTGCATGGTTATTTTAATAAAAGTATTATGGATTTATTAACAATAATTTAATTAAAAACCCAAAATTATCGTTTCACTTCTCTTTTCTTAGCATTTTTCTCTCTCCTCTAAGAAAATGTTGCATGAAGTGGGTGTCCTCTTGGTACCAAAGACAAGAGAATGTAACTTACATGCAACATGTTATCAATACGAAAAGGAGTTCCCAATACAGTTTTCAATGACAAGAGTCTACAAAATACCTATATTATAGGTCATTCTTTCGTTATATTATTGTTAAATTACAGACTACTACAAAAGGACATGCTATCTTGAATAAAGGGGATAGTAGGGGGGAGCGGGAAATCAGGATAACAGAAGAGTGCACTTATTTTGAGGCCTGCATATGAGCACTGCAGTAATCTTTTAGTTCCAGCGGAATGAAATATGTCTTGGGCGATCTCCTCCCTCCTTCACTAGGGGCTTATGGAACTCCCTGCCAGCGCGTGAGTGGATAGCAGCCCAGCAATATTCACAGTAATACTGCAGACAGGTAACGTTAGCACAGAAAAATGGAGCAAATTTTCCACCACAACGGGCCCCCTGACATTCATCACACAGCTGATCATCCAAGACATATGGCTTAACTTCCACCTGCATTCAAAAACAAAACAAAATCAGTTAACAATCCTTAATGATTGTACAGTGATGCTCTCAATGGATGTTATTTTTAATATTTATATCGTGGTAGGACCTCGATGCCCTAATCAAGGTGCAGGTCTGAACACTCACATGCATACGCAAACCAAACAAGTTCTTTCCCTTCTCATTGTATTTGTGATCGTAGGCATCAAAGACCAATAGAAAAACAAATACAGGTTCTTTCCATTTTGGTTGCAAACACTCCTGCTCGCTTTTCATGACGGTTTAGGATTTCAGTATCTGGTTTTTTTTTAATTTTGTCAAGAGGCCGTTTATGAAAGGAACAAGCTGCTAAACATCAATGGTGCACAAGCCATTGTCTGTGCAAGGGTGAATCAACTCCATTTTGTTCCAGATCTTGTGTGAACAGACTGATATTAAAACCAAGGGAGAACAATAGGGATTTTTTTTAATACAGTACCAGGCATTATTATTCACAAAATTCCCTTTCAGCCAGAAAAGTGAACACTCAAACATTTGGGAACTCCAAAGTGCAAGTTTCATTCACATCTTTAAAGCAAACACACTATGTTTAGTTTGTTTCTTCTTCCTGTGGCCCTTCAACTTAGTCCAGTCAGTAGTAGAAGATGCAACTGATTGCACTGTGAGAACAAGACAGACTATACAATACAACTGACATTAAGGACAAGATCCTGGAGCTGGAATCTAACCCTTTGTGCCAATGTGGCATAGGGAAAAAAAAGTCAGAAAGCCCCAAAATCTTCCTATCTGAGAATTGCCTTGGTATGGAAGAGTCCTGACTACCGTACAGATAGTTACTCGCCAAGTCCTACATAGGACACAGGAGAGATGGGGAAGGAGCAGTCAGAGCATGCTACGCTCTTGCAATGCCCACCTACAGATGACCCTCCAGTAGATCTATTTTTGAGTAGCATAGGAAGGGCTGCTCTAAAAGTACACTGGGGACCAGGCCAAGATAGAATAGGATTGAGATTCAGGAAGCTGCGTCCAGCGCCATTGTGGTTCCTCCTCTCAGCTGCATCCAAAGGAAGCCAATCTATATCTAACTAGCCAGCAAATCTACCCGTTTCATTCTGAAATAGGAGAACAGCTGAGCACAAAGCCAACAAGTTGCCTTTGGAAGATGTGAGGGAAAGCTATGAACGGATGTCAATTGTATTCTTGCCACCCTTATTGTTTAAGGCAGAAAGCTTGGGAAAACAATCTGATTGACATTCTGTAGTTTCTTTTCTCGTAAGTGAAGGAGTAGTGCAGCAAACCCTTTCAGGTTTTGGAGACGGTCATACGTGTGCAATTGGTGTAACTAGGACTGGATCTGGAAGAACCGAAGTGTTTTGATGCTAATCCCTGAAGGCTAGCTGTACTTTTATTTTTATTTAGTAACAGTCAGCATTTATTTACTGTTTGCACATTCAAAATGTTCTTCTCCCAGCACTTATCATCATCCCCATCTTTCTTTTTAATCACAAATGGGAAAACTGAGGCACAGGTGATAGCCCTGATTATGCAATCCTTACTCATAATGGCAAGGACCTACTCAGATGAATAGTCCCACCAATTTCAATGGAACTAGTCACCCAAATGCTCACTTATGCAATTAAGTTAAACAACTGGACTATAAGTGATTTGTTCATAATCAGAGGAAATCCACATGAGAGCCAGGATTAAGACCAAGGAATTCTTGACTCCCAGTGTTATGCTTAAATCACTGAAAGACTACAATCTCTCTGTATAGGCTTTGGAGGCCAGAGTAGAAAAAACAGATACTAACCTTCCTTAAGTGTTGTTCTGTGAATGTGTCGCTTGTGTCCATTCCAAGAAGGTGTGTGTGTGCCACGTACACAATTGCTCAAAGGTTTTCCCCCGGTGAAGGGTCGGCTCTGAAGCCCCCGAGAGTTGCACCTTCATGGCACCATGTATAGGGCTCTGCCAACCCCTGACTCTTCAGTTCCTTCTTGCCAGCTGGCTCCAACAGAGAGGTAGCTGGATGGGTCTTGAAATGGACATAAGCAACACATCTCAAAGAACAGTTACAGAAGTTAGTAACTGATTTTTCTTCAAGTGCTTGCTCATGTTGATTTCAAGTAGGTGACTCTATCCTCTCCTCCTATGGAGTTGCTTGGGAGTTCAATACTGCTCTACCAAATGCAGCATCGTCTCTGGCTTGCTGTGTGATAGCATAGTGTGCTGCAAAGATTTGAACAGACTCATGTTGAGGCTCTATAAATATGTTGGATCAGGATCTGAGCAAAGAACGCTGCTGAGCATGCCTGTGCTCTTGTGGAGTGAGCTGTCAGCACTGGGGCTGGTATTTTCGCCAAGTCATAACATGTTCTGATACAAGAAATGATCCATGACGAGATGCTTTGTGAAGATACCAGAAGGCCTTTCATCCTGTCTACTATTGCTACAAAGAACTGTGTTTTTCTAAAGAGTTTAGTCATCTTGATATAAAAATCCAAGCCCATCTAACATCTAGAGCAGTGGTCTTTAACCTTTTTTGGATCAGCACCCAGTTTTTCAATATTTTCACATTTGCATTAAGTTTACCGCCCACCTACATAAATTACTTTTTATAAATTGCCACTGTTAAATTAATTGTTACATTGTCGTACTGTTAATCGTTAATTACAATTTTCAATTTATTTAAATTTTAAACAGGATATCAAACAAATTTCATTCAAACAAAACTGATTCATTATTCATACAAACTTTTTATAAATTACAGCCGCATGAGCATGGCCATTATCTCCTTTTTTTTGTAGCGCCCACCAAAAAAAAAAAAAAAAAAAAAAATCACAAGACGCCCAATAGTGAGCGGTATCTCGCAGGTTGAAGACCATGGATCTAGAGAACGCAGTGTCTCTCGGCTGTTGGTGCGTGGCTTTGGGTAGTAAACCTGAAGGATTATGTCCTGGTTTGAGTAAAACTGACACCTCCTTTAGAAGGAAAGCCAGGTGAGGGTGTAGTTGAACCTCATCTTTGAAGAAAACTTTCACAAAGACGTGAGAATCCTGAGTTCCAAGACTCTCCTGACTGAAGTTATGGCCACTAGAAAGCCTACTTTCCAAGGTAGATAGAGAAGCAAGCATGTTGCTAGGAGTTCAAATGGAGAACCGATCAATCCTAAAAGTACAAGACTGAGATCCCATTGGGAGAACTGGCTGATGCATTTGATGGTCTAAGAAAATGCCCCACAATGGAGTTAGCTAAGACCGAACAACCTGTAACCCAGGGATGAAATACCGAGACTGCAATGGTGAATTGAATGGGCTACGCAGAAGTCCCACATTTGAGGGTTTCCTGGCTCAAAATGAGAGGCACGTGCTCCACCCTGTCTGTTTATAAAGAACATCGCTGTTGGATTACCTGTCATGACCTAAACACTTTTGCCTTCTGGAAGGCTTGGAAAGTCTGACAGGCCAAGCGTACCACCCTCAGTTCTCTCACACTGATGTGGAGCAAGAGCTCTGCTTGGGACCAGAGGTTCTGGGTCCTGAGCCCTCCCAAATGAGCTCTCCAGCCCATTACTGACACGTTGGTGATCAAGGACAGTGAAGGATAAACTGCGCAGAAGGGGACTCCTGCACAGACTGACTGCAGATTGAGCCACCTATGGTGGATTTCTAACACTGGGGGTGGAGGGATGAAAAGGGAGTGAGATTACTCTGTACATGTGCTCTTGGGACAGATGATACATAACGGCTAGTCAAGCCTGGAGTGGTCTGAGACAGAGCCTGGCATGCTGCATGACATACATGCATGCTGCTAAATGCTCCAGCAATTTCAGGCAGTTTCGGGCCATGGCAGCGTGGTACTGTTTCAACTCTTACATGATGGAGCATATAGTCTAGAAAAACCCTAGCCTGATTTGAATCTAGCACTGTTCCTATGAACTCTATGGTCTGAGTGCGCATCAAGGTCAACTTCTGCACACTGACTAGGAAACCCAACTTGGTGAAGGCTGACCGTATCAATTTTATATCTGCTTCCATCTGCACCTTGATGTGACCCTTTGATCAACCAGTCATCAAGGTATGGCTAGATTAGCACCTTCTGCTTCCTCAGGAATGCGGCAACAATCACCGTACACTTATAGTAAACATTCGAGGTGCCACAGAACAGCTGAACAGAAGTACCACAAACTGACAGTGGGTCTCACTATGGTGGTTGACTATGAACCAGAGAAATTGGTGACTTGGAATGATCAACATCTGAAAATATATATCCTTCAAATCAAGAGTGGCATACCAATTCCCTAGATCCAATCGAGGCCAAAGAGGTGATGCAGAACCCCAACTTCTTCATTAATCTATTGAGATTTTGTAAATCCAGAATGGGTCTGAGACCACCTTTGGCTTTCGGGATTAGAAAGTAGCAGGAGTAGAACCTTTGCCCCTTAGCTCCTGAGGAACCTATTTTTAGGAGCACCTACACTTTTTAGGATTAGAGGCTGCTTGTGACAAGGGTCCCTTAAGAGGGAGTGGGAGGGTGGGGGAAGTGAATTGGAGTATCTCAGTTCTACTGTGCATTAGCACCCAGTAATCCAATGTGATCTGGGCCCAAACAGTGGGATAACAAGTCTGAAAACAACAACAAGAGTGAGATCTGAGTCCTAAACCGGTATGCCACCCTTGAGCGTACCCTCAAAAGTTCTGTTTGGGACTGGAGGATTACCTTTCTGGTCCAGGGTGTTGGCTGGTATAAGGCTAAGGAGGTTCTCTCCTGTAATTCCTGCCCCTTTTACAATTATGCTCCTGTCTGCGATGGGATTGGCACAACTGAGGCAGGGGTTGAGGTCTGAAATACCTCCTCTCTGGCGCTAGAGTGTGGAGGCTTAAGGCAGGAGTCGTCAACCTTTTCCGGCCCCCATGCCAGCCCTGCCTCCCCCCCAGCCCTCAACAGGTGCCGGAGATGGGGCAAACAGGGAAAACGAGCCCTCCCCTATTTGTCCCATCCCCCAGCTGGGGGATGGAAGCTGCGTGTGGGCTCTTCCCTGCTGGCCCTGCCTCTCCGCTGGGGATCAGGGCCAACAGGGGACAGGAGCCATGCACGCGGCTCTTGAGGCCCCCAATCCCGCTTGGTACAGGGGAGGAGGAGTCGCAGCACTGCAAGGCCGGGAGCCCTGCACACCACTGTAAATAGGCACATGTGCCAGTTTTGACACACATGCCGTGGTTGCCAATCCCTTGGCCTAAGGACTTTAAAGTAGCCTAAGAATCCTTAAAGCTGTGCAGTTTCAAGTCTGTCTGCTCAGAGAACAGCACCGGACCTTTGAAGGGAAGGTCCTGGATTATCTGCTGGACCTCATGTGGAAGGCCCCACAAGACAGATGGAGCTCCGGGGAACACCATGGGCCTCACCAAAAGAGTAAAGACAACAGAGTCCAGTGGCACTTTTAAAAGTGCCACTGGACTCTGTTGTCTTTCTACAAGAGACTAACATGGCTACCCCTTTGGAATTTGACTACAAAAGAGTAAAGACAGAGTTGGTGCTCATCATTTATAGAGAAGGGTTGTGGGTGTGAAGTGCCATTTTTAAACCTGGCTTGTCAAGGCATAATCCCCTACAATGGGTAGGATGTCCCAGATGGAATCAAACAACAGTAGACTGACTAACCTAAAATGGGATAACTGTAGCTTGCTACAAAAAATTCTCTACAATGATAAAACTATTAAAAAACCTTTTTTTTTTTTTTTTTTAAAACATGCTACGGAGATCAAAAAATGAAGAGGAGAGGTGTTCCAATTTTGGCCATATAGCAGTAAGCAGCAATTGAGGGGAGCGTTGACCCACTTGGTCTCATAAGACCTCAGGACGCCCAATGTGGATTATGCATATTGCAAGCACAGGTCTACAGACTTCTAACAATTCCTGCTCTAGCACAGGGCATCCACATATGGACTCCACTTACCCTATATTTCTACTTCATCTCGCAGTGCACCACAGGCTGTGACTCTGCACTGTTCTTTTTCTGGGCTGTGCTTTCGTGGCACAATGTAAGTCTAAACATGCAGTAAGTTTGTATGTAATATTTACAGTCTTCACATGACACTTACATGGAAATAGACATTTCTAGAGAAGATGCTGAATAAAAACAGTATGATTTCGCCCTTACCCGTTTATCTATCTCTCCATGCTGCAGCTGAACAAAGCGGGCACTGATAGCAGCTATGTAACTTTGTTGATTAGAAAACGCAACCCGCCCAGCTCCTTTTGGGTATTTCAGCTCAGGATCTGTGTCAATTCCAGCATAGCACACCCCTCCGTACAGTCGGTCCATTATCATTGCAAGTTCCACTAAAGCAGAAAACAACACAGAGTTACGTAGATTTTATTTTTCAGATCCCGTTTCTAACATTCTAGGAATTGGATGTATGTTTTTATTGGTACTCTTGTCCCTAGCTACAGTTACAATTCTACAGTATCAGTAACACTTACATTTATCAAACACTAACATACCTTTCAACTTCTCCAGAGATGTCTTGTTGAAATAAATCCCAGTGTTCCCCCAAGCAGTCAGGATGACTGAAGCACACCAGAATTAATATGCCAAAGGCTGCAACACATATACTATACCTGCTCGTAATGGTCGAGGGACACCTCCAACAAAAATAGTTTTTCGTGGGTCAAGAGGCTGGGAACCATCCATCACAAAATCACTATCGCTGAGATTCCAAGGCCTTATCTGAACCTATGGCCAGAAAATTTTTTTTTTACTGTTCCTAATTCAGATCAAGAGTTGTGGTAAGCATTTTAACAATATCAGCTGTCAGTTATAATGCAGTCTCCCTGATGGTAAAAACTGTCCAATAGTATCAATGATCATTCTTTGAACTCTGTTTCCAACTGTGAATCAAGTAGGAGTTAACGGGCTAAACGGATCAGATTTCACCATTCCCTTGTTAAGTGGTACTACATACAAGAGTTCTTCCTGCTAGTGTGCTGTATTATCACAGTCCAACCATGCTATGTGAACTTTATAAGTGTGCATGTATCAGACTACTGGTGGTGTTCTGGTGGAGTAACCTGCTCTGTAGGCTAGGCTAGTAGACTAGTCACCATCAGAAGAAAAGGTTCCAACATACAAGGCGGTGTCTAGTTTATTTACTAAACAACGGTGGGTCTTGACTCAGCGCCCACTGCACAGGGGCATAGCTACGGGCGGGTCTGGGCCCACCCACGTGGGCAGGCCCCCCCGCCCCACCACCACAGCAGCGCGTACTTGCTGGCTGGGCCGGTGGCCACGGCAACCAACAGGCAGACCTGGCCGTGGTCGCAACCACGAGCCGCACATAAGCGGTGCTGCAGAGACGGGCACAGCGTGGGCTGCTCTCCTGCACTGCCTCCCAGCTCTGAACTGGGGGCAGCCACCAGAGCCATGATGCAGCAGGGACCAGACTCTCACCACCTCTCCCCTTCCCTCCTCTTCCTCCTCCGGACGCTCCAGTTTCTAGGTAGCTCCACTTGCTACCTAGCAACTGGAATGTCATCAGGCAGCTTCCAGTCATGTGACCAGAAGCAGGACATGGCTGGGCCCACCCTGGAGACTCAAGGGCCTGGTCAGAAAACAAAGGCTGGCTACGCCCCGGCCACTGAAATAAGAGGGGGTCAAGTAGCCTTTGGATTGTCACTGCAGTATCAGTATATAACGCATAATCTTATCATCCTCTTCGGACACTATTGTTTCTACAAAGAAATGTATTTCATGGGACACTGTGTGGAACGTAAATTCTATGTTACAATAAAAGTTAAAATTCTTGGTTAAAAACATACAATATGTACATTGCATCCACACAGTAGAAAGCTAGCAAATACTTGCCAAATGGAAGTATCAATTGTAACTAGAAAATGCATCTATGATGAATATACAACACCCATAACTGATGAGGAACTGAAGATAAATTCAAGAAGAATGTAGAGATGTCAGTCCCCTAAACTCATCTTCCTTAAAATACTTTCTTTCAAAGCCATAGTGGCTAAATATGATCAGAGCAAAATCAGGTCTGGATCACTGAAGTCAGCAAATACACATGGCATCTCAAGTACTCAATTTATAGCCTTGTTTTATGCCATTATTAAAATACCTGAAAATTTTACCTACCGGTTTGTCTTTGATAGTCGGGCTGGAGACACAAAGGTAAAGTTTTCCATCTTCTTCAATGCATGCATCAATCAGAGCCTGTACAGAGCTTTCATCTTGGAACAGTAAGAATGCATATCCTAGGTAAGAGAACAAGATGACTTGCAAGATTCCTGATGAGATTCTCAAAGATTTAGTTTTCTATTGGTTTGTAATATTTAGTGCAATTAGTTAGGGGTAGACTGTGGGCTGATTCCACATGATTATGCAGCAACATAAGAAGTGGTAAACAGTAAGACACCTATACCCACACAAATGCTCCCCTGTGCAGCGTCCCAGAAAAGGCAGGAGGGAAAACAAAAGCTACATGCTCAGTATGCTCTCCTCCCTATCCTCTTCACACTGGTGGATAGGAAGCGAGCAGAGAGGTAGAAAGAGGTGTGCCATGGCTCCCTCCTACTAGAACAGCAGAGTTGTCAATGTGAAGAGCACTTTCTTCTGTGGTCTTTTTAGCTATGTACAGCCCCCCACCTCCCATACAGAACTCCTCCATAACATTTTGCATATTGATCATGGGGGAATTATGCACCACTGTACAATGCAGAATTCTGTGCAAAATATCATTTTTCTCTGCAGAATTGGAGCTGCAGAGTTGCTGGCCACCACTGTCCAGCTCACAAATACAGGACTTTGTGCCAGGGGAGAGGAAGGGAGGCAGGGGAAGGAGGAGCTGGAAGATTCCAAGCATGTCCTGAAGGAAGGGGACAGCATGCAGGAAACTCTATACAAGCCAGGGACTTAGCATCAGGCTGTTTCTCTCTGGATCCCTGATCTCTGGAGGACTGGGGGTGCAGGTAGCTGGGCTCTGCGAGTGTAGGGAAGGAAGGGTGTCTGGTCTGCGGCTGCTGGTGGGGCTCTGGCCCAGGATACCATGGCTGGGCAATGGAGAAGTGGGTATCTGAGACTAGAGAGTCAGGGTTTTTTCATAAGATGTGCCCAGCTGGCATGTATGACGCATCCAGATTGAGATGCCCAACAAAAGCATAACAGAGAAACAGGAACTGAGTTGTTGTAGGGTTTCTTCAACCTCTACTCCTGAGGGGAATCCTTTTTGATGGCTATATTGTTAGAAACATACTTGCTGATCAATATTTTGAAATACATCATCACTGGTATGATTATATTGTATTATTTTGACAAAATATGCAGAATTTTAAGGCATAGAATCCCTTTGGAGTAACATGATATATAAGAGGTCAGGGAGAGTAAAGATTAGAGATATGAGAGGAGGGAGACGCAGAGAAAGAAAGGACTGAGTCACAGACAAGAAGTGAGGTAAGATTATTTTAAATATGTATAATCATACATTGCTCTGCAGTCCACCAACTTGCAAAATCTTGCAGGATTTGAGTTACGTCATTATTTTAGGGGATATTTTCAGCATGGTATGGAGAGAGGCAATGAACCAAAGTATTTTACATAATGAAAATTACACTTCAAATCCTCACATTGAAAAATACAGTCAGTGGTTCTACAACGGTTCTTAAAATAATGATGTTAACATCACGATAATTACCTTTAGGAGGAAAATAAGATTTGCTTTCTGCCTTGTGCGGCCAATCCACAATCAAAGGACCAAAGCGACGAAAGCTAGCTGTGATCTCGTCTGAGGGATAAGAAGTGGGGGGATAAAAAGGAGCATGAATGGAAATTCAAATCCATTGAACATAAAACCCCTGGAGAATCTGGATTCCTGGTAATCTGGTAATATTTTGTCTTACACCTATAAATACATTAACAGGTTAAGCCAGCTGATAACTTTTACTGAGAGAAGGAGAATCTTCCTGACAAGTCCGAACACACATTAAATAGTGAGGAAAACAGTTCCAAGATCAAGATTTTCTCTCTTTATTAATGGTTATAAAGGCTTGCAGCTCACTAAGTCACAGAAATGAAATCAATGACTCTAAATAGCTACCATAGCCTAGCTTCAGGCATTCTCCCACATAAAGAGTTCAAAATCCTATCCTTTACTGACTGCTGAGCAGTAAATTCTGAAAAGAGTCTGGAGAAAAGGGGGATTATCACAAGGCCCAGTCAATCCTGTTCACATCACATGCTTGTGCCACATCTGTCCACGTTATTTGAGTTTGACCTCAAACTAGCTTACAGTAACGCTTGCAGAATGCAGTTATGTAATATCTATGGGAGAGACTAGAGAGAGCCCATACAGCGGTGTAACAGGAAACAATTAGAGCACCCTTTTCAAATCCTTCTTCCATATCAATATGCTGCTAGGATCATTTATATTTGCAAGTCCTGTCAAATGTTCCCACTAAGGACAGCATTGCTCTTTTTGAGCTTGAGAGTTTTTCTGCAGTAATTTTTTCTGGAGAAATAAGATGCCCTCTTGGATTCCCCCATTTTGTATTCTTTTTCTGATCTCTTCCCTCAAAGACATTAAAACCATCTTCCCTCAGGGGGGTGGGAGGAGGCTGGTTGCTGACAATTTTGTACAGAGAAATAGAGACAGAGGTCAGAACAACGATGCTCTTTGCAGGAATCCTAGCCTCTCCTCACCCAAAAGAGTTATTTTGACTGCAGTACTCATTTCATTGGCTGTGTTTATTACATTATATATAATGTATTTATAATTAGTTTAGGGGGTGATTCTTTACACAAACTCTGCAATTCCTCCCGTCCCGTCCCCCCAACATTGGTGGTGAATTCACCACACATTCTTGGCTTCTCACCAAGATTAAGTGCCAATGAATTGATTCCTGCCTCAATCCCCCCCATACACTAGGGTGATGGGCTACCACTGGACATAACATTGTCAAAAGGCTGCCACAGAGCAGAGTGATACTTTACAAAAGGAACAGAATGAAGAGCCAAAACTGGCTGGCTTTATGTTTCTGAAGCCTATTAGAAGAATATTTTTAAATGTGGGTAGGTTTCATAAGGAAGAGGCTAGCTGGAAGGTAAGGAACTAAGCTGTTTTATAGTTTGAAATATATGATCCAAGTGATTCAATAATATTCAAATACCAGTTTACTGCTGTATGTTTTAATGGTTTGAGGGGGGGAGAAGAGGCTGGGTTTTTTTAAATGTAGCTGCTTTACAGATTCATAAGAATCAGAATTTGGGGATTTTATATTTTTATAAAAAGATAAAACTGCAAAAGGAAATACCCATAAAACAGCTCTCTAAAAGAGACACTTGAGAATGGTATTTATTTATGCACTTATTTTAAGGCAGAGGAAGAACAAATATGAACCTACTGATCTTGTCCCAATTGAAAAAAATTAGCATATTTCTACTGAGAACTATAGAAACTAATTTATTTCTGTCAGAAGTTTTGTATTTTCTCAGTGTTGAAAGATTTTGATTTAGATTAGATACAACAGTCTGAAGCATTTGAGGAATTGCATCCATCTGTCAAGACCACAGCTGTTGACCAAAACACATTTCTGTGATAATCTCAAACATAAAGGTCTTAGCATTGCCAGTTCACTAAATCAGATTTGCCTGTTTTTATGATCTAGGTCTGGACTACATACAACTAAAAGAAGGGGCTGGAGAAAGAACAGATTTATCACACAAATATAACTTATTAACTCCTCATTCTCAAATGTGTAACCTACGTACTATTCCCTGTTAAGAGCTCATTTTTCTCAATCGTTCAGTAACAAAGCAGTTGTAGAGACAGGGCCAATGGGAACAGCAGGTGTTCAGTGCAACTCAGGATTTGGCCAACAATTTGTAAAAAACCACAAACTTGTTTCCCTTTCCTGTTATAACAACTTTTAGCTTGTTACGACAGGGTCCCCCCTAAAGCTTATCATTAAGTCAACATGAGTTGTTTTGACTGCATAGTTTTTGAGTATACCTTCATCAATATCAGGTGGCAGTCCACCAACGAACACCTTGCGGGAATACCGTTCTACTCTTTCTCCATTTTGGTGAGAGAAGCAATGTGGTGATCCTAAGCCACTATGAAGAGTCTGATCCCCGCGTCCATCATCCAAGAACCCGTCTTCCATTGGAAACAGTGAAGACTGACCTAGAGAAAAAGGGGAAAAAAGCCCATACTAATAGAACAAAGAACATACCATTTAAATATTATTTAAGAAACAATTTTCGCTATTAGCAATACTTTTTTTGTATTGTTCCTCTTTAATGAATAATGGGAAGACTAAACACGATCATCACTCCTTATTTCATGTAACCTCACCATTTCCAGATCTACAACTCCAAACGCACAGTTAATTACACAGCTACAGAAAGATGCAGAAACTTTTATTACTGAAAACTGGCAACAAAATGAATAGCATTTTAAAAGGGCATGCAAGTCCATAACTTTTCCATAGCTACCCATCTTAGCTTTTTTTTTTTTAGGAAGTTTTGAAAATTGGTATTGCCTAAGTCTGATGCCTATGTTTTATGTGAGTCATTTTTTTTAAAAGAAAAAAAACACTTGCCACAGAAATATTATACAAGCTTAATAATTGCTATTAAAGACTATCCTGATTGCATATATACCTAAAAATCTAGGACGCATACCATTTCCCAAGAACAACTTCTTACATGCACCAAGTAATTCACAGTAAAAATGAAAAAAATTTCCTACACCAGCTAAACACATTCATCTTTTAGGTCATTCAATATCAAAACACTTAAATCACATGCTCTCCACTTGTAGATAACAAGAATACTTTGATAAAAGCAGTAAAACCCACTGCAATTTCCTGTGAATGACAACTGAAGACTCATTTTAAATTATGTTGTGTCATTCTTGGAGCATATCAACTTTGAGATATCATACAAGAAGATTTGTTCATAGGCTCCTCTTCTAATGAAACATGTTGCAAGCATTCTTCCGTTATTGAGACAGAAACATGTCCTTTTGCTATAACACTTTTTGCGCATATGCCTTTAGTAAGAAACTGACTTACAAATGCAGTTGTATAACACAATACCTATGAATGCACACAAACTGATCCCTGAGATGGTATTTCTCCTTAAATTTTTTTACAGCATACAATAACTAGAGTTACAAAATATGTTGGCCACTACTACTAACACACACATTAGAAAAGGAAGCAAAATAGATGTGAGATACGTTACGGTTGCTAGAATAATTTGTCATTTGCCTACAGTTTGCTTTTAGATATTTCAAAATTCACTACAGATTTGACACAGAAGTATCTCTAAAAATGGTTATCAGTGGGATCAATTTCTCTTCCCTTATCCTCCTCCTTTTGGAATATAGATCGCACACATTTACTTGATTTTAAATTAAATCAAATTATTAGAGACTGTATACTTGACTGTCTCTGAAATTCAGATATTTTCTATGCAAAAATCGAAGTCCAATAGAAATCACACTTCACCAATTTTCTTCCTTAACCTAAAGAATTAATATATATAGAAAATTAAAGAATTCAGTACTGACCAAGTCTTAATTTCAGTTTTCAATTATTTGCTTTTTAAATGTCTTTTGCTCAAGGAATGCTTTGAAAACTAACAAAATGGAATCAAACCCACTTTTATGATTAAGTTTCTACCATTATAGCTTTCGAGGCTTTACAGTGGTTTCTTCCCTTATCATCTGGTGCATTATCCGTTTTTATTTGTCTTGTCTATTAATACCTGAATCCTGTAGACAGTTATGCTTGTGAGCAACTCCAAATACTTAGATAATCATGAGACATTCCAACGTGCAAAAGCTTCCTAGGCATGTTTACAGGATCAGGGCTTTCAAATGAAAACCCAGTGGGACATGGCCCATACTTACTATAGGCTACTATGGTGTGCCAAGACCACTGTCAGCACTCAAATACAAATAATAATAGAAATGGCTTATACGGAGCTGTCATTCAGAAACAAACAGGAGGAAAACCAACGTTTTAGCTCTCTCCCAAGTAGTAATTCATACAGATGACACTTAGCTATAGGATTTATGCACTTCTCAACCTAGATATTACTATTCTGGGGAGATATTTCATTCAGTTAAAATTTTTACAACAGCATGCAGACAAACTAAGTAAGCTTGGGTTAAAGAGATGGTTTCACATCTTATCTTTTTAGGTTGCTTTCCAGTACCAGCTTAATGCTACGTGTGCCATGAGACATTGTCAACATTAGAAAATTAAAGAGGAATATTGGTTACCTCGCCTTCTCCCATATGTCCTTGCTGCATGTTAAATGAGAAAGAAAACATCCTTTCAAACATTGTTATAAGGACCAAAAGATCTAATTTCATCTCCTTTATTCTAGCTCAGTGGTTCTCAAGCCTTTCCATACTGCAGGCTACTTAAAAATGGTGTCTACAAGGTTATCTCCACATACACCCCAATCCCATATCTTCCCTGTACCACTCAGTTGTTTGGTTACACAAATTAACATTATATCTGCAAAGGAGACAAGCATAGCAAAGATACTTGCTTTTTAATACAATTCTTTTAGCTTCTGGGTTACATCGTTATTTAGGGTGTGTGTTCTTTACTGCTCAGCGTGGGTGTGCTACTTTATTAGGAATGGCTCAGCCCTCATTGTACTAGACTCTAAAATCACACGACACTTTGATTCTGCCATTCCAGGTGCTCCCTGCCCCACACAATTTTAATGCCTATTACATGTGATCATGGTTAAATTTCCAGGGAAACTCCTGACAGTGATATACAGGTTATAGAGAGGTGCACTTTATTTGATTTTTTTTAATTAAGGTTGCCAAAAGGCCTGTCCAAACCCTAATTAGAGGTTACTACTAGAAGGAAACTTTACTGCTGCAAGATTGACAGGTAACCACAGTGAAACCTAACAGCTCAGTGGGCCACTGCCCCCTGCACCTCTCCAGAAATCCACAGGCCACAGTTCAAGAACCTATGCACTATTTTATTAAAACTGATGGATATACTTGGTAGCTTCAACAACTGTGCCTCCTCCATTTTGTGTGTGCTTTTTGGCTGGAAGTAGAGAACCTTCTAGTGGCAAAATAATTAATGATCTCTGTGTAAGTTTCAAGATGATATTCTATCAAAACATGCCCAATAACTCACTCCCCACTCAAACTTAACACTTAAAAAAATAATAATGTAGTCCAAATCCACAACAGATAGGAAAACAACTGTTCCAAAACCAGAATGTCCTACAGAGTACAAATAAGAGCTCTGAATATATCGCTAGTGCTATTTCTTTCCTCATTCTGAATACATCGTGTAGACCAACAAGTAGCTACAGCACCTAAATCAGGGTGTCAATCATGCGGCCCGCAGGCCAGACGCGGCCCACGAATCTCTTCCATACAAGCCCACGACTGCGCTCTGCAGGACCACACTCTGCCCAGCAGAAAGAGAGTTCATGGTCTCGCATACCCAGCGCTTCACAATGCCACGAGTGTGAGATCTTGTGACATCAGTGAATGCTAGGTTCACAAGACTGCGCTCCCCAAGACCACACTCTCTCCCTAACAGAGAGCGAAAGAGAGGTATCACAGAGTGCAGTTTCGCATACAAAGCACTTCATCATGCCGCAAGAATGCCATAGTATTTCGATTTATGGTATGTATGGACCACTTGAAGTACATTTAAGTCAAATCTGGCCTGCCATAGCAAATGAGTTTGACACCCTTGATCTAAATGTTTTTAAACCATTAAAAATCATGGGTATTTCCCCTATGTGCAAGAAAGCACATCAATCCGGTTTACTCAAGTGTTTATTTTCCATTTACTTCACTGATCAATTTTTTATGGGGATATTTAACATAAATCATCCCAACGAGGAAGTATAGCTAAGCACCGGTCTTCAGTTGAAAATATAGCCACCAATACTTGGAATGTATTTCCCACCATAAATGAGTACATTTGGGGGCCCTTACAAAAAGTGTAATGAATACTGCTCTTTTGAAGTTTGAAACCTAAAATGCTCCTCTAGTTCTCAAATGGGTGAAAAATACATGCAATGAACTTGCCAGTTGCTGTACATACTGGAGAGTGAGCTCAGAAGCTTTTCTCCACTTAGAGAACCTAAAATGTTTTCAATGCGTACCCTCCCTACAAAACCATAAAATCCTCTGGTCTGTAAATTGCTAAGCAAACCAAAGCATACACAAAGTCACTTGTCTGGTGCATCAACTCCTGCAAACTAACTATTCAACATAGCTGCAATTCCTGCAAAGGGTCTGTGTGACACCTAGATGTAAGTTGGCAGAATCCTCACTGCTTCGCCACCTGCGTCATGACAAGCCATGTTTTTTCAACATTACCAGTATAAAAATGCAGCTCAGCAACTAGCTCTAGGCATTTCCAGCACAAAATATTGCTGAGCAGATTTTGGGACCCTACAGTGATTCTCCCAGAGCAAACAAAAAAAGAGGAAATACAAGATGAACTGAAAATTACTCAGCATGCATGATGCGTGTCTTCTTTCTTTTTTTATTATTATTATTAATAATAAAAGTATGGGTAGTTTTCCTCTGTAGTTTTCCACATTTATTTAATCTAATCCATGCTATTTTTGACATTTCATATCATTCCTTAGGAGCCACGTATTTTATTTTTTAAAGATAGCCCAATGAAATGCAGACCCAAAGCTTGTCCACTGTTGGGCTCACAGCCCGTCATGTTCCAGAACTTCATGCACTTTTCCAGGATGTTTCAGGGAAGTGCTGTGTTTTTGGGAGGCTGAAGAAACACCCGACAAACTTACTAAGAAGCATTATCCGGTACATGACTTTCATTATTTGCTTTAGAGAAATCTGTGCTTTGCAACTCTGCTAGCTAAAATTCAACTCAAATAAAGCCTTCTTTAAGGAAGCAGTTACCAGTGGTGGAAAGTCTGTCTCCCGGCTCTTCAGTAAAAGGAGATCTGTCTACATAGTTAGCATTAAAAAGTAAGGCCATTTCAGTATTATTTTGTACAGCTTCTTCTTCACTGATTAGCCTAGGTTTTTTTTCTTGAATTCTTCTAAAATTTAAGTTAAAAACATGAAGCGCTTCATTCTTAACTTCATTTTACCAGAAAATTGCATCATACTGTTATATTGCATGAAAGGTCACCCACTATTCTGAAAAAAGAGGGCCGTAACATCTGCATCACCTAGACACAGCACTAATAGATTAAGGACAGATTTGTTGGCTTCATTTGATATTTTTCATTCATCTAATTATGGCTTTTTAGGGATTTAGCAAGACCTTTACTTTATAAATAGGACACACACACGAATACGAACGTATGTTCGTACGTAAGGGGTGAGCTACTTAATCTAAACGTAGTCATTTCTGTTCTCCTGCCCCCTCAGTGGCTTCCATACATTTTCTTTCAATTTGAGTACAATATGGTTTTGCACTTCCTCTCATCTTCAAGGAAGTAGGAATTCCTCTAGATCAGGGGTTCTCAACCTGGAGCCCATGGGCTGTGCAGGCCGATTACAGCTCAATCAATCAAACACATGGCTGCAGTCCATGTGATATTCTCAGGGCTAAATAGCTAGTACATATATTGTGTGAATGTGACCCTGATAACGGCTAGAGAGCTGCGTATGGAGCCCACAATGGTAAATAGGTTGAGAACCAGTGATCAGATCCTTGTCTCCCCATGCATCTCCCACCCCCTCAAGTCCTCCTGAGACTTTTAACTGTTCCCCTTGTCTACTGGTACCTCCATGCCACCCGTCATGTCTAGTATAATCTCCCAAATAACATGTCAAGCCCCTTCCATATTCCTTAAATTTCAAAAAGATGATTATGTAGTATTATGTTATGTGCAACCAATGTGCTCAGCTCTAGATAAGGTGCACAGATAGTCCCTGCCCCAGAGAGCTCAATCTAGAAGACAGACCTAAAGAAGATAAACTGAAGAATTTAGATAAAAGGGATCATTGGGTTTGAAGTTCCTTAAGACCCAAACCAGCAGTAAGCACTGTGTGGGAGAAAACCTGAGCCTACGCAGGGCCATCAAGATTTTTCTGGGGCACCTCACAGATATCAACTCATATGGAATAACTTGCAAGATTGGGGCCTTAACGAATTTGATTTTGTGGGTGAACTGAATGAGAAGGCTGGCAACCTGGCGTGGGAAGGCTGTTCCACACATGGAAGACAGCTCAATGACGGGGACTGGAGTGACACACAAGCTCTGGAGTACACCAACACTGACCACAAACCACCCTGCCGCACTAAAACGCTGTCTACATTAGGAAAAGTACACCTACACGCCTAAATGCATACTGAGCAACTGTAGTTTTGTTAGCTGTCCAAAATAACCATTGAGGGGACAGCCTAAGGTTTACACAAACCAGTTAACACATGTCCAAAAAAATCCCAATAGCCTTGTCTACATCAGGATTTTAATGTGTGTCAGTTAGCATTTTTTAAAAAGCCCACCCTTATTCTAGCAAAGACAGGACCTAAATAACATTTTCTATCTTGTACCGTACCCAATTATGCTTTTAGTCCAGAAGCTCCTCAAGGCAGAGATTCTATTCTCTTTGCCTGGCACACCAACCAACACAAAGCCTGCAGCACTTTCTACTATATCTTGGTCCCGAATATGCTTGCACTTGCAGCTGATATGCCAACGACCAAAGAGATGTTTCAGAAACTCTTCCAGTCATTTGAGGCGGAAAAAAAGAAAAAAGAGCATGGATACATACGTCTGAAAATTAAAAAAAAAAAAAAAACTCGGACAGGAGAGGAGGGAAAACCTGGAGCAAGTGATAGCAGGCCATGAACACATGATAAAAGCCATGGAGAAGCAAACAGAGCTGCTAACCTCACTAATAATGCTGCAGACTGAATTAACACATGCACATCCTTGCAGCCAATACAGAATTGTCTTCCATGCCCGTCTCAAAATCCACTCTCACATTTCTATCAAACTCCTCGCTCGTCTCAGCATCCCATTCACTCCAACTCTTCAGACAACTTCCTGACTGATAGCTATACTTACACCCAGATGTCATAGCTCCCACTGCTCCTCACTGCTTTCTCCCCAGCTTTTTGTGTGGGCTGTGAATAATTGTTATGTAATAAAGACATACTCTGTGCAGAATAAGCATCTTGATTTGTCCTTTGCACACAGTGGTCACAGCTCACATTGATACACAGTGTGAACTGGATAGCAGTCATAGCATAGCACAGGGCTGCTTACAAAGACTCCATATTGTGGCTCATTATCAAAATGGCTGCTCAAGGACTCCATGGTTCAAATGGTCCACTGCTGTGCCCAGGCCCAGATTATGGGCCCTCGGGACTCCGGGCTGTCCCCCCACACTCAGCCTGAGGCCCCACCAGCCCCCACCCACCATCTGTCCTGCTGACCCTGTTTGCTCCATTCCAGGAGCAGGTCTGGGTCGGAGCAGATGGCTGGCCCAGGAGCAGGAACAGCTCTAGCCCAGGCTTCCCCCCCAGCAGGGCAGGGAGCTCTAGTGGGGCAGTGGTTGGCTAGATATGGCAGGGGCCATAGATGCTGGAGCCTGGGCCCTCTTTCAGGCCATTTTGTTAATCTGGCTCTGGCTGTGCCCTACTAATACCTCTGACATCCGGTTCTCATAGTCAGCTGCAAAGTGATCTGCCTCTGCGCTCCACCCATGGAGAAACTGTTCACCCTTAGCTTCACAAATACCATGGAGCACACAGCAGGGGGCTACAACCATGGGCATATTGTCCTCATTTAGATCTAACCTGCCATAAAGGCAACACTAGTGAGCTTTTAATCTGCCAAATGCACATTCAATGGTCATTCGGCATCTGCTCAACCTGGTATTGAAGTGCTCTTTGCTGCTATCCAAACTGTCTTGATAAAAAGGCTTCATGAGCCAGGGCATGAATGCGTATGCTGGGCATCCCAGAATCATTATGGGCTTCTCAACACCCCCCATTGGCATCTTTTGGTCCAAAAGGAAGTCCCTGTTTGCAGAGTTCTGTATGGGCCACTGTTCCTGAAGATGTGTATGTCATGCACCTTCTCTGACCAACCTGTGTAGATGTCAATGAAACGCCCACAATGATGTACAATCATAGCATCATAAAGAAGTAACCCTTTCAGCTGATGTACTCCATCGCAAGATGATCTGGGACCAAAATTGGTATATGTGTACCATCTATTGCCCCGTCACAGATAGGGAATCCCATTGTTACAAAACCGTCCACCATTTCATGGACATTTCTAAGACTCTCAGAATGTGATTAATGGCCCTGCACACTTGCAAAAACATGGCACCAACAGTAGACTTCAAACTGATTAGTGACTGACTGGTAGCAATCTGGAGTTGCCAATTCCTCATGGTGATCATCACATACTTTTCCACGGAGAGGGCAGCTCTCATTCTGGTGTCCTTCAGCTGAGCCCACGGCAGGGGCAAGTGACATACAGAATTCCACGAAGACAGCTTTGCACATTCAAAAGTTTTGCAGGCACCGCTCATCATCCCAGACCTGCACACCAATGCAAGCATACCAATGCAATCACACCACTTAGTGCTTGTTTTATGCACCCAAGAGCAGTGCTGCATCATGTAGAGATGCTCCGTAAATGCAAACTGTAATCCAGGGTTGTTTGCTTGCATGGCACACAGAAGATCAGGTGCCTTGCCTTCCTGTTCAAATTGGAAGTTCATGATATACTACATGACCAGCCATGATATGTTCAGAACATTGACAACAGCATAGGAAAGTAGTGCAGGATCCATCCTTTCAAATAGAGATGGTGGGCACACAGAAAATTTGAGCTGTTGAAAAAATGCTGTAAAATGCAGTCAGAAACCTATGGAATGATGGGATGGGATGGAAAACACTGCATCATGGGATGTTGAACCCACACCCATGATGCACTGTGATCCTCATCACATTCTCACAATTCCTAGCGACACAAGATGGCGAGTTGCACAGTGGAATACCTGTCCACTGTTCTCACTGTCAATGCTAGAGCACCAAGAGTGCTGTGTGGAGAGAAGTGTTGTAATTGTATTTTTTTTTATCATCACTAACTTGCATCGAGAACACTCTAATGTTGACAGGGCCTAAGTTTTTAGTTAATTTCATGACTTGATACACTGGGATAATAGTGAGGCTACCAGGAAACATTTATTTTACAAATAAAAAAGATAAAGTTCTCACTGAACTTATATTTATAATTAAGCTTTTACGTAACCTGACTACAGGGACAAGTGTGATGCAACAAAATCCTTTTACAAGAATTACTTCTATCACTGAGAAAAATCAAAGGTCATACTGGGGGAGAGAAGCGGGGAGACTGATATTCACTCAGTCTGTATTAGAGGCAGGGCCAGAATCAAATGCCAAACCAAACAGCCTCCAATTTTGGAGAAGCTCTGAGCCAGATCTGAACCTGCTGATGCAGAGCCAGGGGAAGCAGGGATAGTTACATAGAACATCAATACCAAAATGTTAAGATTTTGCAAATGCTGCCTCCCTGATCTATTTTCATAATGAGCAAATATATAATTCAAAACAAGAGATGGAAATGAAATTCATCATAAAAAGACTAAACAACAAATGTTCATAAATAACTAGTATCAATCTACAGGCACCTCTCTATAGATGCTGTCTAAGGACTGTCTCTAGCTATTTCATTATGAAGTTCTCTGTCTGCGGTTTTTAAGTAATCTCATACAGATATGTTCTTGTAAATCTGCAGAGAGCCTGGAACAACAGTTCCAAGAAGCATGAACTGCCCCATTCATCTCACAAAGGAATTAAATTACTATAATTGGACATCTGAGTTGTGTCAACATTGTTAATCATTTTATTCCTCATGTGAGAACGGAGAGAGAAGATCACAGATCTGCAGTTTACCAAGTGATGTATCATTCTGCTACCACCATATCCCTCCTTCTCTGCGCACAAAAGATTCAAGCCCAAGGAACATAGCAGAATCTGCAAGCACATTCAAAAATTCTATGGCTTGAAGGACCATGGACCTAGCCTGACCCTCCTGCTTGACACAAAACCATAAGAACTTCCCCAAAATATTTAGTCTTAACTAGAGTATACCTTTTACACAAACATTCAATCTTTTTTACCTTCCTCTGTAGCACAGGGCACAATTCACTTGCTGGTGGATTCGCTGTACCTTAGTCTTTAAACCACGATTTGAGGACTTTAATAACTCAGTCATAGGTTAGAGATGTGCAGGAGATCACATTAGATGAGATGTTCATATTAGTCCCTTCTGATCTTAGAGTCTATGAGTCTTGATTTTAAAATTGTTGCTGATGGAGAATCCATCACAAGCCATGGTAAACTGTTCCAATGGTAACACTCACTGCTTGATTTATGCTTTATTTCCACTCTGAATTTGTCTTCAATTTCAAGACTCTGGATCTTACTATATCTTTGTCTATTAGATTGAAGAACTCAAATATTTTCCACCAAGTAGGTATTTATAAACTGTGATCAAGTGACCCCTTACCTCTCTTTTTGTCAAGCTAAATAAACTCAAGGAGCTCAACTTATCACAATAAGGCACATTTCCAGTCACTCTCATGGCTCTCCTATGAAGAGGCAAAAATGGGGCGCTAAGGTCAAAGAGTTTAGTGGAACTCATAGGGAATATACAATTTCAACATCTACGCAATAAACTATGAGTGATGACTAATGGATGGCAATTCACATGAGAATTTATTTTGTAGGCAAGAGTATGAAAAAGTAACACCACTTCCTCCCCTCCCATGACCCCAGAACACAACTTACTAAAAAACTACGTATTACTTCCCTATACTACTCAGAACCACAGTGTCTTACCTTTGACATCACAGAAGCTGGAAAGCTTGTATTTAAAGCCTAAACTACATGTGCTTAGTACTATACAGAGTACTATACTAAAGAGAATGTTTAGTACTATACTATTAACGCAGGACCTATAATTCAAATTTAAGAGTGAACAAGAAAGATGCCCAAATGACTCATTGTTTGTAAGTTCTCAGTGATATTTTGTTACTGATTTCTCTATAAATAAGAACCTGAAGTTATACTAGTCTGTTCATTACATAAGATGATATACATCATGCTGAACCATTTCCAGATGAAAGCTTGGGGACAGGAGATCACTCAAAGGAGACGAGAAGAGAACAGTTCCTACCCCAAATCAGCACCCATCTTGAAAATAATAAAGGTGGGCACAAGCGTTAGAAATGAGCGCCAAAGCAGAGGTTAGGAAAGCAGTCTTTTGGGAAAAAAATACATTGCACATACACTTCATTTAGCTTTTGCAATTACCCCTACCAATATTATTTTTTTTCAAGGTATGAAGATTCATTGCATTGCCTGGGCAGTTAGTTTTTCCACTTGAGCAAGGATCTTCTTGTTGTTGACTTGGGCCTTAACTGAAGTGTGGTAAAATGGCCAGACATTTCTATTTAGACTGTTTTTTTGAGGAAGAAATGATTACAACGGAAAAGCCAGATTCTACCACTCATTCAAATTGCATAGCAACTTATTCCATGAGCAATTCTATTGTCTTTAAAGAATCAGACTACAGTATTCTTATGTTAAATAGCATCTTATAACCATGAGGAGCTCCACAAAAGTCAAGGACCTAACTTTTGAGTAAAGTACAGTGGAAGTAAGAGTATCACAACTTAGCCTCAAGTTACTTTGAGAAACCATCTACAATCATCTCTAATAAGTTAGAGGCACATCAAAAATATTGAAAATTGAAGCAATAGATTCCCTTGTCACCCAGCTGATCTTTCCATACTTCTGAAAATCCAAAGCATCCTTATTTTCTTTCAGACCTGCTATAATCTGAAAATGGGAATTTGCCAAAAGACTGAATGGTTTATCCCAGATATTTGAAGCAGCCATTCACATTCCAGGTCAGATTTCCATACATGGGCATGCTCAAACTGAGATTGACATGAAAGTTGCACAAATTTATGTGCAAGTGCACCTATTTGATAAAATGGGCATTCCAACAGAATACTTGTTTGGATGACATTTTCAATCAGATTTAAGACAGAAAATTTCATAAACTGTCATAAGGCAAAATAAAAGTGTCATTTCCATTTTGTTGCATTCCTAGATTTTTGTTCTTAAGGTTAAAGGCTTTATTTTGAAGAGTGCCACCAGGCACATAAGACACTGAAAGGAACATGTAGGAGACTTCATGTGACAGATTTCTCATACAAGTCTTTAAACTCAACACCAGAAAAAGATGGACATGTTTTGTAAAATAAATATTGGCATCACATTCTAAAAATAGGAGAAAACGTATGTATACCTAGAAGAAACTCAGAAAATATGAAGTACACTATACGAAACTCCAAAATGGTATATCAAATACAAAAGTAGAGCTTATTTGATTCCAGTGTAAATAGCAGAATGGCCTTCAGCTATACTGCTGCTGATCCTGTAAAATCCTAGGAGCAAAAAAGTGTTTTGCAATTTTTCTCTTTTGTTTTATTATGAAAGAGCACAATACAATTTGATAATCACTGTGGAGACAGGCAACACCCCGATTGAGTAGGTTTTGGGATTAAGAAATTTCTGGATTTTTTTCCCATGGAAAGCTGAACACAACTAGACGAGTTTACACAGTAACATGTGGACATAAGGACTGCCTCTTGGACAACACTAGCCATTCATGTACACTGAGGAAGAAATTTCAGGTCATATGTTGGTGGTTTGAAAGGAATAAATGGGTATGAGATTCTGAACACGTCCAAAAGTGAGAAAGACTGTCACAAGCTTTAACTGGATCCCTTCCTATATTTTTCTTGGAGCAAGCATGCTGGAGATGAAATCTGCACAATAAAAATCAATGCATTAACCAGACAAGATCATATAGTATGAAAGTTTCTGGTAATTTATACTGGTGGATGACGGCCTTATCTGGATGATTTTAAATTCAAGGTTACTCACACTTCAGTACGTTTTATATTTCAACATCATGCAACATTGTCTGTCTTCCAAACCTCTGCTGCATATAAACTTCTTCCACAAAGTCTTTCAAGGATGATCCTTCTGAAAACATCAGCACTGCCTCATATTGCTTTCTACCAGTATATGTTGAATTGTTTGTCTGAATTAGACTGGCTCTATCGGGTAGGGAGTGGGATCCTTTTTGTTAGGCATTTTAATAATATTTTATAATTAAGATCTTTGACTGAACATAAATTTTGAGACAAAACCTTATAATTTAATATAAATTGGTAATGCTCTGGAAAACTGAAGTTGAAATAAACGCTCATTTGTTAGAGCTTTAATCTGTCTATTCAGAACTTCCCAATACTGAGAAGAGTGTATACAGTTCTAGTATCTCATTAGGATCTAAGCAGAGATGCATTAATGTCTTAACTATCTTATGCAAATAACTACCATTTATTCCTCCTCAGCACCACATTACCACCATTATGGCATCCTGCTTCATGATATCACAATTCCATTTTATGGCCTGAACAGCAAAAAGATGATCTGAATGCAATTATCCATGAGAGATTAAGAGCCAAATCTTGGTAACGCTGACTATCATGGGACTAGGAGATAGAGCTTTATATTATTCTTTCCTATCGAACCAAGATGCATACTTCAATACTCTACTGAAGTTTCATCTCCAGGTATATTAAATCTGCTATTCATTCTAAGCATATAATGCAGGGCTTTTTTTGTGATGGTACTCAGGGGTACTGAGTACCAGCAACTTTTTTTCACAGAGATGTGCCCCGGCTCCTGCCGCTGGCAGCCCCAGGTCGGTGGCCGAATACTGGCACCTTTTTAAAAAAACAAAAACAAAAATAACCCCACTGATATAATGTATCATATTATCCAAAGTGTACCAGTTGCAGTTCACAATTCCAGTGACATTATACCAGTTACTTTAA
>ML685833.1:4481224-4550652 GCA_007922175.1 Pelusios castaneus
CGAAAGCTCATGCAATAAATAAATTTGTTAGTCTTTAAAGGGCCACAGGAGTCCAAGTAATTTTGAGTAGATTTCCTCTTAACACTTCCTTGGTGGTTCCATGTGATAAAAATCAATTAACACTTATACATTGGCAAAGTGCTACAGAATCTTGGATTTTAATGGGTTAGATGATATAACAAAGCATCATTGCTATATCCATTAAAAAAAATCAGATTGAAGGAGTTGGATTTCTAACAAAGGGAGAAAAGATCATCACAACTCTTAGAACAGATATATGCACCATTTAAAAATGTTCCCATAATTGAGAATACGACCTTCTACTGTTAGTTGGCGAAAGTGGTGCTATCTGAAACTGATGGGACTTTGTGACCGAAAGGAAGGAGTAACTAGGATTTCACACAGTAAAGGTTCTCTTAGTGGAGAACTTTTGTAAGTGATTATTCTAACCTGCAATTTATCTTATTAAACCTTTTGTGGATGAGTCTCTCCCCAAATCTCCCATTCATACTCTTAGATCACGTTCACTGTCCTGGAGTTTTATATAAGCATTTCCCCTCAAGCAGATGTTGGTCTCTTCCCATACCATTAGCTAAGAAATTTAAATAGACGGGCAGCCAATATCCTTCTTATAATTTAATGAATAGCTAAAAATGCAATTCATGCACATGATTCACAGCAAGAGCTGGATTTATGTTGGCATGTACTAACATGCTGCAGAATTTAAACTACCATGTATATTTATGGATAATACTAAACGTTCAAAGACACTTATTTGTACCTTTGGAAGGAATGCTCACAAGGCAGTTTGGAATTGTATATGAGGCTTTGGTGTTTTAACAGCATCCTCTTTATTTCATTCCCAAAGCAACAAGTAAATGGCAATCCCAGCAAAATCAACATCAAACATACTCACCTCCCAACTGTCTGTAGCTGAAGCTTTCCCCATTTTCACAGTAATGAGCAATGACAAGAGGGCTGTTATTTTACAAGCAGTAATTCATGTAGAAACTGCCTGCACCACAAATATTTCTCTCCACTTGTAAACAGCATCACAAAACTGGAATAGTAACTTTTTAAAAAGTCTGTCACTTGCCCTGTCAAGATTCTGAATGGTTGTCTGCATGGAAGAAAGGAAACTTTTGATGGTATCCCAGACTAACAACTTAATTCTAGAGAGGACAAGCCTGATACCCTATTGAGTATCTTCCTTCCACAAACTGCAACATAAAATTCAGTACAGGGCTTTCTCGGCCCGAATCTTTGCCTTGAAACACTTACCATAGCTTAGAAACTTCCATGAAACATTTATTACACCTAGATGTTATTGGGACAAGATTTTACTCCTGAGTAAAATAACTTACTTGATCACAAAAACTCCCCATATTCGAAGGACCAAATTCACCCTTCAAATACCTACATGACCTCATTACTGTTAATGGAATTTCAAGCATATAAGCCAAAGAGAATGGCTATGGCCTGCTTTATAAAGGTGCTGAGCACTTCTGCAACTTCCATTGACTTCTACTGGAGCTGCTGGTGCTCCTCACATCTGGAAGTCAGGCTATCAGTGACAGATTTAACAAAACCATTTCTTATTTCTTTACTATATCATTTAAATTTAAACTGGACATTCACCTAATTAAAAATTAAGCTCTCTTTATAGCTAATGTCCTCAATGCCTAAAAAGTTTGTTAATACTCATGCTCAAATTACAGACTTGAGTTTTCTGGAATCTTAAAATTACAAGAGATCATAAATAAGTGATCCATATGTGAGATTTCAGTCTGCTGAATAGTAATTCCTTTGCATATAAACAGACCACCCCAAAAGGGAATTTATATTTATATAGTCTTTCTAAGAGTGTTATCAGAATTAGTTTACACTATATTTTGAAAGATATGTGGAGCCCTAAAAAAATGCCAGCAGGTTTTGCCATTGGTTGAACTATATACATGTTGCCATGCTGTTAGCTTTTAAGAAGCAGAATACTAGTCCAGGCTTAAAAAGGTATGGATTGTTTTCTTTTTAAATTAACAAATGAATGGTACTGGTTTGCAAGTATTTTTATAATTAGACACTAATATCACTAAAAATTAAATTTTAAAGCAGATAGAGTTCAAGTCATGAATAAAAATGTAACAAAAAGTAACTTGATAAATGTACTTGCACTAATGCATAAGTTCATTTATTTTTTCTCAAACAGAGAAGAGAACTTGTAGGGAAAGTGAATGCCTCAACAACTGTAGCCAGTTATCACCTGACAAATGTCATAAACATGGCATCTCAAAACACATCATTTCTGTTGCCAACAAACTCCTGTTACATGCTTTTAAATCCAAAGAAATATATTTAAAACATTAGGTTGCCAAGTCAAAAGGTCAAAAAAATAAGGAATTGCACATTTATAGCTGCTTGTGTAGCCTTAGTTTGTCCACTTACACAAATATGTATTATTCTGTAGCTTTTCATTATGTGATCATCACACAGAAAGTTAAAAAGGAATTGTGAAGAGCATTAAGTAGCCAGAAGCCCCTATGACCATTACACAAACAACATCCTAATACTACATCAACGATTTGGGGAGCTAAAGTTTACTCCCCTATAAATCCTTGCTTCCACCCTCGAGGCCAAGAATCAAGCCACATCACAATGCCCAACTCTGAGACAAAAAGACCTTTGTCCCTGTGTGACAAGTTACACTGCACTATTTGACCAACCTTATATGACAGTTTGGGACAAATAAGTGAAGCCCCATCTAGGTATTAACATGCAGGGTCAAGAGAAACCACTGTGGGAAAAATTGCTATTTTATAATTCAGATAGCAGTCCAGGTCATAGACTCTTGAGAGCCTCTAGTGGGTCACCTAGTTAATCCTATTACATTACAGGGTTGGATTTCATTTTTCCTAAAGCATCATAGATTACACTTGACATCTACAGTATCCCCCATGATAGCGATTCCACTCCCACAACATGTTCCATTACCCAAGTCTGAAATAAGGCAGCCGTTTCGGCTTTGTGTTACTTGACTTTTCTGCCATTTAGCAAGAAAACAAAGCAAAGCGTAGGGCCAATGTTTGTATAGATTCAGATTCTTGTTCTCTTACACCCATTGCTAATATTGTATGCATTTTTGTCCCAGTCCTTTACTACCGTATCTCAATATTTGCCCCTTTCTTTTCCCTGCAATTTCCTCTTCACTTTCAGGCCTATGTACCTGATGCAACTGTTTGAGTCTTAATTCTATTTTTTGTTTCCACTGTGACTATTTATATATGGCATTGCAACTGTATATGATGCTGTGGAGTAGGTAATACATGCCAAACAAATTAGCCTCTCTCCTGAAGAGCTTATTGTCTAAAGGCAAGAGATGAGAACAAGAATGAATGGAGAAATTAGGCTGGGGGGAGGGAGAAAGACTGAAATCTTTACAACAGGTGGTCTTTGGTAGTTTTTTAGAGGCAGAGAGGAGAGGCTGGCAAATATCATCTATGGGTGCCCCAAACATATGGAGTGTCTGAAAAAATGACCCAGAATGGGCAATGACCATCAAGGAAGAAGTCAGAAGAGAAACTTGGGTGAAACAAAAGATTAGGCAAAACATAGGGGAGGAGGTCATGTAGAGCCTTAGAAAAGGGGAAAGTGTGATTTGCCCTTAACACAGAAGGAAAGTGTTTGAAAATAATGATTCAAAAAGTGGAGGGGGACTGACTAAAAATGGCCAGGAGAGAATCTTAACCAAGATTTTCAAAACAGCTCTCACTAGCCACAATGGGAGCTTCTAATGGTCAGCACTTTTCATAAATGAATGTCTGATTTTCAATTTAAGTATGGATTAGTTAAACACCCAGTTTTGGAAATCTTGAATTTAGCAACAACATTTTTGCTAGACTAGAGAAGAGGTGGTTAAGGTAACCAAGGTACATTTTCTGGTTTATCTTGAAGGTCTAGACATATCGATTATCCATAGAATTTACATATTATACATGCTATATCTGAAGAGACCAACTGAGGTGCATTTAATTTGCACCCAATATGTTAAGTAAAACAGTAACTATACTAGCTGCCTCAGGACAACGTGAAATAAACACCCAGTAACTGATCTTCCACCAGTGAAATCAACAGTCCCACTGATCCCAGAAAGGGCAGGAGTAAGCCCATAAAACCCCTGGGCAATTGTGCAGTAATGCCCAATAGAGGTTTCAGAAGGAATTTCCAGGCCTCAAATGGTGATCAGTTTTTGCCCTGGAGTATGCAATTTGATAGTTCTTAAATTTTAGATCAGATGGCATAAATGCAGGTATTATTCTCACTCAAAAGCATAATCCCATTTATCTTGTCTATCCTGAGGCAATGAGTTAACAAATGCTCAAATAGCTTTTACTGAAACACTCTGCCATGAGAATACATCTCTCTGGTTGGTTTAAAACCTACATTATCAAGAACTATTCCTCAAAGAAATGCAGAAGTAGTGACAAAAAGTTTCAGTTAATTATTTCTGTTAAAAACACCCCCCTGAATGCTGCCAATCCACATTGTTTCAAGAACAAATTAAAGAAAGATTATATAGGAAATGCATTTGGCACAAACAAAGCAAAACAAAACTCTGAAAGTCAGCAGCAAAAAGTCCACAAAAGGAAAAAAACAAGGAACTCTCAGATTAATACTTCATTTTAAGTCAGTGGTTCCCAACCTGTGGCCCAGGGGCCAAAAGAGGCCACAGGGGCTTTCAAAGTGGCCCGGGGCTCCCCTCCTGCTGGTTGCAGAATGGAGTCACTGCCTAAGGACCCAGGTGGCGTTTGTTTCCTCAGAGCTAAAAGACCAGTGCAACTCCTTGCTGCAGGCAAGGGGATGGGAGATCTGCACTCCCTCTGCCTGTAGCTGGGAACGCAGTAAAGTGCTCTGCCTAGGTCCCTACGTGCTGGGGTCCATGCTGGAGCCAGAGGCAGGGGAGCACTAATCTTCTGTCCCCCTGGATGCAGAAGAGAGCCATTGCCTAGTGGCCCAGGTGGCACATACAGGGCTAGAGGATGAATACAGTTTCCCTGCTG
This sequence comes from Pelusios castaneus, assembly GCA_007922175.1. NCBI lineage: Eukaryota > Metazoa > Chordata > Testudines > Pelomedusidae > Pelusios > Pelusios castaneus. The sequence goes on from ML685833.1 coordinate 4,486,279, forward strand.
CAGCTAGGGAGATAGGAGACCAGTGAGGAGGCAGCCTCCTTGCTGAACTTCCATCTGGCTGAGATGGGATCGGTGACTGGTGGCCCTTCAGTGTTGTAAAAATTATACCTGCAGCCCTCAAGCCAAAAAGGTTGGAAACCACTGATCTAAGTGATCTACTGTATCCTTAAAATTGTATTTTAAGCATCAGCAAACCCTCAAACCAATTTGGCATAATGTGAGGCAATTTACCTCTCAACTGCTAGTTTTTCGTTGTTGTTTTTTTAAAAACATTAACCAAAATTTAACTCCTCCATTTTCGGCCTGTTAATTTGAACTACGTTATGATCCCAATTCATAATATCAGCAAACTGCAAAACTATTTTACTCAGAAAAGGCAACATCTTCAGTGTCAAATTCCTGGGGGGCTCTACAGTGACATTGTAGAATGGAGGCTCAGATACCACAGTTATAGCTAGCTCTTTAAAAACCTGTATCAGGGAATGGCCTCAATATGTGAGTACCTAATCTGAGATACCACAAAGGACTTCAGAGGGTGAGGTTGATTATTTTCTGAAATCAGCCTCTATATAGTCTCACGTTAGGCATTCAAAATCACTGTCACATTTAGAAGTCTTGCCCTAGGTCAGACCCTCTGGAGTTCCCCAGAGCATCCTATCTTCTAGATCAGGGGTCTGCAACCCAAAAGATAAGAAGAGCCATTTTTGAAAATTCCTTCAATAACAAAGTGTTTTGAGAGCCACAATGGGTGTAGCCTCCTGGTGGGAGGTGCAGGGAGGTGAGCCAGGATTTCTGCTGCAGGGTCCCCTTATGCAGGGGGGGGGAAGCCTGGAGCTTGGCATGGGCTGCCCGTGGGGTCCCTGGTGGCTGGGGGAAGCCCAGAGCCAGGCATGGGCCTCCTGCAGGGTACCCCGGTGGTTGGGGGAGCCCAGAGCCGCAAGGGGGCAGGCAAAGAGCCGCATGCGGCTCCAGAGCCACAGGTTGCAGACCCCTGCTAGATTAAGGGACAATTTTTGAGTTAATGCTGAATCGACATTAGCGTAAATTAGCTCCATTGACTCCAGTTACATCATTATAAATGAGAGCAGAATTTGGCCGTGTTTTCTATGGAGACACAAGTGTCTCATTCTGTGCTGGCACTAAGCAAAAGGTAATCACTGCATAAATTAAAGATCAATTTTAACCTGATTTTTTCGCCCAGTTCTGAATTAGAATATAGGGAAGCTGGCCCTTTAAACAATTCTAAATCTCTGAAGAGCTTTCACAGTCTCTCCCGACCCATAAATAACTTATTCTCCAGACCTGAAGATCTCCGTGTAAGCGTGAAAGCTTGTGTGTCTCACTAACTGAAGCTGGTCCAATAATTGAGATTACCTCACGAACCTTGTCTCTCTGATCTCCTGCATGTTTTATAGTTTAGTGACAGATACCAGTTTTGTATGTTTATGACTGAGACTTACACTATACAAAAAAATTCCCGGGGCTTCCACGGAACTTCTAGACTACAGCCATTTTTAAAAGCACCTCCATTTTTACTTAAGATTTACATTACATAAACTGAAAGTAGCAATCCAGAATCTGGTGTACTCCCAGGAAGTATGAAACACATTAGCAGCTTTTAAGAAGGACCCCCAAAAAGAATGTGCTTTAGTTTAAGTAGTGTTACAGTGAGCTATTTACTACATATACAAGCAGATATGTCTACTCCTACAAACGCTCCAACAAGAATGTTCTGAGCTAGCAGCAGTTTGAAAGCAAACCAGTTGGCTAATGTTACATTTGTAGTTTCATTATTTAAGTATCCCAGCGACTACACTAGACACCTCAACCCCAAATCTACACCCTTCCCTTGCCCCTCAAGGAAGAAGTTACCTTGTGTTGTAAAATCTTCATATGCAAATTAGGGCAGCTCCTTGTACTGCATAGGCACTTAAGGAAATAGCAGCACAAACACAAGGGCACAGAAAGAAACAAGTATTTGGGACATACCATACAGCAGTAACTGCTAGGGGAGTCAAAAGGATTTTCTTCTTTCCTACCCTCCTCACCAAGCTCCTGCTACACAAAAATAATCTTTGCTTTCAGACAACTTAAACTGTATTTCAGAGTACTGCAACACGTCCACGGGCTACTCCATTTCTTTCTGAAATTAGAATGTGCTCTCACCTGCAGCTCACAGTACTTGGTGTAATCCAACCAGCTCAGGGAAGACATATTTTCCAGAAAGACAAGCAAGCAAGCCCTAAATAATCTTTCAAGTTAGTTCTTTATAGAAATTTTCAGTAATGACTTTTAACCACTGTAGGTTCACAAAGTGGGAGTGTAATTTTTTTAAGTGTATATCACTGAGCTTCATTTGCCACGTATATATTTTTCCAGAGGTGATCTGAAACATAACCAATTTTTTCTTGCTAAAGCTATTAATATCAAGGCTATTTCTATTTTTTCCAGATACGGTGTATCACGCTAAGTCTCTCTTCAAATCTATCCCCTGTTCAAACTGTGAGCCCAAATATCATGGCAGCTATACCATGAAAGGAGTTCAATTTTTTTTTTTTCCCTTCAATTTTATTTAGACTAATTAGATGTTAGGCCAAATTGCCAAGTTGGGAGCTGGGTTTGATTGCTGTAAAAGGGGAAGCACACAGTGCAAAAATGACCTAAGAAGTTCAGCTCAAGTCTGTTAGGGAGCACAAAACAAATTCCTTCTAGATTTTGAAGTCTTATGGCAGTTTATATATGGGATCACACCTACGTGGATGTCAGGCGCAAAGGCGAACCAGGAGCAACCGACATATAAAACCAGTGCCAGTTAGCAAAAGTCTCCTTGCACTGTCCATCTTACTCTTTCTATCAAGCTACCAACTTTTTCCACCTGCATCCTCCATTTTTTTTTCCAGCTTGCTATGAATTTTGACAGTTTTGCCATGGCTGGGGGTCCTTTTCACTTTCGTATCTATATCTATTTTTATATCTAAAAAATGAAATGATCATAAATCCTGGAGTGATTCAGGGTTTGTTTTTTAATGGAAGGGTGGTCAAAAATTGGCCAGATAATAAAATAAGCTAAGAATCATGAAAGCCAAAACCTGATGATTGGTCATTACTTTTCCCTTTATTCATTTAACACCACATCGCTTTCATGGTCTTGATTTCGGTTAGTGTCTCCCCCATTTTTCAGTTTTTTTCATTTCATTAAAACGCAAACATAGATTCCTCTTATAAGACCACAGTTTAGCTATTTTTAAATTAAAGATTGGGAAAGAGCCAGTTAGAATACAGGAGAGGTTGGAAAGAACCAACATATGCAGAAACACTGCATTTTATATAAACCTGTAGAAATATACTGTTGGAAACTAGAAATAACGAAGGGAATTCAAATAAAGGCGTGTGAATAATCCAAAGACTAGGTCAAGTGGATTAGCTATACTTGGCAAGAGTGCAAGTCCTTGACTATCACAAATGAAGAGTCTGGCAATATCATCCTAGGTCAGGATTCAAGCAAATTGGCAGAACTGTGGTGACTGGAAGCCAACAGTCTGTTTCTTAACTTGTCTACTAGACCCTAGCTTATAGGTATTACATTCACTTCAGTTTTAAAAGTGGAATTATTCATCTGCTTGTAATTTAAATTATATGGTCAGAAATTATATCAACTCTGAAATCCCATGGGCCCTTCATTTTTACTATGAAAAGTGGACTTGCAGGGCTGCCAGCACAGACTACAGGCTGCAGTCATTTAATGCAGTAACTCACTACTTCCTAATCATGGTTAGGACAAATTGGGGCAGCGTACAACACAATGAGGGGGAGAGGCAACTAGTTTTTCAGCAATTCATATTAAGTCTGATGTATTTAAGTTTCAAATGAGTAATGATTTTTTTTTTTTTTTTAATAAATTGTTCAGAGAAGAGGGTGCACAGATTGGATCACCAGTGCAGCTTTTTACACAAAATTCACCCAAGCATTCTATAGCTTCATCCAAAGGCTTCACTGATTATGAAATTATAGTGTGTGGGGTAGGAAACATACACCTTCCTTATGTAGGTCTTATTGCATGGGTCTGGTTGCCAGAAGGATACTGTACATCATTCCCAAAGTAAAACAAGGGACGAAAGGATGAGTTGCTTTTAACTAATAAGTTTAATATCCCTGCTCACCATAATATATACACTTGTTTCTGTAGACCCTTTTAGGATGTTAAAAATCAAATCAGGTTTTGTACCTATCCGGCCAGAACTATAATCTTAAATATTAGTTATTTATATTACAGTGGCATCTATAGGCCTCAACCAAAATTGGGGACCATCGTGCTACCATTAAAACGACTATGTAACTTTATCTGAGCATATATTTGGAGAGCCAAGATACGGTGTTCCAGAAACAAACCATATTTCAAGCACTGCACAAGAAAACGCAAATTAATTTCTTCCCAAATATTCAGAAAAATCTCCATACAAGTAATTCCAACCTTTTGACACAAACATCTTTTCCATAAGGATCACTGTGGATTTTCACCCATTTTTTAAAAACAGTATTTTTTTTTCCAAGTGAACTTCAACAGGCAAATTATTATTCTAGAAATATTACTAAATGTAGCAGTTAACTCAAAGTAATCCATTTTGAGAGATATCAGATCTTTGAATTCCATTTTCATTAAGTTGCCTTTCTCCTCTTCAATTTTCAGGCAACGTACAGAACTTCTTCACAACTACTTCCCCTCCACCCAATCCTTTCGATTGTAGTCCACTCTTTTATTCCATCCAAAGCATAGCTTTTTCTCACCCTAGCCATCTTCAACCTCATTTTCTCCCATACACCCCACACAGCTTTAGAACCAATTCACATTTTTTCCTTTTGCTGTCTACTAGTCAGACTCTTTTACAACAGTGCTTTGCAGGGCTGGAAACAGATGTGCCAGCCTGCTTCTTTAATCCCTTGCACTCTGCACCACTTCCAGGCAATAAGTACTAGAACACAGCCTGGAAAGAAGAGAGGTACATGTTAGTCACTAAAGTGGCAAGTCTGCCACTACACAGTATTTAAAGACATTTTATTCTAGATGAAAGAAGGAAATATTTAGTCAGCCTTCTAGTGTTACTTCCATGCTTAAACTGCCACCTGGAAGACCCAAATTCAAAAATCAGTATCTGGATCTCCAGCTCAGCTCACAAAGGCAGAGTACAATGTAAAGAAGATGCAATTAGTCTCTAGAGAAAGGCTTCTGCAGATTGTCATTGGCTATGCAGAAGTCAGCACGCTCACTCTAGTGGATAAAAATAAAATAACGTACTGAAATGGCAGCTGCTCAGCAAAGGAAATGGGGATAGGATTCAGAGAAGGAAAAAATGAAAGCTCCAAAACAAAAATATTCTTTATAATGTTTTATAAAAATGTTATGCGGATTTTAACATTGAATCTAATAGCGAATCAATGGCGTTTTCAAAACAGATCTCTTGAGCATCCACCAAAACCAGAAAACATTACAATCAATCCAAGAACAATTGTTACAGTTATTCATAAAGAAACTTAGGATTAGTAAATGTATCACCACATAGATCATCTGAGGGAGAATGGATTGTTTAGTTTTACTGATTTTTACAATGTAGATTTCAAAACCAAAAAGCTACCACTATTCTATACATACCAATATAAAGTCTGTCAACCACTTACACATACAGATTTTCATCAAAGCCTGAAGAGATAATGGCCCCAACACTGATTCCCAATCCCTAAACATCTTTTCCCCAGTCCTGACCTGGTCTAAAGACTTTAAAAGACTCAACAAGGTTTATTTTCCATTGTTTCTGGAGAGCATTGTGATATGAAATGAAGAAACCTGATTTATAATGACACTTAAGTCATTGTTAAATTTTATCAAAGACTCAGAAGTTTGCAATGGGACCTATTAGATCATCTAGTTCATCTCCCTGCCAATCCCAGATTGTTTCCTATAGTATGTTTTCTAGTGTTCTGTCCAATCTATTTTTAAAGTCTCAAGCAATGGAACTTCCATCACTTCCCATGGAAGGCCACTCCAAATCAGTTTAAAAGCACTGCCTGTGAAAAAAACCCCATATAAAAACAAACTGAGTAACTATATTTATGGATCAGCTGACATAATTGCAGGTATTTTAAAAGGCCAAACAAGACTACAAAATGACAATCATAAGTCACCATATTTTAAGATTCTTACTGTCTGCTGTTTTTTTTTTTTTTAAACATTATTCAAGCAGATTCTTTTTTAAAAGGCACATTCCTTAAAATACTATAACAAACAAACCACTGCACAAGCCCGCTAAGCTATAATAGCATAGAACAGAGATTTATGTACCACACGTTTCATATAAGTAACAAACATTTAGCCCAGGAAACACTGCTTTTAAAAAAGGTATAATATGGAGCATTTATGGCAAAAAAAATTTTTAAATGGGACCTTTGTCAAGGCAAGTGTGTTTTTAGGATTATTAACCATAAAACCTTAAAAAAAGAACATTCTAGTTTAGAATAAAGTACGCCAATTCAAAATGAAGCACCAAACAAAAATACAAAATACAAAATTTCCAAGAACAAAATCTAATTGATGTTGTGTTCCAAGGGTATGCACAAAGGGGGGCAAGCAGGGACACCTCTCCAGTAACTATCAAGGGCACAGAACTCTGGCCCCAGTGGCAGGGCAGCAAGCTCCTGCTGGGGCCAGGGCTGTGGGCAGACGTGCCCCCCCAAAAGGGAGGAAAGTTAAATTTTTGCACATGCCCTGCTGTGTTGTGATTATGCAACACCACATGGGAGCATTAGACCAAATATAGATGACTCTGCACTGGGAATTAATCATCAAGCTCAAGCAAGAATTTATATGCATCGGGACTATACACTATTCTTTTCTGACATTTATTGCACGCTTTTCATTTTAAAAGTAAAGTAAAATGCCATTCTAAAACCATAGGACTTTTTCAGAACTCTTTACTAATCACAGTATTGTTCAAAACTGTCCTTATGCAATTACTAAACATGATAATATAGCAACCTTACTTCGCCAGAAAGCTCAGCTTTAAAAGAAAGTCAATTGGGTCTGCAGCCACGTCACCTAGAGTTATGGTCTTGTCAAATTTCATCAGCTGAAAGTTGGGTTGGGCCTGCTTCATAGCTGGATGGAAGGCTTACAGGCAAATCCCAGTGTTCAATTTAGATGGGACTCCTGACTTTTGGTTCAGCAGTGAATGAAGGCACCATTATGACACTAAGGTTTACGCAGGGTACTGCCATCTCATGGCATATGAAAACCAAACAAGGCTCTTACAACATGTTGCCATTAGAGATGCCGTGGTACAGGTAGTCTTCTCCCCAGGGCCAGGGCTGTGTTTTTAAAACTCAGTGGGAGTTTGCCTACTAAGCACTCCCTCCCTAGTTTCAGCTGGAAACTTATTTCCTGCACTAAATTGTCATGCAGCTCCATTTCACTCCAGAGGTAGATGCATGAACACAGTACATCAGTCTGTTAAGTACTTCGGAATCATACTACAAGAGCATTATTAAAATGCAAGTCATTTTCATTAATGAAACAAAAGCTTAGCATTAGGGTAGGTTTAGTTTTAAAGATAAATCTCTTTTAATAGCTTTAGGGTCAGTAACAAAATTAAGCAAGTGCATAAATAAGAGTATTCAGACAACTGTAACCCTGAGACTCAAACTTTAAGATTGCTGCTTAGCACTGACCTTCAACAAATTGAACTGCAGAGTTTTATAGCATGTGCTGCTTCTATTAGGTTTTACATTAATATATTGATTGGGTGTATTAAAAGCATTTTCAGAAAATAGAACTGCTTCTTTAGCTCATATTTTCAGAGCACTTGCATAGGAATCTTAAAACTGATTTATTTTAAGATCTTTCCCTTTCCCTTCCTATATATTTACACGTCTCATTCCTGAGAGATGGCACACGACTATTCAGTCTGCTCTAGAGCAGTGGTTCCCAGCCTTTTTGGCTCAAGGGCCACAAACATAGTTTTTAGAACCCTGAGGGGCCACCAGTCTAGTTAATTAAATTTGCATTAAATTAATTAATTAAATTCAAATTAAATTTAATTAAAATAAATTAATTAAATTTAAATAAAAATTTTAATTAAATAGACTGGTGGCCCTTCAGGGTTCTAAAAATTATATTTGTGGTCCTCAAACCAAAGATTTTTTTTAAAAATTGAAAAAAAAAGGTTTTTTTTCTTTAAAAAGGGGGGTGGGGACACACCTGGATGCCCATGAACGGGGACAGTTTGTGGGCAGGCTGTGGGCCCGAGCAACAGCATGGCCCACGCTCCCGTCTTCCGTCGCAGCCATGCTAGCCCACAGCCATGGCTCCCCTGCAGCCCGGCCCCACCCAGTCACGCTGCATTGCCCACGGCCACCCCCAGCAGCCAGCACACCCCACAGCTGCATCGGCCTGCCCCCCCTTCCAGCACTCCCCTCAGCCGTGCTGTGCCAGCCCGCATCTCCCCTAGCACACCCACCAGCCACGACACGCCGGCCCGCGGCCCCTGGCACCCTGGCAGTGACCGGAGGGGAGGCGGATGGCCATAGCAGGGCTCCCAGCCAGGGACCGGGCAGCTGAGCACGGGCCATTTTAAAAAGCCCTGTGGGCCAGGGGCTGAGAACCCCTGCTCTAGAGAAAGTACTGTATCCAGACAACCTTGCAATTCAAAAGGGAAACTGACATAATTACGCAAGTCTGTGGCATAGTCGAGGGAAAAGACTACTTGACACAAAGTTGTTACGAAATAGCTTAATACTCATATTAAACACTGAGCTAGTTAAATAATTACCCAAGATTTATTTTGCAGAGACAGAAGAGATTATGTGACTGAAGAGAGAAAACACTTGTCAAGTGGATAGGTATGTTTTACCTATCTGAGTAAGATTCCAGAAACTGATAATTTAATTTTTAAATGCTGCCTTTTTAAAACAAATATTCAAAATAACTCAAGCCACTTATTACACAAAACAATTCCTTATGTTTCCATTTCTTAGTGTTCTTGATGAAGACATTAGAAACACACAGGTGCTAACATGCACTGACACCTTTGCCTCAACAGAGCTGGAAAATGCGTTTTAGATGAGTTGACCAGCATGCAATATATAAATGATACCTTAATCATTCTAACAAAATATAAGTTTTGTATCCGGTGCAAGCACATCATCCTAATGATTTACTTCAGGAAACAGTCATCTTCTAAATTTACCTTTCAGTGAATCATTTTCAGCTCTCATTATGTCAATCAGTGAGTTCTCCAATGAATGCATGTCAAAAGTCCTTGCACGATCCTGCAAGTAAACAAACAAAGCCAGTTTAGACAACAAAATGCTATTCAAGGCTACCTCAAATATGTAGAAGCATCAATTCCACCCTATGACATCCAGATAAGAATGAAAATATAAATGGAATTATATTTAAATATGCCCGAATAAATTTCTTAGTCTCTAAAGTGCCACAGGACACTGGTTACTAATTTCACATTAGAAGCTTCAGTTTTACATTAACTACACCATCAGCAAAAGATTTGAAACCTAACGAAACAGTAATACTCCTAAAAAGGTTTCCTCTAATAAGTGATTTAAAAAATATTTAATTAAAATGAGACAGCCCATATTAAACCTCACAGCAAAGTAATCTGTCATTTTAAAAAACAATGTTTATCATACAGACATTGGGCATTTATTTTGTCAGTCATAAAATTCAGTCAGAACTGATGCTGTTAAGAGAACAAGAAAATTTGGGTGGCTTCATGTTTGTTTAAAGAAAGAAAAGTAAGCATTCAGGTATATTTTAGAGTCGGTTGGAAACCGGAAAAACAAACGAGACAAAAGCTTGTTTTCCTTTTTCATCTGTTCAGTTTCCATGGCAGTTTTCAGGCCAGCTGAAGTATGGAAACAGAATTACTCCAAAACTTTATTTCCCTAATTTAATACTCTCCGCCCTTAAATTAATCCTGCAAGAAGCAATGAAACAAATCGCACCTTAAGGCCCCAGTTTCAGGAAAGCATCCTTGTTCAGAAAGGCACTTGCGCACATGCCGCAAGCCTCAGTGAAGTCAATGGGTTAAGCACTTACTCAAAATGAAGCACAAGCTTAAGTACTTGCCTGAATGCAGATGGAATTAAGCAGGTGCTTAAGTGGTTTCCTGACCAGGGGGTCAAATTCAATATTCACTGTGTTAATTTTATCTTGATGACAGCGTTTTTATCTGCTGTGCTGATTGGCTATGTAGTTTATATTTCATAATATGCTGTGTTTTGCATGTCTGTTTTTAGAAAGTTTAAATACAACAACGAATCTAGCAGTAAAATAGACCTATTTAAAATAAATACATTCCCAGGCTAAGCTCTTATAAATCAAGGCTTCAGCCCAGACCCAAGCAAATCTGTATTCTGGAAATATAGGCTGCAGTGCCATAGTGAAGATTTAATCTATCCCATTACAATACAAATTAACTCTGCACTATACAGTTACCCATCATTTCAGACTTTGCACCATTAAAATTCAAGTGCACCAAATTCCATTTACTGCAAATACTGGTGCGAAATAGGCTAGTTTTTTAAGGTAAAAAGTTAACATTTTGTACTTTGAAATTTCACTCTTTACACCAAAACTTGCAATTTTAAACAATTATTTGAGAGCAAAGGACTAGACAAACTCTAGAGACAAGTTGATTTGTATACATTACCATCTCATCATCTCAGTCCATTTGCAGTTTATTTACCAAGGATTTCTCCTTCATGATAGCCAATGTCACTCTTTAGCATATTCATAGTTCACCCTGTCCTGACCAAAACAGCTAATGCTCAGCTGAAGAGAAAACCAAAAGTCACATATGCCTGCCAAAGCCACTTACCTGGTTATCAAAGTTAAAAAGTAGCACCTTACATTAATGTAGTACAAGGTTTGCAAACAACACACACACACACACTTTGCCCAAGTGTTAAATTTCTCAGTTTCTTGATGTTACTGTCTATCTTTAACCTTCACATTTCATTAATACAATCTTGCAAAATTACATTACATTAGTCCAAGATTATCACATATTGCCCTATGATGAAATAATTTAGTCATCCATCCCAAAATTTTTCACCAAAACCCTTTGCCTCCATGGAAACAGGCAAGTAGAATTTTCCTAACATGCATTAAATGACATTGCATTTAATTTCTTTGTCTAAAAAGGGGACCATCATTAACTCCAGGTGTTATATTTGGTTCATTTTCCAAGAGAGATTCACCTTTAAACCAAGACCAAACATGGAAAGTTTCTGCCCATAAGGAAACAGGGAAGCATGAGCAACTCAAGACAATACAACTTTATCACCCACAAATATTTAACGTTCTCTACCCTAGATGTGAAGTTGGAATTTTGCAAGGTAACAAGAGCCACACTTGCTCAGTATGTCAATGGAAGGAGAAGTTAAAATAACCTGCATAAAATGATGCTGTATATTGAATAACTGATACTTTCATTTGCCCCAATATTGAAATGAGGCTGCATTTTGGCAGGGCACTGTATTGCAAGAGATTCAGTCTTTAAATGGAAACCGCTCGCGGCCATGTGTGTTAAAAATGCCCTATGGTATTTTAAGAGTAGAGGCAATTGGTTCTGGTGTCCTAGCATAATTCCTATTTAGTGAGTTACATTCAAACCAAAAGCAAAAATAATTTTAACTGAGTATTTATTTTCATATCCTTTACAAAAAAAAACAAACAAACAAACAAAAACCAACAAAAAAACCCACAACCTTGTCTGTTAATGCCACAGATGGCTCAGCTACTCCTCTCCAGAGGCAGCTCATTTCAGCAGCATGTAAATGATCCTTAGAATTTGGCAGAAAGGTGAATTCAGCAATTCTGGTCACTGACAGGACAGAAAAAATTAACATTCTAATCTGCCCCAAAATTCAATTGGCTTTGTATCTCTCTCATTTTTCCACAGTGTTTATTTCTCAAATACTAATTTGTATTACAATAAAGCACATGTATCTACCAAAGAATACTAATTTAGGAACATTTGATTCCTTAGATTTTTTTTTTTCCCTTTAGCTTCAAATTTGCTTTTTCTCTGACTTGTTTCTTTCTTCACTGTTTCTATTTCATTTCTTGATTTGGTATTTTTGTTCTTGGCTCCTTTCTATTAACTCTAAGCCCAGGTTCGTAAGACAAATTTATGTTGGTATAACTTCGTCGCTCAGGAGTGTAGAAACTCCACACCTCTGAGCAAGGCAGTTATACCAACCTAAGTCCTGGTATGGACAGCACTATGTCCACAGGAGGGCTTCTCCCATCAACACAACTAGTGCCTCTCGGGGAGGTGAAGTACCTACACCAAAGGGAGAATCTCCTAACGGCATAGGAAGCATCTTCACTAAGTGCTACAGAGGCACAGTTAGGCCACTGCAGCGAAATAAGAGTAGATGACCTTGTATTTCAAGGAGGTCAATTTGAAGTTGACACAGGTTCAAAGGTGTGCCTTAGCTTAGTTGATTTAATAGGAATAGGTATAAGGCATACAAGTCAGAAATGGATACTTGCAGACATTTATCTCTAAATTTTCAAAATGTCTGTATTACTTCCATCCAGGACTGGAGGGGGTTTCTTGGGGAGGGAGAGGCGTGTTTGATTTGGAGAGGGTTGTTTGAGGTATTCTGGCCCTTTCCAATCTCTCAACATTTCTCACTATGTATTTCCTTTTTTGTTCTGTCCTTTATTTTGTGTTTTGGGTCTTCTTCAGCAATAGATCTGGAACCCAGCTTCACCAACATTGAAGCAGCTGGAAATTTCAAGTTATGTGCATCTGCCACTGCACCTATCTCACAACAGGGGCAGCATGGAATCTCAGGAGTCTGCAAGCCCTTCAGCTGTCACGCTGTCCAAGACTTCTCAGTTATCTGGCAATCGTTTGATGGGAAAAATACTGCCGAGCGGCTTCTATATCTTATTTTGTTTGCAATGCTCCCAACATGCCATGGGGTCAGTCCCAAAATAACGTCTCTCCCCTAAATTTTTAGTGTTGTGCTATGAGTAAGCTATATTAATGAATATCATGGAGAGGGATTTGCATTCGACAATTGGAATGCAAGTACAGAGGACAGTGTTCAACTTTCAGGAACTGAGGCAGTATTTAAACATATGGCAATGAAAGATGGAATAAAAAATTCCCTTAAAGGGACAACTAGATTCTTAATTATTTGCCCTGAGCCCACTCACTTTCTAACAGTTCCATTTTTTAATGACGTGTCTGTTTATTTTTGCCCTTTATGATGTATGAATTTCTATGAGGACATTCATGTCTTATAAGCTCATCTCTCCAAGGCATGCTCATCTTGATGACCAAAAGAAGTTAAGTGGCTCTGTTCCCACTGGTAGCCACCATAAATAGATCATCCACAACGGAAGGATGCAGCCCATTCTAAATGTGCACAGCCTCAACCTCTCCACTCTCTGGTGATGCCAGTCATATTTAGATGATGAAAGATCTCTAAACAGTCTAGAGCATTCTCAGTAAAACTACTGAAATGCAATTTTTTCCATCGGCCTGAAGAAATGCTTAAGTGGCCTTGTCAGCTCAAGGCACCAAGTTACCTAATCTCAAACCTGAGAAAAATAAAAGTCTTGGCACAGGAAGTTTGAAAAAAAATTGTTCCTCAATGTCCCTGCTTATTGAGAGTATTCCTTAAAAAGCCACACACCAAGTTAATATGCATCTTAACATCATGTCCTTTCCACAAAACAACACTTAATAGGGAAAGTAGAATGGGCGCTAGGCCAATGGCCGACTATAGCTATAGTAATTTTTCTAAGTTACTATGCTGGAAAGCACAGTAGGAATCCTTTATTTTACATAACATCTGATATTTCCAGTTGTAGAATTTACTCTGGCTATGTCCCTATTTGTACCACGACACCCTCACAACAGCAAACCAAGTTTCCTGAATGCTAATTAATTATAATTAATTAAATGCTTCTCCATCACCTGTTAATACATCCAATACACCTGTTAATACATCCAAAATGCAGCATGTCATTCACTGGTTTAGCAATGATGAGCGTTTTTGTCCAGCCTGTATTGTCTTATTTACACTGAGTAGGCTAGATTGACCTAGAAATACCCATGGCACCTTGAGCCCAGATGGCAGCAACAAGGCATGTAACCAGCAATGGATCCTTGTAGTGGCTAGAACAAAATACTATTTTAAAAAAATAAAAATAAAAATAAAGAGCAAGCTTTTTGGAATCCCAATATTGTTCATTCAATCTGTTCTAGATGCCACCTATTCTAAAAAGAATAGATCTCATAGGGTTCTCCAGATCCCTGAACACGAACCTAATTCTACACTGACTACTCTGAAACATCAATTTCAGTGAGGTTGAAAGAGTTCAAGCCAGCAAATTTGATTCATTGTGCGCAGAGGTACATTAACGATTTGACAGGCTAAAGTATCATGATAGCACAATGAATGGACGAAAGAGAAGCACCATGAACACATTTTTATTTTAGTAGAATTTCTCCAACAGCCCAAGATCTTTGATTCTGTAATTACTTAAAAAGCAAACAGCACTAATTTTGCTTGGTGCACTGTTCTAAAAGTACACATTGTGGTCAGCATTTCTCCCCAAGCAAACCAAGATGTGCTTTTTCTGAAAATGATAAAAACTAACATTTGAAACTAGCATGGGTGGCCATCTTGCCAAAGAAGCATGTAACTACACATTTAATACTGCTTTAACATCACTGAGGTAACATGTAAATATTAAGGTTTTTTTTTTTTTTAAACTCAGTAACCAAATATGGGGAGAAGTTGGTCTTTTCAGACTCAAGTCAGTTTGTGCACCATATGAATTTTCGCTATGCTGTACTCAGCACAAATGAGTGTTTTTCTTTCAAGCTTTCAGTGGGAAGGGGGATTAATCCCATAGTGTGTTACTGTTTCATAAATGACCCAATTCACTGAATGATGTTGACAGTGGACCTCATACTGGTGATCTGTGTGTAATAAAAGTATGAAAGAGAAAGAAAGGATAATGACCATGCACAGTAAAGTAAAATGTCTGCAGAACTAACAAAATAAGTCTGTTGGTGGCTCACATTGCTTACATAAGTTTATCACAAGACAGACTTTGCATTTCAGAAATGTCTATTAGTGTATCTGAACTTTTGCTTTGTAAAAGGTTGCATAAGGGCAAACACATTTACCTTTGGGGGGTGGAGGAGGGAGAGGAAGGAGTTTGAGAAGCAAGAGCCTAATGAGAATCAAATTATATTCCCAATACAAGAGCCTGCTTTTAATATATTATCAATATTTATATGCTGAAAGAAATACTGGCATTTATATAAAAAACAGAATTGCTTAGAACAAATATATAAAGATAATATCTAGCAGGCCACACACAATTAACACAGAGAACCTGATATTCTACAACACTGAACTTTACGCAATACATTTTGAGCTAAGGTTTGACCAAATCACTCTAAAAGGGAAATGGAATTGCTGGTCCGTTTCCTGCATGCTGCCTAGAAATAATTTCAAAATATGCACGGTAGCCACAATAATATGATGGTGTGGTTAAGACAGATGAACTCCTGGATTCTAGTCTCAACTCTGCCACTGACATGTGAATTTGAGCAAGTCACTTGACCTCAGTGACATGTTCTCCCCACAACCATCTACAAAGAATATTTTAAGTAGATCCTTGACTCAAAGGATCTAAGTTTTAAATGGAGATGCTTACAAGTAGGACACCATCCAGTTATACAGTTCAAATTCCATAAGATCTGCCTTTTTCCCTATTTGAACTCTAAAGGGACCCATTCCAGAATAAAAACACTTAGGATAAATTACGTATAGTACATATTGGGATAGTATATGCATTGGAAGTTGAACATGAAAACTTGGTACGGTGGAAGAAAATGTTCAGCAGAGGCCTGAACCAAAGCCTTAGATCTAAATCCTCCTGAGCTTCACAGACGGTTGATTTAGTGTAAACCATTGAAGTACAGGCCTAACTATATTTAATCTGTAGCCATGCCATCAGTATCACCTAGACTCCAGAAACTGAGTTTCTATTCAATGCTTCCCAAGATGAGGCAATCGCAACCATAGTCTGCCAATGCTTTAAAAGCCCAACAGTATAAAATCAAAGCCTACCTGGGTGTGACAATTTGCTTGTAGCAAGGGCTGTGCCTAATATTACAAAATGTGAATTCTTTGAAGAGTCAGGCATAAGTAATGATGCAAAGGAAACTGGTGATTTAAGCAATTTATTGAAGATGATTAAGCAGTATTTATGCTAAGCATAGTTGTATCTATCATATTTTAAAATTGGAGATTATCAATTTTATGAAATATATATCTTGGCTAATTCTTTGGAGATCTTTCCTTTGCAGAACTGCACCATACTGTAGTTGTGGAAAGATCACTTCTAATTCCTATCTTCCGTATATGCTTTGGAGGTTTGGAACTTTCTGAAACCTTGTCCACGTTCCCATTATTTAAAAAAAACTGGTGTCACAGCTATAAAGGAAATATTTACTATTATCAATCAAATCCTGTTTATTTCTTTATGTTTGTCTTTACAATTTCTAGTAACTCTATATCCAGGAGTCCCTAAAACTTAGACCAATGTCTTGATAGCTTTAGACACTGGACATGAATTCCACATTTTTATTTCATTCTGAAGCAGAATGATTAATTTTCAGCTGCTGTATACACCCCACCCACCTCCCTCTAAGTGGTGTCTTCCAACTCCCAATCCAGTAACCGCTGAATTAACAAAGCATTGAATAAACAGGTTTTTCCTGAAAGGATGTTGCTATATGCTGCCCTGATCTTTTTTTTTTCCTTCTTTTAAGCTTCACCAGGAAGAGTAAGTAAGATGAAAACTGGAAAACTCAAGCGAATCAGAAGTGCTCACTTCCACAAAAGTACTTATGTGCCATCAAACAGAAAGTTTTTAAATATTAAGAAGAACCACTGTTCTGTATATAAATTCCAAATCATATGCCTGAGACCATTTCCGCTACACATAAACCTCTTTATAGATCCATCTAGTTACTGTACATTATCCCATATTCTCTTCTTTGTTCCACGCTAGCCTGCTGTGTATACAATTCATTTTCAAGGTAAAACGCTTAATAAGATTCCTCCTTTTAATCTTAGGAAACATAATTAAAATAGTTTCCTAACAAAGGCCCTCTTTTTTAAAAAAAAAATCCCTGCGCTCAGAAATATACAAAAGGCAGTTTGAAGCCCAAGTACAAACATCAGTATTAAGTTTATAAAACAAGAATAGTGTTAACTTGCACAGTACTTAAACTGTGCATGTCATACCACATTAGAGTGCTTTTAATTTCACAGACCAATAACTAAATCAGTAGGGGGATTGCAGGCAAAGCACTAGTTACTATACAGTGGACACAGTTATAGAAAAAGGATGAACAGGTATTTCAAAAACCCAAGTACATGTATTCTAACCTAAAAGTATAACTTCAAGCCTTATGGAATAAAATCTGTTGATAGATTAAAAGTAAACCTTTTCTACAAAACAGGTAGCCTGATCATTTTGTGCAACCAGCTCTCAGAATCTATCAAGTAGCTCCTCCAGAGCAATGAGAAATTATAAGTCAAAACCCGGATGTGAGCAAAGTAAAGACTATTTGCAAGATTCCTTTATAATGAAAGATTGGCAAATCCATTTAACTACGAATATTTTTAGTTCAAAGACACTGTGTGAATTGATTTGTTTTAATACACTAATCCAGAGTCAGGATTTTTATGTACAAACATATTACTGTACTTTAAACTTAAAACTCCCTTTTACAGTCATGCGTGTTTTCACAAACATTCCATAACATCTACCCTGAGGAAGAGAAAGCCTCCTTAGTACAGAACGTCCATGAATTGGGATTAAGTGTCTCCAGGAGCTTTTCTGGGAAGGGAAAAAAACCCCCCACCATTTTCAGCAAGTGATTTCAATGAACTGTCTACAAATGCAAAATTCTATGAAATGGGCAATTTTAATTTTATTTTCATGCCCTACTCTAAGAACCTATGCAGAAATTTGTTTGAGTACTTTTTACAGAAAGCTGAGTCCTACTGCTCAACTTGTTAGTGCCTAAAGGATGATTCTACAAACATCCACCCGTTTGAAGATGAGAGCTTGAAACCTGGAAATGCCTATCAAAGCAAGATTTATGTACTGCATAACAAGCAGGGTGTTCCAGCCTTTCAAACAGTACAAGTATGTAGCAAGAGGAAAGAAAGCCTGTACAATCTTGAGGACAATGCTGCAGTGCAGTTCAATTACAGACAAATCACCACCCCACTGGACTGCTAGACTGTCAGTGCTGCAGGGAGGAAAATGGGGAGCAACTGGTTTATAATACAAGTTAGATCCGCTCATTCATTTGTTCCAAACTCCATGGAAAGCTACTACAGTTAACATTTTTCTTTTCTAGAGCACAGTTTCTTTTTGAAGACTAGCAACTTGTCAAGTGAGAGGTCAAAGAAGGATGACAAACAGTGGCTTTGCTCTATTGAAAAAGATCTTTGTAAGCTAAAAGTTCATTAGTTTTTAAACAGATTTAACTGTTTTAATTGAGAAGAAGGTACGTATAGTGGTGAACAATTCAAGATGAGGAGTAAAGAAATCTAGGTTGTGTTTATTGCTCTGCCAATGACTTGTTCTGACTTTTGGCAAGTCACTCAGCCTCCTGTGCCTTGGATTCCGCAACTGCAAGAAGGGGATTTTACACCAAGTGATATTCTGAGACTGAGCTCCTCAGATGAACTGCACTATAAAATCATTAGGCATAACAAACATCAAAGTAATTTAACCACCACAATACTGAATGAACTACCATCAAGGTTACAAAAATACCAATCTCTCTTTATATTTATAAAAATCATGGCAAATCGCTAAGACTCATGAGGCAGAAAGAATGCTTTTTCAGGTAAGCTATTTACATGGACCTTATGCAACACTCATCAATTAAAAATGAGCACTTGAGTATGGCTGTCATAGGACCTCTGCCACAAGATATGCTCCAAGATGTACTTTTGTATTTCATTAAGCGTTTGAGTAAAGATAGCTTTTCTAAAATCAGTCTCCAAAGTTCATGTTTGTTCCTCGATACTCCTGCATTCTGAAAAAAAACCTAATTCTCAAAATATGAGGGCAACTGTTGGGAATAGATTTAAATTTAAAAATAAATGTTAATGAAAGTGGGAAGCAGGAACAGACAGTTAATCAAATAGCCCCATTCTGTTGCAGCAGCAAAAGCAGCTTTTAGTACGTTACTCAATATGGATTTAAGAAGATTCCAATCATGAAAGTCTCAAACAAAACATGATTGCCTTCTCCAGGACACTTCATACATGTGCAACTACATACATGTATTCCATCAAAAGCAAACACTCTGATGACTGGTCTGAGTCAAGATTACAGTCTGAACACTAGCTCCAGCACAACAAAAATTCACGGCCAAGTTTTACATAATTTTTTTTCAGAGCGCTGAACTCAAGTCATCTTTTAAAAATGATAAATGTATAAAAGATTTCACACCAGAAAAGCTGTAACAAGCAATGACCCAAAATGGTTTGGAAAATCATCAACATCTTTTCTACATCTACAGTACTGGAGTCCTGTTCTGCTGCCCTGTCCTTTTCTTGTTCACCACAGAACGTAAGTGATAGTAACAGGCTGAAAGCATTTCGCTCTAACACTTCCCTTTTCCTGGCAGGAAGAAGTGCCAGTCTTGGTACTGACAGGTTTACCTTCATCTTACTGTTTACATAAACAGTCATCAGTATATTATGTAGAAATTATATATGACCATGATAAAATATCAGACAGGCATAATGTGAGATTTAGAACATAATGCAAAAACCACATTCAGGAATCACTAAGCTTTGCTAATTTCCTTGATACCCAAAGGAGCACATTTCTACCAGTACATATACATTTGGACCTTAAATGAAGCAACAAGGACACACTTGATCTCATTCTGTCACTCTGTACATCAACTACGTGTCAGGGTACAGAATGAAACAACCACTGAGAGCCAAGTCTTGCTGCAGTGAGGCTGAAAAAAGACCATCTCCAGCTGTGTCCCTTTGCTAATGATCTGTGTATATGAATTTAGTATGCTGAACACCAGTTCTTTATATTATTTCCAACTCTTAAAATTAAGACCTATTATTGCCATGCATTACAAAGACATGCGGATTCTACTTGACGTTCAAACTCCTAGTAGTTCTACAGTAAAGAGAAATCTTTAATGAAAGATATTGCTAGCTGCTCTGCTTTCAGAAGGCTGCACGGGCCCTGTAAACCAAACAAACTGAATAATTTACCAAAATGAACTGAATTGTCCTCCTAGTGATCCTACAAGGTCATTATAAAATATATTTAGATCTCTTTGGGATTGGAGTTACTGTGATAAATGTTTTGAGGTTCTTCTAATATACTGCTCTTTCATCCCCAAACTACTTAAAAGTAGGTCATCCTGTTTTTTTACACCATGGCTAGAAACAATGCAATCATTTTGCAATCTTTACTTTTGCCCTTGTTTGAAGATCCTGAAAAACAAGCCACTTGACATTAAAGAATCCTGTGTTTTGGATCCACCCTGTGAAGTTTTTTTAAAAACATATGAAAGCAACCAAGCAAAACTGGTCTGTAACTAGTGGCCACATAGAGGGACAACTATTACAGTCCAAATGTTGATTGTATATCTGGATCATCATCATCTAGCTAATTTTAACCACCACAAACTAGATATGTTTTTCATGAATTTGAAGCGTCAGACAATCTGCCTCCTGACAAAATAAGGTACAGTACAGGCCAACAACTGACATTAATCCAGATCTATTTTTAGTAATGATTTAATATTCTATAACCAATATTTGTTTCCATGGCTGGTGAAAAAAAAAGTTATGCAGTTCACTGCAAAAAAAAAATAAATAAATAAATAAAAAAAAATCAGATTAGTGATTTCAATGGTACAGAAAAATCTAGAAAAAAATATTTCAATCATGTCACAATGCAAATCCATGAACTACTTTGCAACACAAGGCAGTGGACAGATTTAAGGATTATTGAACGCTTGTCCTCAGAATATAGTGCAATATTACTTCCAATTTAAGTGTTAAAGTCAAGCAATGCTTCATTTCTTCACTCCTTTTTATAGTTACATTCAAAAAGTGGGAACTACATTTGTTCACCAACGGTTATTTCTTACTGTGTGTAATGTTAATCATCACGATGAAACTGAACTATAATTCATGTCCCATTGGGCTATAAATAGATATTTATCTGACAAGCAGCACTGGAAAAAAAAAAAAAGGCATGATTCACAGCTCAGAGACCATGAAGACTAAAATGTCACATGGTGAATTTCAAGTTAGACACATTCACTTTATTTCAATTTAAATTCAGTTTCAATCATGCAAGTCTGGTAATTGAAATATATTGGGGGGGGGGGGGGGGAAATCAACCTTATTGTTTCTGTGACAATTCATTTAAATAACCCATAATTTTTCTAGGTATATTAACAGAGTAGGCACTCACCTGAAAAGGAAAAATGTTGTCAGCTCTGTTCAAACTATCATCCATCCATGATTTCGGAGCAAAGGCCGAGCTGGGCCGAGCATACTTCTGTAACTGGATATGATTACTTGCAAAATTCTTCTTCAGGGGTGAGATGGAGTTCAGGGGTGTTATCCCTCCATTCAGTCCCCTGCGGTGATCTCGCCCTTGGGACCCTCCCCACCCACCGTATCCACCACCACCGGGGCTCCATGAAGAAGATGGTGTAGGTGATGGGCTTTGGTAGCTGCTCCATGGAGAAGGTGGTTTGTTAAGATTATTAGCCAAATGAGGCAGTTGATTAAAAGCAGCATTTCTATGTGTAAATGGAGGTGGATGAGGACTTGCAGGAGATCTCCTCTGTTGTTGATGCTGATTGTGATGATGCTGAAAATGGGGGTGATGAGGGTGGTGTTGAGAGAGGGGTCCAATCTGAGGGGAAAAGCTACCCCCAAAGCCAGGGCTGACATGATGTGGAAAATTCTGAAATAGCAGAGCACCGTTATTAGCTGAGGCAGCAGGGACTCCTCCTTGGTGGAAAAAACTGGCATCTTCATTGATTATTGTAGAAGAAGAAGGAGCTATAGCCGCTGACCAGTTACTAAAACCAGTCAGAGAAGATGCAGTGGATGTTAAGGGCTGACTTGAAGTACCTAGCCCCGAAGCCTCCTGATAATCAAATCCTGTTAACACTGGTGATTCTATTCTTATTTTCTCTTTCCCGGTGCCATTTTCTGAAGAATTGTCTCCCTGGTTTTCCTCAGATTTAGCTTTCTCAGGTTCAGGCAGCATGCCTGCTTCCTGACTCTGACTAGGGGAAAGCTGCTGTTTTTCTAGGGACTCTTGCTTTTCCTGTTGCTGAGTTTTAGATTTTTCTGACCCCAGAATCTCATCCTGAATGTTATGGGCAGCTGGAGCAGGAAAGAGCCAAGCTGACCCAGCACCACTGCCATTGGCAGCTGTGCTATTATTTATAAAAGCAGCAGGGCTGGGGGCTGCATTTTGATGATGGTGTGGAGGCTGCAGATGTGGATGAAATCTGACTGGAAAAGCTGACTTATTCCCAGTGTTGTTTTGCACTAACACTCCAAACCCGTAATCCCCCATTTATTATATTTAGGATTTGACTTTCTCCTGTAAAAACAATGATGTTTAGTGTTTCTCTCCTTCTCCAAAAAGGAACTAGCAAAAATCTTGTTTTAATCTAGATATTCCTATTTCTCCCTCCACATACCCCCTAGGTATTTCTGATTTGGATACAAGGTTTGGTTCCTTCAAAGATAAATCTCTTTAAATATTTAACGTATGTCAATTTGTGTTTATTTCCTTCCTCTGGTTAGGAGGAAGAGAAAAAAATAAATCTTTGGTTAGAAAAATAAGAAGTTTCCTTTTCCTAAAGGAAATGCACATAAATAAGAGAAAAAATCTGGGGACAGAAATAAAGAGATTTTTAACTATCCTGTTTTTTCCTCCTCAGCAGCATTGACTCAGCCATAAATGAGTTAAGAGGAAAAGAGATACAATGATGTCTGGTCCCTCCACCTCTTAGCAGAAAAAAAAAATTAAGCCTGGAATAATTTAATAAATTCTATATAATCTAATATATATTTGTGTCCTGTTCAAAAGAGTCCTTGCCGTGGATCTAGGAAGCGTTCACTTCAGGATTTTAGCATTCAGTCGAGGAGTGAATGGTGAAGGAGGCTTTTCTTCCCTGTTGTTTTACCAGGTTAGCCTTTATTATGTATAATAATTATAGACTATTTTGGATGCATGTCCTTTAGAGGAGACCTGGCTTACTGAAGGGGTGAGATATTTATCAGAGAAAGTCAGTATTCTGGAGCTGGGAGGGGCGTGAGCTGTGCGCAGAAGGGTGGATTCTTGATGCTGCTCCTGTTGGGTTGGGTTTCGGAGCTCGCCAGGCTCGCCTCCTATTTGTGATCCGGTATTTGTGTGTCCTTCAGATGAGTCCTGGCTGTCCAAAGAGGAAGAGTGTCGCCTCAGAAACCGGCATTCAGCTGTAGGGAGAACTAAGCTCGGGGCCGGGGGAGCAGGCAAGGACTTGTGCAAGGAGGGCGAGGGGAGCTGTCTTGCTGCACCTTCTGGAAGGGTGGTCTCTGGCTCTCCTCTCTGGAGCGAGGTGGGCTCCCTTCGGCTGAGCTAGCCCTCGCCTGCAATGGAGGGTGCCTTTTCCCTCAGCATGCGGCAGGGGAGCCGAGCTCGCCAGGCCCCTGTTTTCTATGGGGCACCCCCGCTCCCCCCTCTCTGGAGCCCTGGCGTCTGGGAAGGCAGGAGGGATTTTACCTCAGGAGAGCAGCCGCCTCCAGCGGGGAGGGGACGGCGCGGGCGGCGGGGGGCCGGCTTCCTCTCTCCCCCATGGAAGGCGTTTGAGCGGCTCGCTCCCAAATCACCCGCAGACTACGGGAGAGGGTCACGAGCGATTAGTGCCGCGGGGGGAGGGGTCCTACGGCGGCGGCTCCGGAGCGTCCTCTCCCGGCTTCACGTCCTGGCGGCGGCGGGCGGGCGATCGCCCTCGCCCCTCATGGACAACAATCGAGACTCGCGGGGGGAGGGGCGTCAGTAATCGGCGAGTCTCTCGTGCCCGGCCGGCTCCTGTTCGACGCTGCCTGCCTCCCCGCCCGGCCCGGCCGCCGCCGAGTCCCGTCTCCTCAGGACGGAGCCGCTGAGCGAAATGACAACCAGCTGGAGGGGAGGCAGCGCGCACTTCCGGTTTGGGGCAGGCCCCGCCTCCTGCTCCGCCCCCCTCGCGTCTCCTCAAGCGGAGGCCGCGCCCCCGCCCGCTTTCAAGCTTCTTCCCGACGACGGCCATGTTTGTTAGGGGCAAGGAGGAAGCACTCTGCTGGCCATCTTTGTCGAGGGCATGCGTCCCTGCTTGGCGGCCATTTTGGATTGGGGCAAGCTCTGCCAGCTGCCAACGCCCGGGCTCGGCCATCTTGGACTGAAGAACCCAGGGGTACTCTGTGAGCCGCCATCTTTGAACATGGCAGCCCGACTGGTTCTCGGTGTCCCCCCCACGGATCCGAGGAGCGGGGGCAAAACTCACCTGTTAAATGGGGGAGGGAAACGGACCAAAGGCTTGAAAAGCAGTAAGAGCTAGAAGAGGCTGGGGAACCCCTGGGGGGAGGGGACCTCTGCTCCAGATCTGCAGCCCCACCTCAATGGGACAGCCACAGCCTGAAGGCTCAGGCCCATCGCACAGCCCGCCTCCCTCCAACCCCTCATTCCTCCATGGGAAAAGCAGTATTTTGCATTCCTGGCGCTCCAAGGGCTGAGCACACGGAGCAGCAGAACAGTCCCTGCCTGCCTAAGACCCCATGGACGGACTTGGGTTACAAAACCGCTTCCCTAGAACAGCTGTTCTCAACCATTGTGTCAGGACACATTACTGTGTCGCCACAGAGCAGTCAGTGCGTGATGGGGAGATGGCTGGATTTGGCCTGGAGGGAGTGGGCTAGTGTGTCTTGTAGAGTCAGAACATGCTGCCAAGTGTGTTGCAACTCACAAAAAGTTGAGAACCACTGTCCTACAAGACCTCATCTTCATCACCCCATGCATGCAACTCCACCTCCCTCTATTATTTACCACATCCTCCCAGGGGTGGATGGCAGGGCGCGAAGGTGACAAGTGAATAAGAATTGAATAAAACAACAGGAAGAACAAGGCTCAATGATCTGATGTAATAATACTCCAAAGCTATCTGCCCCCATCACTGCAATATATAAAATCCTAATGATTACAATATCACTCACTTGAAGCTGGGCAGGTTTGTACCATGACAGAAGAATACATAGGTTTTCAAAAAATGTAAAGGAAATAATGTACAGGACTGAACAGGCAGGTTCTACAGGAGACAAACCTGGCTGTTTATATCTGTGTTTTTTTCACAGCCATTATTGCTTGAAGGAGTTACATATTTGGACAAAATGTCATCAGATCTGACCTTAACATGCTATTTTAGTTCCTAGCTGGTAGTAATAGGATACAAAGACAACGTGTCAAATTTTCAAAGTTGGCTAAGAGGCTTAGGAGATTATGTCCAATTTTCAAATGTGACAGCCACTTACTGAAAGATTTACGCTCCTGAGTCACTTTATATATTTTTGAAAATGTATCCAAAAATTTGTGGTGTTTTGACCCTAGATTTTTCTGCCTGAGGCACAAGTTGACAGTGAAAGATATAAAGAAACAACTGTACAATAAATTTGATTACAGGTTCTTGGAATTGCACAGACTACTTCATAGTCAAAAAGCCAACAAAAATGTAACAATGAAAGATTTAAAATAGTGGTTTTCATTTTATTTGTGGCCCACAATGGGTTATATGGGCTGCATCCAATACTACTGTATGACCCTGAGGGATATCACATGGCTGCAGGTGTGTGCTGACTGGGCCACAGGTTGAGAACCACTGGTTTAAAATATTCACTACAACTTCTCTCACTGAAGGCAAATGAGTTACAAATAGACTAGAATGCAAATCGGGAAAGGGTTGCAGTATAAAATTAGGCCCAAGAAGCCATATATTGCTCTCTTAAAAATCACAGCCCATTGCAATATATTGCAGTCTTCTTCCCTTTAGTCAGCCACTTTGTTGCCCTTCTGGCACTAGCTGTGCCCATAGAGATCACTGAGAACATACAGCTGTCATCTGACTGATTGGTGCCCACTCCGCATGATTTCAAAGATCAGCTGGAATCTTTCATCTGCAAGTGTTCCCCTTCCTCCTTTGTCCCAGATCCATAAACAAAGTATAAAAGTCACATTAGATGTTTTTGTATCAATGCTAATGGAAGGCACTGCACACACATCAGCTAATTTAAAGGGTTTGTGATTCTTAGTTATATTTGTAGAGGAAGGGAGTTGAGGTTTAAATCGTGACAGCCATAAATCTGATCTTTCAGGATGATGAGATAAACACATAACGTGAGAGCTAAAAATAGCAGTGTTTATAGGGGGTTGGAAAAAATACTGAGCCAGGTTCATACCATTATATGCCAGTGCTGGAATGCAACTGCCAAAGAGGAAGTGGTGGAAGGAAAAGGACCATTTTAATTTAGTCTGCCCTCTTGAGCATTATCAGAATTCTGTAAGTTCTCCATCTTCCAGCATCTGATGAAGTGAGATTTCTCCCATGAAAGCTCATGCAATAAATAAATTTGTTAGTCTTTAAAAGTGCCACAAGACTCCTTGTTTTGCTGAACTGCACAAACACGGCTATTTCTTTGGAACTCATCAATAGTAATATAATATATAATAGTAACAAAGTATACATTGTGATATACCTTTATGTTTATTAAAAGTTTAGTTACTATTCTTTTTACCTTGTATAGCAACCTCCATACAAATGGTGAGTCTGATTTTCAAGGCTATTAGGTATGCAAAGTCAAATTCTGTGATTAATTTGAGTACTGTTACCAGGCAGGTAACTGCATATGCAAATATTTAATTAGCTGCACTTGGGCATGCAGTTACCTGCATGCATGTAAAATAAATTCTATACACACAATAAACTGTATTTGCATGCCTCACATGTTTGAAAATTTGTCCCTGCAAAACAATGTGGACTGTATGGATGCAGAACTAATTGCTTTTGTCTAGCATAGGTAGAATTTGGCGTGTAGTTTGGACCATCTATTGACTGTGCTTACCCAGCAGATCCAGACAGAAGAAAAAGGATTTAAAAACAACATTCTACATGCATCTCTATCTTTCCTAAAGTACTATCATCCTGTGATGGTAGGCTAGGCAGGCTTAGATTCTTCAGGCACCCCTGTGGGTGCCTGTGTCAGTCTGATTTCCCTGACCAGCGACTTAACAACTACTACCTCCCTAAAGAGAGAAAGACCCCCCTTTTATTCCAGCTAGAGTCTCTTATTCTTGTCAGTTCCCAGGTTGTGGCGGCCCTTCTGGAAACATGAGCTCAGTAGGCTTACCAGAGTAGGTCAAGCCAAACTCATCTGAGCCAATAGCTCTGCCATTGTTTCATATCAACCCTCAAATGTTTGCCGAGTGGTGGCTTATCCTGAACTATTCTTTCCCCTTTCTGCTTGTTTTTCCTTACAGCCCATCGCTAAACTAAACCAACATATTAATACAATAAATATCCCACTAACTAGGTTAGTAGACAGTATTCATAAATTATTACACAACTTCTGGACATCCATCACAACACTACCCACCAGGTCTGAAGGACCACCTATGTCCCCATGCTACACTGTTACAGTTGAGATCAGCTAAGCCCCTATAAACAAAAGGGTCTGCTAGCAGGGTAGACTCTAGGAAGACTGCACAGCTTTGGAATTTGCTCCACAATGGTCTGAAATAGCCCAAGTTGATGAACTTCAGTGCTTGCCATAGGTCAGGGGTAAGTAATCCCTGGCACACAAGCCATTTGGAGCAGCACGCGGCACCCTCTGCGGCACCACTGAAATTGCTGCCCCTGCCACTGAAAGCCACTCCAGGCGGCTTCTTTCGGGAGTGGCTGGGGTGCTGGGAGGTCCCTGCTATAGAAAGAAGCTGGCTGGAGCAGCTCCTAGCAGCAGCGTGACACTGCTGAAAAAAGCCACTCCAGGCGGCTTCTTTCTGTAGTGGTGCTGGGAACTCCTGTCCCCAGGCATGCCACCAAGAGAAGCTGCTCTGGGCGGCTTCTTTCTGCCGGCGGCTCCTTTCAGTGGCATGCCTGGGAAACACCCTCCTTTACCCCAGCTGTGGCTGCCACTGAATTTTCAGGGAGCAGCTGTTTTGGGGGTTTTTTTTGGTGGAGGGACCACTGGCTCTGGCTGAGGGTCAGGGAGGAGGGGCCGGCACAGGGGTCCGCAAAGGTTGCCAACCCCTGCCATAGGTTGATTTCCCTCACACCCCCAGATACTTGAAAATGGGGGGGGAGCAAGATTGGAATTGGAAATATGGGGAAATAATTGGAAGGGAGGAGGGATTCTGGTGAGTTATTTTACAGTACTATACTTGTATTTTGAGTTATGTCAAGGGCATCTAGAGCATGTAGGGATGGGTGCCCTTTTTCACCACATCTATAAATCAATATAAATGTTTTCCAGAGTTAAGTAACAACAAAAGGAAAGAGAAATTAAGGATATGAACATTCCAGAGGAAAGAGAAATCACCACATAGAAATACTTCTCAAAGTGTTTCGCTCAGTAGTACATGCATATCACCTACTCCAAGGCTGCTCCCAACCTGTTGTCACCTAATTTTGTGACAGATATTTTCAGAAAATCCAGTATTGTTCATGCATTTTATTAAGCTCTTTTCTCTACTATCCTATACGCCACGTTTGTGTGAGAAAATGTATTTGTTTACATACAGTGAAAAGCATCACTGTTTTCAAACATCCTATTTACTGTTACAATTTCCTCTTTTGTTTACTGATTTGCAACCTATGCAAGCCTGTCTGAATTTTAAACAACTATTTTCTTCTGCATTTTCCAGTCATTCTATTATTATCTTTATCATAGATTCAGCATTGACAAGTACTTCTGTCAAGAAGCAATGAACCTGGCTTCAATAATTGTTGAATAAAAGTTTTTAAAAGGACTACATGGATAGCCTCCATTTAAATTCAGGCACACCTTTGCAGTGCATTAGGGTAAGTACTGATCAACTAGTGATACAAGTAGAACTTCGAAACTCTGATGTTAATCACCTTGCATGGCAAACATGGTTTCCTAGCACTAGCCACCTCCTGGAGGCATCTCAATGGGTGATATTTTGATGGCATCAGTTGCCCAGCAGGATTTGCATAATTTTACAATCTCTTAAAGGAAAACTGCAGAATGATATAAGTGAGACTGCACGCATGACCTCTAATTGCAAAGAAGGATAAATCACTAAAGAAAATTAGCAGTGTCTATAAATATGAAATTTTATTACCAGAAAGAAAGCTGCCTCACTGATGGTTTGCTGATGTAAAGTAAGAAAAGCTCAGGAAATGCAGCTCAGCTTTATTTGGAATGCATGAGCAAATAGGAGGAATTATGAGTTGCCACATAAGTTTTGTAGATTTGTTTAATTGATTAATTTATATGTTACATAAATACTTTTAGATCAATCACTTATAACAGCAATAGAATGTCAAGCAACTCTGAAACTTTCCTGCTTTCCCAAATGTTAATTTAGAAGCTGAAGACTACAGCTCCTACATTCTTCAAATCAGACACTTCATCACCAGCCTTCAGTTCCTGCTGGGAAATACTAGAACACCAGCAGCCTCCACTGAGAGATGACAATACTATTACTAGTATCTGCAGTGATAAACATATTGAAATGGTGCCAGGTATTTCTGAAAACCTTAAATATGTATATTCTTATTGCTCGAATTAAATATTTACTTAGAAGGCTAAGCAGGATATTTGTAGTATCTAGACTCACTCAAATGACAAACCCAAATACTTGCAGGGTCAAGTCAGTCTGTTATCCTCCTCTTGCAGATAAATTGAGTTCTCTGAAGCTTATTGCATGGGCCTCCTTTGGGTGGAACATTAAACAGATAGGCCAGCTTTTTAAAGATATTTAGACACCTGAAAATGCAGAGAGGTGCCTACTGGGATTTTTAAAAGCTCTTAGACACCTAACTGTATTTTTAAGCGCCTTAATAACTTTAAAAAATCTGACCCTAAGTTCTTGTCTGCTCTTCATGGATATTAAAGATCCCATGACCATAAGAGTGGGGGTTTGCTCTAGTATCCTAGGTAAATTTTCCCTTCCCCACAACCAAGACTATGTAAGATGCAATGTGCAAGTTGGCTGCCATTCTCCATCAAAGAGGTGGTTGCAATTCAATGATGATATATGAAACTACTGTACCACGTTTCCCCTGAAAGAGCTTTAGAAATAAAGTACATTTTAAACATTATTTAACTATTTAAGATACAACTAATTACTACCAGTATTCAGTGGTTTCAGCTTCTATTGACTTATACAAACCATTTTTACTGGCATTTGAAGATCATCAGCTAGAACTATCTATGGTACTAACCACTGAAATGGACCATCCTGTGATCATTTTTAAGGGTCACAAGGCCCTGGACTAGCCCCTCGCTGCAAGGCTAACTCATGAGGGAGAATGTATTGTTCTCTGAAAGGATTACATTTCCTTGCCTGCCTTTGTAAAAACCTTCTCCTGACAGTTCTGACTGCAACGCATCACCCAATAAATGTTAGATTGTGACTCAGGTCACAGTAAAAATTGAGAAAAGTTGCACTGGTGCAGAAAAATCTTTCTCCTTACTTTCCTGACTCAGAAACAATCTTGAGATTGTGGTTTACTTGGATTTAATAAAGAACCTGTCCAAAGTTTCAATGCAGTGAAAATGATAAAACACAACAAAGAGTAAATACTCTCAGTGCAAAATAGAAGAACTTTGCCAACTGAGTCTTATACCTCAAGTAACAATATGAAAAGATGACACAACAAACTTAATGGCATAATAAGCCATAGTGCAATGCAACCGATCCTCATAACCAGAAAAACACGCAAAAACCAGGCCCTACAATTGACAATCCTTAAATCCTTCATCCCTTTCTTTCCAAAAAATCCCAGGAGACAAATGTGCTCTGCAGCATGCTCTGAATGTTAAAAAAAATCAGGGCCTTCTTGAGCCAAGTATGAAGAAAGTTTCAGAGCAGACACACACACCCCCTCATGGAAAACGCCCTGTCACCAGGCCTCTTTTTTTAAAACCAGAGAACTATGTAATCTAGTGCCTCTGCTGACTGCAGTTGGCATGGTATCATCTGGGCAAGCCTTCAGTGACTCAGAACACACATTTTAACTGTTAACATTGTGCACTGTTGCCAATCATTTGAGAAAAAATATCAGGCTGACAAGCTCATTTCTCCAGGTTTAAAGTTACCTCTGCCCCTATCCAAAAGGGAGGACTGGAAAGTGTAGATGAACCCCCTTCCCAGAACCCCCAGCTGTATCCTGAGTACCAAAAAAGTTTATGGGATGAACAGTTCCGGGATCTCTGCTAAATAGCTTAGATTTAATATGCCACATAGTACATAGGATATTGCTCATGTTCAGCACTACTAAAAGGCACCTGACTGATCTGAAAGAAGCGGCGTTGACATTTTATTCTTCAGGCAAGCTAGGGATGGCTAATATTATCCTAGATATAGAGAAAATTCTGGTTTCAAGCAATCTACAAGGAGTGCACTAAGTATTTTATAGGCTTCTGACAAAAAACTAAGAGTTCATCTACAGATATGAAATTAATATTTGCCTGAAAGTGATGTAGCTGCAATCGCCATTCACGAGATTGGTATTACAATGACTAAGCTGAAATATGAAGTACAATGTTTATAAACTGAGTAAACCATTTAAATCTTGGGAAAAAATACATTATATATGTTAATAGCTTCATTTGGCTAAGCTACCTTTACAATTTTTCTGCAATTGCATTAAGGTACTGTCTGTTGATATGCCCTCATATCTTAAACTGTGCTTCCATGGAGTTCATTGCCTTGGAGCTTGAAGTCTTTATGAAAAAATGTCATCACTGCCCAAAGAACTATTTCACATACAGTAATTATGCAATATTAATGAACAGTATCACATACAACTGCATTGCCAGCCCTGTAATGTAATGGAGTAGATTCCTTGTATGTAATGTGTTTGAGAATGACCTGACGCTTCATAAATGCCTCCAGGTTCCACAGCTCATGTGAAATATAATAAATACATAAATAATTTAGAAGAGGTAATAAGGTAGTATTATGACAGTGGTGTTATTTATGCTGCTATTCTTAAAAGGCTGGCAACTTGATGGTTGAAAACTCTTGTTTTCACTTAGCCAGAGTAATTCTCTCTGGGACTGTGCATAGAAAAGTTCCACCAAAAATACGTATTTTAAACAAACATTTGAAATAAAATCAGTTTGCCATTGAATTTCTAAAAATGCAGCATCTTGTGCTCTATCAGTCATAGGTTTTTATACAGCACCTACCATATCACTGTGATATCTAACAACCCTGGGTTGGGCGGAGTCCCCAGAGGTTGGAATTCCTGAGTCCTAATCCTAGAAATTGTAGCTCTGACACTGTATTGCTACCATTGGGAAAGAAACAGGGAGATTTTAGCAAACAGTTCGGTGTGACAATACTAACACTGTTCTTCACCATATTCAGTTCAGTGAAATCAGTGGAAGTTGAGTCCATTTATGCTAGTGGAGAATTAGATCCTCAATGTTTCTGTTTCCTGATCTATAAACCAGGAATAATTAATAAAATAGAAACACACCATGGTTGTTGTGAGGGTCATTAGTCAATGCCTGTAAAGAGCTACAGTGTTCAAGGGCTAGGTATTACCATTAATGTAATTCAGACTGTATTTACACCACACTTGGACTGCAATCAGAGGTGGGACTGCAGCTTAGGTAGGCATACCTTATGCTATCTTTAATCTAGCTAGCATGGCTAAAAATAGGAATGAAGACTCAGCAGCACGGGCCTCCAAATGTGCTATTCAAGCACACTGAAAACTCTGGGTTTGTACTTACATTGCTATCCAGCACTGAAGCCCACTCCATCGCATCTTCACTGCTACTTTTAGCTGTGCTGGGAAGATCAAAGTTAGCATGGATATGTAACATCTTCAACTGAAGGGTATTCATAGCTTCAATGACATCTTCATTTATCAAAGTAAGATTTCATAGACCAGTCATAATATGAGCTAGTGCCTTTGGGTGTTTTGGAAGGGTGAAAAGACACACACAAAAAAGCAGCCTGTCATTTAATTTCAGAGTGTAGTTATCCACACACCTTCCTGTGCTCTGACTGCAGGGCTCATCAGCTTTATCCTAAAAGGATTGAATGCAGGGCAACAGAATAATTTCTGGGTTTAAAATTCTTGAAATACTCACATGACGGGGCAATTGTGGCTTATTGTCCCTAAAAAAAAAAAGGATTCAAGTGAAAGGCCTTAATGATTCCAAATGAGGTGCAATGGCCTTGGAGTACATACATGTTTAAAAATCTAAAAATCCCAAACTATCAAATACCTTCAGGAGAAGGAGAGGGATTTTTGTTATTTGAGCAATCTGATAAAGAAACTCATATAAAAAGAGCAGGGAAAATAATATTATGGGTGATCAAAATGCAGTTCACAGAGGTAGCCCACTGTTTTGTTTCAAAGGTACAGCCATTCAGAGATTTCAGGTCCCAGGATGCAGTGCTCTAGTTTGCTCAGCGACCAGGCTGCTCAGATAAAGATATGCAGCATTGGTTGCTGGAACCTGTAGTCTCCAGGCTGCATCTCCATATTAAAAACAAAAGCAGTGGCAATCTGCTCCATTTAATGCACATTAGATGAAGTGCTTTGGCTCCTGACATATTTCCAGCCCTTGGTCTAACGTAATTCAACCATATCCAGAAACTTCAGAGTTAAATATAAGATTATAACCATCCTCTCTGTTCCCCATGCCTTGCAGACTAGGGTCCTCGGTCATAGGACTTCATACGGGAGAGCCATATATGTGTGTAGCTAATGAACAGCGCTACCTATGTGCAACAAGGATGAGTTAAGAATAGAGTTTCAGCATTAATGCTGAATTCTCTGACTCATGATTTGCTATCTTAATGTAGGTTGGAGAGAGGGTGTGATAAAGAGGTTGCATATTAAATGTTCCTCTCTTCCTTCCTTGCAGGAGAAAAGGGGGTGTGTATCTGCTGATGGAGTCCATTGAACACATGCTTTCCAATTTTTCCCCATGTTAGGAAATTGGTCCTGTCTCATTACTGGTGACAGCACATATTGGTAGGTCATAGAGCAAGGGGAGAGCCCTGCTTAGAACAGCTGGGGCCCAGAGCCAGAAATCTCATTAAAGTAAGCTGCTGCTATTTCCAGCCTGTAATAGAGCTTTGCAGCTTGATTATATTCAGTGAAAGCAGGTCATTACAAACACAGTGTTTTTTGCATATTATCTAAATTGAAATAATAATATGTTCTCTCCTTTCATGAGCTATATTGATAAATCCCAACTTATGAAAGAAGCATGTTGATTAGTTAGTTAAAAATAATTAGTTCCATTTTATGCCTCTAAGTTTAAGGCTTGATTAATGCAAACAAATAACTTTTCTTGATAATAAGTAATTAACAAATTATTCTTTCAAATGGAACACACAAGCATAAAAATGACCTACTGAGACAAATTATGGTGTCAGTGGATTTTTTTTTTCTTTGCTCTTTCAGCTGAAATGTAATGTTATTTTTAGAACTAGATAGTTTGAATATCTACATAGAGCCAGATTCCCATCTCAGTTGCAGCAGTGTAAATCTGAAGTAACTCCATTTACACTGGTGTAACAAGATCAGCATCTGACTCATTAGCTGTTAATGCAATCTTCTGAATCAATCTTTTTAGCCAGCCAGCCAGCTATAAAGAGTGATGACTGCCCATTCATTGCTTATATTGACTGAGACTATTTCTGTTTAACTGCTTATTACATAACTCACATTTCAATATCTTTTCATCCTCACTATGGAGTGAGATATACAAAAGATTGTTTTCCCCTATTTAATAGTGATACTCTTAATCAGCCTTTTAAAATGATTTATTCTTTCTTAAAAAAAAAACAAAAAACAAGCCTTATATCAGTATAATTCCTTAAAGCCCAGCTGAGGAAAGGATTCAAGCACATGGTTTAAGTCCAAGTGAAATCACTGGGATTTAAGCATGTGCCTAACGTTGAGCACATCCTTATGTGCTGTCCTGAATAAAGATGCTTTTCTGATTTGCGGCATAAGACATTCAAGAGGCTGAGTCTGCTTTGCTTAGCTCACATAGGATTCATTCATAAAAAAAATCCTGGGACTCAAATGTCCATTGGCATAGTTTCCCTGGTGGTTGGCTACAGTGTTGACAGAGCTCAGGCGTTTTTTTCACCACAGAAGCAGACAACACAGTGGTAAAAATGTCAAAACTGTGTCCATGCCACTGTCTCCGCTGTTGTTCCCAGCTGTGGAGCTGCACCCGTGGAAAATGATGGGTCTCAATTATCTTAGCATAGCTGCAGCCCTATTTTGGAAGTGATTGTAACTTCCAGAAGGTTTTCACAATGTGGAAGTTAGACATGGCACTTATGGAACATGCACCTTAGTATTCATATATTAGACCATGATGATTCTGGACTAGGCAAATAATGTACTTTTATAAACAGTTTTGCAATGAATTCTTAACTGCTAAACAGTAGAAGCTTCAAAGGAGTTTAGCAATATACGTTCTGAGGGGTTGTCCTGGTTTTTCTAATTGAATTTGGGGTGGTTGAACAGTTTTGGATTGAAAACCCTGAAGAATGAGATCTTCTATCTAGCCACACTACAAATACAACATGGTCACTTTCCCCCACAACTATTATTCTTTCTCTGAGCTGGCGGGACAACTGAGGACAACGCAGGCTCCATGCTCCAGTCACACTGCCAACAAGTGGACAATTGTACTGAGAGCAACTGTGATGTGGACACTGCTCCATGATGAACTAAGACCACCAATTCCACAAACCACTGAACAAGGCAGCAGCAAGAAATGCCTTTCAGTCACTACTGACCTATGAAGGAGTTGACATAGTGACCTAAATGATTAAACACTCCCTAAACCATTACCGCTTCTCTTTTTAAGTACCTACAGACAGAGGACTGATAATGGGATAACGGTAGCTGAGTGCTTTTAAGTCGGCTAGTTCCTCAAAATTTGCATTTAAAATATAGAGAGAGATATTCTAGTCCTGTTTATGTGCTCAGAAGTAACTTCACTAAGGTCACTGAAACTGCACTAGTGTAAAGCCTCTGGGATATGAGAATCAGGCCCATATCTAATACATTTAAAAAAACCTGGCAAAATATGCTTTATTTACCCAAGTAAAGCAAATGGATCTGAAGGCATCTGTGTGATGTATGAGGTATGTTTCTATTTCCTAGAGATTAGAACATGTCAGGTAATCAATAAGTACATGAAATAAATCTTGTCACATGCCAGCAATATGGAGGTCAGGAGAGGGGAAACTG
The DNA here is from genome assembly GCA_007922175.1 of Pelusios castaneus. Classification (NCBI taxonomy): domain Eukaryota; kingdom Metazoa; phylum Chordata; order Testudines; family Pelomedusidae; genus Pelusios; species Pelusios castaneus. The sequence goes on from ML685833.1 coordinate 4,522,935, forward strand.
CAGTTGTAATCACCTTACCTGATCTACTGGAAAAGCAACATTATTTTTTACAACAGTCACCACTTCAGAAATCTAGAAGTCAGTGTAGATCCTGTTTTGTTAGGTAAATAATGGATGTTTTATAATTCCATGCATATTTTTGCCACGTTAGATTTCCAATATAAACTAAATGCTAAATTAGAAATGGATCCAAATGGGAATCTCAGTTGCAACTTATCAGAGACTTTGGGGAAATCAACTTCTTCACTTGGGCCTGTTTCTATCCAAAACACAGCACTGCATTTAGATCACATTATCTGAGGTTGGTTGGTTTGTTTCTGTGGGTGGTTTTTTACTCCAAGTTACAAGAGCCAGGAACTTTGGAGGCAAATTTCTCCTCTGTAATCTGCAGTGGAAACCTCCCATTTAAAAGCAAGTTCCTTATGGCACATTCAGCAAGAGCACCTATTAAGATCAGTGAAAGATCTAGTGGGATTAGTACAGAACACACAACAGAGACTATCAGCAGGGATTGGAGAAAAGAAGTGGACTCTGAAAACATGTAGGGAGTTCACCTAGTCCAGTCATGCCATTACATATAAAAAGTAGCACAGCGTGGCTCTCAAATGACACTTTCTGGCCAAGACTCAGAGACAGGTATTGGAGAGATCTCTCTCTAGGAGAAAAACAAGTACATGAATTTCAATCTTTGAGACACTCAGACCACAGTCTCCTTGTAAACTGCTTGCAGGTCCTGCTGGAGGGTCAGTATAGGATGGGGAGTAGCAAAGAGAGACTTTCTTATATCCTCACTTCCCCACAGGGCAGAGTCCTAACAGAATAACAGTGAAGCAAGGAAAAGGGATGCCCTTGTAAGCATTTTCGCAGAATCTCTCCTCCCCTGAGAATCCTAGAGTTGGCTTTGAATCTGAACATTTGTAATTATGCACCTCCAGCATAAGTTAGAGACCTGCATCCAAATTCAGTCATGTTGTAAACAAAAGTAACTTCATCAGGCAAGTCACTTCCTGCTTAAACTACATCTGATTTTGCTTTATACATACTCTCACTGGCATCAAAAGGAGTTATGTGAATGTACAGTGAAAGGAATGAATCCCACCGCATCAGCCTTCATTTTGAACACGTTGGCTTTGTCGGCTTGTCTCATCTTTATAGTCTCTAAGCATCTGCCTTTATACTGTAATATGGCACGCTGTAACTCTCTGTAATGGAATGGATTACATCAGACATGTTAGTGTTGCCATTCTCAGTATTAAACGCTGCAGTAGTCAGATGCACAGCGTAAAGGACTATGACAAGTATTCGGCATCGTTTATATTTTACTACAAAGTGCAGAGTAAACCAGGATGGTTTCTGGTAACTGCTATTACTTGTCAGTTAAGAATGGCACAGGGGAAAACAACGTCACAGAATCCAAATTCCTTGTTCTCAAAGCTGAGAGCTGGTTCATCTATGTGTTCCTGGAAGTTGCTTTAGTTTTGTAAGCAGAAAAAAAAAAAAAAACCTTTAAAAAAATCAGTTTGCTTGTCCTATATCAGATCTCCACTGCTTCAGATAAAGTTATCTCCATTTTGTTAAGTGCTCAGGAGTTTCCCCCTTACATATCCTTAAGGAACTAACATTTCAGGGGAAAGCATCTGGCTATGGAACTTAGTTTGCACCCTCAGGGCATAATGCAAGACACATTTTTGACTAAGTTGACACTTAGTTATTTATAGTTGGTTGGATAGTGACCTGTTGGAATAGTACAGAGATAGAAGGCTGTTAAGGGGATCTAGCTTCATCATCTTTCCTGTGGTGGGCAGTTTAAATGGTATAATTAATACAAGTCCCAAATATCAGTAGGTATAGTTCACATAGGGAGAAAAATCTAAATAGCATTAGAGATAGTTTATTTTAGTCTACTAGATTTATCTAACACACATTTTGACATGTATTAAGTGAAACAAAATGCATCTGTCTTTCTTGAGGTTAAAAAAACAAACAAACGGGCTAACCTTTCTCTTTTAAGGACCTCATCGGTTGGGAACTTAATTGGCCATTCTAATTCTCTGTACTGTTCTGATTGAAGTTCCACTCCAACTTGGAGTCTATGGCATCTCCCTGTTCTTGCTAGGTGTCTCAAAGTGAGATTCAGATACATTAGGCTAACATTTCATCAATCTGAATGTTCATGTTAACCATTTTCTGCTCCAACCACCACTATTGAATATTCTTGGAGGGGACTCTCAGTGATCTACACAGAAGATTTCAAATAACTAGGCTTACTAGAACCCAGGTTCAAAATCCTGGCAGGCATGATTCAGCGCTTCATCTTTCCTTCATCTGTTCCAGATATTTCCAATGAGAACTGAAATCAAAGGGCTGACTTCTTTGCATATAGATTAAAAACCCCACACCATTCAGAGAAGATCAAGAATTCTCAAGTGTCCATGGCCAAAGTTTTCTTTTACCCTAGTGTACTAGAGACTCTGACTGACTTCTGTCTTCCACCCCAAAGATGGCTACATTTTCAGTGGGGTTGAGATGCCAGGTGCCAGGAAAAGAGAACATACTAATATTCACAGGTAATAGTATGTGTTGACAAATATTGGGCCAGATCCTCAGATCCTCCCAATTTACTTCAACTGAAGATTTGGCCCATACTTTTTATTTAAAACCACTTCTCCCAATGGCATCCATCATTTTTCTGAAAAAGGTCTGCAGCCTGTGACACCAGTATGATTGGCAATCCAGTTACACCTACCTTTAATACAGGACCAATCAGGAAGAGGAGAAGCGTGCTGTTTACTCTTTGAACAGCAAACAAATTACTTAAATACAGGCATTCTTTTGGCTATTAAACCTGAACAGAAGTGAGAGAGCAGCTGGTTTGGCAACCTCTGACTTTGCAGCTCTCTCAAACAGAAGAGGAATCATGGTGTGAAGCTCCATGACCAAGATGACCCTCCCTGCGGGAGCACGTTGTTGTGCTGTCTTGACGATGCAAGAACATCTGAAACTTACAGCACGCTTCAGGCCTAGGGATTTCAAGTTGACAGAAATACCCAGCATGACATTCAGCCCTGCCTGCATGGGAGAATATGTCTCACATTCTGTGTGGAGTCTCAGGGTTTGTGTACACAGTGGAGTAATGCATTCTAAAGTGTACTAACATGATGCAAATTAATTTAATTCGTCCAGACAGACCTTGTTGCTAGTGTGCCCTAAAGGTTCCCAAGCATGTTTTAACAGTACTATGTTAAAATGCACCAGCAGGATCCACACAGACCAATTAAGATATGCAACACATTAGCGTGCTTTAGAAATCATATTTCCATAAAACACATTACGCCACTGTATAGCCAAGCTTGCAGTCATCCCTACACAGTAGTGCCAGTCATCACCTTAGTGGTTTGGTAGCCAGCAGCAGGAGACTCAAACGTCAATGAATAATACAGGTGGATTGAGGAGGCACTGTGTATGTGAATATACTTTAGGCTGTCATTCATAGTTGAGAGACAACAGAGTCCTGTGGCACTTTTAAAGACTAACAGATTTATTTATCGCATGAGCTTTCGTGAGAGAAAATCCCACTTCGACAAAGCGTCTGACGAAGTGGGATTTTCTCCCACGAAAGCTGATGCGATAAATAAATCTGTTAGTCTTTAAAAGTGCCCCAGGACTCTGTCGTCTTTCTACACTAGACTAACACGGCTACCCCTTTGGAATTTGATTCATAGTTGAGGTTTGGGAAGAAAATAGCCTCAGATTCAACAGTGCCAGAATCTCACAAAGATATTTTGAAATTTCAACTAGATCCAGTCTGCAACTGAATCTAGAGGGACATGTTTAGAACACTTGCTGGCCCCCACACCTTGAAAGGGGTTTGATTTAAGGAGTTAGCTTTGGTTAACCAGGGCTGATAATGGACTCACAAGGAGCTAGTGTTCCTCCATGCAACAGCTGTCAGAGCTGTACTCTTGAGTAAAACAGGGACAGAATATACTAGCCAGAATGGTTCCTGCTAAATTGAATTATGCCAGGTGTATTCATATTGGTCTTCCTTTACCTATACTGGAGGTACGCGGGCAAGGAGGTGGATGGAACCCAAGATCAATCACGAATAATAAAATAAAACAACAATTTGCTATTAAAAGCATTATAGAAAACCTCTGGGAAGAGTCAGAATAACATCATTTTGCAAATAATGTTCACTCAGTGTAATGCCTGCACATTTTCTTTTTACTGTTTAAAAATAAAAAGGCTGTGTGGTGTCCTCTCTCTGCAGTATGCAGATTGTATTTCAGCTGTTGTCTCTGCATGGTTGATTCTGCTGAGCTGTAAAAGTGATAGCTGCTGAGTAAGAAGTTACTAAAGGGAAGCAAGAGCCTCATTGTCTTTTGGTGATGTGAGTAGGACCTTTATCAATAATTGAACAGCTTTTCCAGGAACACAATCTAGAGACCACAGTCTGAGCATTGTTCTTTAATGTTCCAGGAAAGGCTGCTCTCCAACGAGGCATTACTATGCCATTTCTTTATTCTGCAGGCTCAGATATCTGAGTGCTGCAGCTGATACAGAGCGTCCCACCCCCACATTGTTGCACTGAAAGAATCACAGACATGAAATGAGGACCTTTTAAGAGAGGGGGTGAGCATGAGAATGGTGCAGAGGCTCAGTCCCAGCAGGGCGGCTCCAGGGAGAGGTTGGGCTCTCTGATTGTTCACTTAGATCCTAAACACTGAACTTCTTATGAGATGGAGAAAAGATGGATGAGGGAGTCTCATCCCATCATTCTCACAAGGTCTGAGACTGCAGGCGGGCGAGGATTAGCAGGGGTGATATCATGGCACCCAGATACCAAGGCAAAGAGCATTGTATAAAAATTCAGATGTGCTGGAGGGGGGTTGGCAGGAGTTCCTTGTTAAAATTCTACCATCCAGTGTTTGGGAGAGTCCAGGTAATTCTGCAATCTCTGAGTGCTCCTGAGTCATTCCTGTGAGCAATCACTTATCCCCAGGCATCTTTAGAATATATCTGTCTTTAGCAACAGACCAGACTGCGATAAAGGAGCAGGAATTTAAACAAATATTTGATTGGGAGGATGTCCCCAGTCTCACTTAAACAAGATTCCCCCCCTTCCACACATTTCATCCCTTCCACACATGCCCACAGACCTTAAGAAGATGAATACTGTGCTCTCCTAGCAACAGAATCAGAGGGAGAGATTTAATTCCCTGCTCCAGACTCTATGTGCTAGTCTGATAGCATATAGGGAACAGAACCGTGCATTAATGGACCAAGGGGCATTCTGCCAGTTTAAGCACAAAATTTGGCTGCTTTAAGTGGTTCTACATTGCCCCCCCACACGAGGCCCAGCATAAGGATTATCGGTATTTTGTGAGCAGGAGGAATCTCCATAGAGAATACCACTATGGAAATTGTAGGTTACTCCAGATAGGGCACCTTTTGGGAGGTTACCAGAAATTTGGGCATTTCCAGGGTGCTCTAATTTATGCAAGTGGCCATTTCAACTCTCAGACTAGCCCCGAATCTCAGGCATGCAAAGCAAATGAAGAGGGAGAGGAGGAAGAATTTTGTATTTAACTCTGAAGTTCTAGGAGTATCACCGGAGTGAATGGAAGCGGTTTTACTGTACTGAAGTACGGTGAAAGACTCCTGTATACATTGGTTAGGTAATTAGGTCTCCCGTTACCAGATCTTAGAAGTGTGGGATTTTGCTCCTGTTCCTTCACATTCACCTCATTTCAGCCTCTACACTCCTCTCCATATAGTTCTGGTAGAAGGGGTGGGGAGGTAAACACCAGATTGCAGCTCAGTTCATCTGGACCCAGCCGCCCCTTTCACCTTGATTGGGGACCGGCCGGGCCAAATTTGAATAGGTGATGTTGTAACCTGGTGCTTAGGCTCACAGCAATATTCAGGTTTGGTGACTAGGCAGAATATGTCTCACATATGCTTTGCCTAGCTTAAGGAAAGTGAAGCCACCCCCCCCCCCAAATTCCATAGCAGTAAGGCCCCAAAATTCTTTAATTCAGCACTACTTTCCTCACTGTCGCCCTGACTTCCTCCCTTCCTTTACTTTTTCTTCGAACTATTCCCCTTCTTCCTTTCCTTCTCAGCTACTTCTGCCATATTTCGACTGAGCTCTGCAGGGGAGGGACTGACTCTTACTCTGTGTTTGTACAATGCTAGGTACAATGGGGCTCCAGGCGTGGTTGGAGCCTTACTTGCCACTAGAAGATAAATTAATAACCCCCATAATAATAATTTAAATCACTGAGAAAGTGAATTTAGTATATCCCTAATAGGATCTAGACTGACACCTCGGGGAAGCCATGAAATGCTCACCATGACTTTCACATCCAGGCCCAATTTCTTCTCACTTATGCCAGCTTTACATTGGTGTAACTCAGCTGGGATCCAGTGAATTACTTCTGATTTACACCACATGTATTAATAAAAGGCCTGATGAAAAAAAAAAGCCTTCCTCTTTATGATATTTACACGAGCTTCTTTTCTAAATGGTATCTGCACACCTCATATTCTTTAATCCCACAACATCCCTATAAGGTAGGGAAGTACTATGGTGCCCATTTTACAGATGGGGAACTGAGCCATAGAGAGACCAGGAGACTTCGCCAAGGTCACACAAGAAGGCTATAGTAGAACAAAGGCTTGAAGACATGTCTCCCAAGTCCCAGGCTAGCACCCTAACCACTAGGTTATCCTTCCCTGTCTAATGCAGAACATAAATAATTCTTCAGGAAATTAAAACCTGTATACATGACTGGAATACAGGACATAAAAAGCCAGGAGAGATCCACCGGGTTGTTCCTTCCTGAATGACCAAGGCCCAGTTAATTCCAACAGTTATTTTGATTCCTGAAACATGCCAATGACTCATCTCAGGACTACAAAGAATACGATCACCATCGTTTGGGTACTGAAATAGGTTCAAGATGCTGTACATTTTGAAGGCAAGCTCTACTTTCTGTGCAAAATGTATGTTAACCGTCAGCCCCTGCTGTGGAGCAGATATCCACTTGTGAATTACAGAAGTAATAGTTAGGGCTGGTGACAGGGTGCTTTTATTGCAGCTTAGAACAGGAACACTAACCTGCAGAGATAATTAGGCAGTTGTTGCTAGGAAGTTTCAGAGCTGCTTTCTAAAGTCATCCTAAGCGATGGCTGCTTTGTTGTGATTTTTTTGTTTTAAATTTCATAACTGGGTGCAGCTGGATCAAAATCACTCTTTAAAGGAATTGGATTTTGTTAATTCCCAATTTCCAGTTCCCGAAACAGATTTACTGGTGGATGGAACAGCTAGATATGTTTTTGGAAAATTCAGAAATGAATACAATATTTTTGCTACTGTTTAACATCTCTAGCATTTGAACAGATTACCGAAACCCACAGTGTAGGTATTGCTATATAATATTCATATTTAGATATATCTGTGTACATGTACACATACACACGATATATACACATACCTTGTCTCTAACAGTCTGGATACATATCAACAAGTCATATTGCTGGGTGTCATTTTGTTTTGTATAGTCCTCAGTCACCAGCCAAATACAATAGATATATATTATTAATATAAACTTTAAAATATCAGTCCAATAATTTAGATAACTTATTGTCATTTAACATTTATTTGCATTTGTTTGATTTCCTCACCCACATTTCCTCTCTAGTCTTGTAACAAAATAGTAGAACTTGGATTATATCCCCATTTTACAGGTAGGGAAACTGAGGCACAGAGCTATTAACTGGTTACTCAAGATCCCTGTTGAAGGGAGAAATAGAACTTAGGTTTGTCTTCACTGCAAAAGAAATGTGCTTTTATATTGAGAAAGCTAACAATGTAAAATTCTAGTTGGAGGCAAGGCACTGTAGTTTTTACCTTGGTATCAACTATTTCAACGTTGACCATTTCAGCAGATAAATTATGAAAGAGATAAGAGCGAAGGCCACATGGCAGGGCTGGAGGGACTGCAGAGAGAAATGCAGAGGATAGCAAGCCAGTAGGACACAAAGACAGGGAAGGAGGAGAGAAGCATAGAAAGGAGGATGGAAAGGGAAGAGAAAAAAAGGGCAGAAATGGTGGTGGTCCTACAAGTGAAGTGTGTTTTCCCACTGAGTGATGCTGAATATGCCAGTCAAGTACTTAAATAACTGATAATATCTGAAAGCCGAGTTAACACAGAAAGGCCGTATTTGACCATTGCTGTTTGTCTAAATGTCCCATTGGCATCAGTGAGATCCATTGTGCATAGAAGATAATGTGTGTGCTACATTTATTCTCCAGCCCACAAGCTTTAATTAAAAGTAGATTTCAGCCCCCTTCACAGAATAAATCAGCAGTATGAGTAGATAATGTCTTCAGGCCAGAAAAATCAGTGGTGACTCACCAAACCTTCCTCCATCTGAACTGAAAATCCCAACCTCAATCATTCACGTGGGACCTGCCTTTTCCAGCTCTCTGGACCAAATAACCCTGCAAAGTGGGATGTCACTGGGGCTCACAATCACAGTCAACTGATTGTCCGCAGTGACTTCAAGTGCAATTTGTACATCCGATTCCTGCTTCAGCAGCAGAATGCTCATTAACCCTATTAAAAGAATATTGCAACTTGATGGAGGAGGTAAGAGTAATTACTGTAACTGGCATGGGAGGAAGTGGGAATGACCAGACTATCTATAAGTTGTTCCAGGTTCTACTCTACACAAGGCACCATTTCTTTTAGCAGCTGAAGCATCTGTGTTTAACAAAGATCCTGTCATTGACTACAGAAAGTAGTGTTCATCAATGTGAACAAAAGACCTTGAAGCATCCCTCCTCAGCCCTTTATGTCCTGAGTGTGTAAGCCATGAATGATGAGTGTGCTGGGAGTTAAAGTAAAAATAAAAACATCACTCTCTAGCAAAACATATAAGAAAAAGGCAGCTAAATCTTTGGCAGATGAGAACACTCTAAGAGACTTGGCCTCAGGAGTCCTGGTGTACTTTATCTGGAGGAAGAGATAAGGAATCCACAATACAGCATCACCTAACAAATGGGGCTTGCAACACAATAGAGAACTCTTCATTACTTTGTAGTTAATTTAATGTTCCTGAAAGCAAGGGGCTTTTTTTGTATAGGCTAAGGCTAACAGGACTTAATGTTATGAAAGGTTTCCCCGACTCACAGTTCTGGCAATGGGTACTCTATAAATTCCTGGACAAGATGCTCTTCAGCCTTGACTCACAGCATACATTGCGTTTCAACAATCATGCCCTCACCTGTTTCCACACCTCACACTGTTAAAACAAAACAGGAGCAGTGTTGCTTAGTGGATACAGCAGTGGACCAGAAGAAATGGGCTCTGTTCCTAGCTCTGTCACTGGCCTCCTAAGTGGCCGTGGGCAAGTCATGTACCTGTCGTGCCTCAGTTTCCTCAGCTGTAAAATTATACTGACTTCCTTTGCAAAGTACTTTGAAACCTGTGGATGAAAAGTGCTATATAAGAGCTATACTATTGTTTTAATCCTGGCCCACAACATCCTTGGTCTAGTGCCTACACTGCTATGTGAGATTTGACAGATCCAGCTTCAAAAGCTGGGGGAAAACAGTCACGTTGAGAAAAAAAAAATTGGTATCCTTTGAGAGGAAATTTCGAAGGGAAAAATCAACTCACTGTTCAATCAAGAGAAACTCCCTCTCAATCAGCAGTTTTGTCTGATGGGCGTAGCACAGCTGTGCAAATTAAGATCTATATCAACCTCCAAATTTGTTTTGACTTTGCTGGATTGGTTTTCCTCTTTGCCATTCCCGTGCTCCTCAGTCTCTTCAGACTGTCCCCCGTCTAACTAATCATCTTGGGGTGACAAAGAGGTACAGAATGCTCAGATAGCTGGCTCAGATTTCTCTCCCCAGAGTACAATGTGTGCCTGGATCCCTTTTAGGCTGAGACTGACCTGACTGCTTTCTTTATCATTTAATACATCCCACAGGCAGTCTTGTTTAATGATTTCCAACATGGTTATGTGCTGTTCACTCCCCAAGGCTCCTATTCTACAATGGGATGGCACCAATTTGATTTCTTTTGTTGTTTTTGTTGGCTTGGGGGGAAATATTGCAAAACTTTGAGGGACTCAGTTGTCTTTTTCTCATACTAGCCCCAGCAAAGAGTAAAACCTGGGGATGTTAAATAGCCACTTGCCTTCCCATCTAACCACGCCATTTGTGTGGGAAAGTCTACACTGGAAACAATAATGTGTTCTTAACTCAGGTCTTAGCTAATTTGAGAGTAGACAGCCGTGAAGACTCCACTTTTAGTTTGGATTAGAAGTTTGAGGTCAAGCTGGTAGGGGAGCCTTGGGGTGAGTTCAAACTGCAAACCTGAATTAAAAGCTGAGTCACTGTGTCTTCACAGTGCTCTTTTATGCAGGTTAGCTAGCCCAAGTTAGGTATACTCCGTTTACTTGCAGTGTAGACATAACTTGAGTCAAGTGTATACTGTGATGCTTCCCTGGAATAAGCTTTTTTCTGGTTAAAATAGAGAAACAAGCAGACACAGATGGCTTAAGCTTGGAAAAATGCATTGGGGAGGTTTTGTGTCATTTTAAGGAGAGGTGGCTCATTTCTGGGTCTCATTTTAAATACTGCCCCTCGCCCCCGAGATTGGATGAGTTCATAAATCTGGCTTTGATCCTCTACCTTTCTCAGTAACAGGTCAGGGCACCAATGTGTGCTATACACACACACACAAAATACAACAGTTCTTGGCCAACAGATCCTCTCTCATGGATGTCCAACTTTCCACTGAAACTCAGAATGGCCAAAACCAAGTTCCTGGTCTTTTGTCCCAAACCCTCTGCTTTTCTGCCTTTCTTTTTTTGTGACCACCACCAGACTCCCTGTTGCTCAAGCCCATAATCTTGCCTTCATCTTTGAATCAGCCCTCTCCTTTGACCCACATCCAGACTGTGTTTCATTCCTGCCGTTTCTTCTTGCACAACACATCCCAGCTCCAATTTTTCCTCTCTGCCCACACTGCTAAAACTCTTATGCAAGCCATGATCACCACATGCCTTGACTAAACAATATCCTCCTCTGGCTCCAGTCCCTGCGACCTCACCCCTTTCACAGTCATTTAAAATGCTGCCACTAAGATCAGCTCCTGGGCTCACTGTTCCAGCTATGTCACTGCCTCTTTAAGCTCCTTCATTGGCTCCCTTCCAGAGCATCAAACTCAAATCGTGACACATAGGCACCACGGCAATATAGATATTAAATAATAGCAGGGCTTACAATCTAAAAGACAAGATAGAAAGGATGGGCAGAGCACAGGAGGCTGCGATGAGATGTTTGAGCAATGAAATGTAGTGCTCCGAGCTGTGAGAGATCATAGAATCATAGAATAATAAGGTTGGAAGGGACCTCACGAGGTCATCTAGTCCAATCCCCTGCTAAAAAGCAGGATGGCGCTTGTGCAAATCATAGGCACTGCACAGGCAAGCTCCATGAACTCCTCCCTAGCACAGCTCTGCTGATGTACCTCAATCCTGAAGTGCAGCACCTTCTGCTCTTCCAGCCTTGGAACTCCCACCCAACTCTACCTGCTTTTCCAGTTCTAAGGCTCCATGCCGCTCTGCCAGAACATCTCCATTGTGCATCGTAGCACTCTCTGCAATGCCAGTCCATGGCCTTATTCACACAGTGTGTTTGTGTGGCTTTGTCCTCACCTGCAGCATTCCTGCTATTCTGACCTTCCATGCCCTGCCCAAGTGCCCAACAGAAACCTATTCTAAGCTCTTACTTGTCAGGCTGGCAGAGGTCTGGCACTAGAGCCGGGCAAATAATTGATGTTTTCAGATCAGTGGCTGATTAAAAAGTTCCTGAAAAATATATTTTAGGATTGAACAATGTGAAACACCATATCATTTTCATTTTTGGATGCTTTTTAACATAGATAGATAGATAGATAGATAGATAGATAGATAGATAGATAGATAGATAGATAGATAGATAGATAGATAGATAAAGAAGGTATATCTAGCTAACTTTGGAAACAATCATTTCAAAATGAAAAGTTAAAAAAGTTTTGAAAAAGTTAAAACAATAACATTTTGACTTTTTCAGAATTCTCCCAACCCCATTTTTGTTCATCTGAAAATATTTGCCAAATTTGACCTACATTGTGAACAGTTTTGGATGACCCAAAATTGCATTTTTTTGGCCAGTAAAATATTTATTGGAAAAAATTGCACAGCTCTAGCTGGTACACTCATCTCCTGGTTGGATGTGGTAGGGAGTCCCTCCTGTATCTAGCTGAAGAGTCACTGATAGGCTCTGAGACCAGCCCTGCACAGTATGGAGATTTGGAAGAAAATCGCCTGGTCCTCCCCTTCCCCCAAAATCCCCAGGGCATTTCCTTTTCATTTTGATAGCTCCTCCATTTAGCTTATTTCTGAGATGGGCCCAAATCAAAACCCCAAGTTTACTGCCCTAGAACTTCAAAATCATAATTGAAACCTAAATCTGCAGCCAAATTTTCTAGTTGGCCCCATCTGTGTAATGGGCTAAATCAAAACTCCAGATGTGACCACTCCTGAATTCTAAAGGAGGGAAGGGTTTGAAACCCGGCACTGGAGCCAAAAGTTACTACTCAGGCCTATCTCTACCCACTATGTGATTTTTGAAGGTACCAAAATACACCAAGAGTCAACAAAATTCTACATTTAAAACTGGGCATCTGAAGCCACACACATTAATTCTTTGTTAAAAACCAATGAGATTTTCAAAGCTGCCTAGAGGATTTAGATGTACTACGTCCATTAATTTCAATGAGAACTGCTCATCTAAGTTTCCTAAGCAGCTCTGAAAACGTCAGCCTTAAAGTGATTTTCTCTAGGACAGAAGAAGCTATGGCTTCCTGATGCAAAGGGAATGGACCGTCTCACAAATGAAGTGAACCCCAGCAAAAAAAAAAGGGGGGGGGGGAGTATTCACTGCTACTGACACTTTGCCATAATAGCATTAGCTGGTAGTGCTGCAACACGAACCAACCCACCCACTAAACCAAAGCCCTCGGAGACATGTACAACTGTTTAAAGTTTGCAGGTTTCCTCAGGCAGTGGAAGAAATGGAAGGCTGATCAATTCCCAGATTTGTTATTCTGCTGGCTGATGAACACACTGCTCTGTGCTCACACACTAAAATCACTTACAAAGAACTGGCACCAGGTTAGTAGCTGCAAAGGAGAAACACTCAGGTTATGCGGGTAATAAAGACAAGGGTGGGGGCTGGAGGGGGGTTGCACGAACATCCCTCTGCGTCCTAGACCTCCTAAACTGACAGTTAAAACATACCCTTAGAGCAAAGGCGTGGTGGAGTTCTCATAGCTGCAGCTCAGCTAAATTAAAGAGCAGTGGCTCAAAATCAATTACATGAAGTCACAACAATGTTCTCCCTTTAGGGAAAGCACTGATTTACTTCCAAACTAACAAGGAGAGCCCTCTGAGATATGAAGGGGTGGTCCCTGGACCTCAATATTAGTTTAGCTTTTATTAGTTTTAGCTTTTAGTTTTATCTTTTTTTTCCCCCCAGAGATAATGGTCTAGAACTTACTAGATTCAGTCTTCGACAAGTGCCAAAAAAAGAACCTCCCTTCTCAGCAAAGGGCAAGTAATGACTTTCAAGGTTTCGTATCTTAAATGACTAGCCGGACCGAAGATGTCTGAAATGGACACGTTACTAGCTAAAGAGCTACCAGAAACCAAACAAACTACTAGAAATCGCAATAAAGAAAACAGTAGTAGAAATCAAAACCATGAGAGGATCCAGTTTCCGTACAGCCAGCCTTAACCTTTATCTGCAAAACCCTGGCATAGCTCATATGGGTGGCCATAGTAAGTGAGCTGGCTTTTGAGATCTTTTATTGGGTGATCTGAAAGAGAAAGGAACACTTGGTTGAACGTTACTGATTTCTGTGGGAGTTTGATCAGAGTCTTGCTTAATATTTATATTGTGGTAGTTCCCTAAGTGCCTCAACAATAGAGGAGGGCTCTGTTGGACTGGAAGCTTTACAAACCCACAAAAAGACAGTGCCTGCCTCAAAGATCTTACACTCTAAGTATACGAGGGGTACACAGACAGAGAGAAGGAGTATCAGGACACAGTGAAACAATCCTGGTTATCCTGATAGCACAGTAGCTGCCTAACCATCACTGAGTATTTTGTAAGTTTTGGCAGGGGAGAATTTTAAGGAAGGGTTTAAAGGAGAATAATGAGGCAGTTTTGCAGATGTCTTAGGGGGCTTCTCTTATGCGTAAGGAGTAGCATGAGAGACAGCATCAAGGTGCTTGTTTGAAAATTCAACAAACTGGTGATGAAGACTGGCAGCTATGACAAAGCAGCGATGCGATTCAGCCTCTTACTAGCATATAAGAGAGGACAGGGAGGGAGGGAGAGGACATGAAGGGCCTTAAAATAAAAACAAGTAGTTTATGTTTGATGCTATGGAGAGCAGGGAGCCAGTGGAAGGATGCAAAGAGAAGGAGGGATGTGACTGAAGCAACAAACCGAGAAATGAGCCAGGAAATTGATTCCTGTATCTGTTTCCAGACTGAGATGCACAAAGCCAGAGAAAGCTTAAGAGACTAAACCTTGTTTAAAACATTAAATGATAGCACCAACTGGAAGTGCACATTGTGTGACTCATGCTTAGAGCTGATCTGTCAGGAGCTGGTGAGGCTGATGTGGAAAGTATTATATTGACGGAGAGTTGGAGAGCTGGCACTTGGCTCCTCTCATGGGCATGCGCTGTAAGCAAAGCAAGGAGTCCCTGGCCTCCTTGACCAAATGTTTATTTAAGGCTTAGAAAGGGGGTAGTTATGCACAGTCACCAGATGGTTTATGGGAACAGGGAGAGGTGACACTGGGTTCTTTGCCTAGCTATTTGCTGAGGCGGGGAGTTACTATGCAACAGCAGGCTCCATTGTAGAGCTGGGCAAACCATTTAGGAGACACATTTCACTCCTTTTCAGGCCAGACTGTAAGAATACAGTGTCCTGAGTAGAAGGCAGCATGTAGCTGTGCTGGCCCGAGAGCAGAACGAGAGGGTTGAACTGCGATTTAGAGACAGGGTCAGACTGGCAATTCACCTCCACCTCTGTGCCTGCTCAAATGAACCGTCAGTGCTGCCATCTGTTCCCTATCCCTGCTCACCTGTTCCCTGACTATGTGCATAGGAAGGGGACAAACAGCCTGTAACAGGGCAAAACAGCCAGGTAAGGGTTAAGGGCTCCCTACCAGTCACATGATTCAGCAGAGGATTTAAAGAAAGGATGCGAGACCGACATGCAAGGGAAGAACCTGCAGGCCACCTGGTCAAGGGAATGGCTTTGTTTTGGTGTTAGTTGGGAGGTGGTGTATCTGAACAATAAACTGGGCTTGAAACAGACTTGGTCTTGCTTCTTGGCTGGAGATAGAGCCCTCCAGTTTTCACAGCCCCACAAAGGCTGCAGCTTGTGAGACAGGCAGCCCCCCACAGCACACTGGGTGAAGAAGGCTCAAGCTCTGGTCTCAGAATGTCCTTGAATAGATGACATTTTAAACAGATGTATATTTTATTCAAAATAGTGACAAACTGCATTTTTTTTTTTACTCCGTGGCTTGCTTTCTCTTACTTAGTATTCGAGTTGCGATTGCTCATGTCAGTCACGTGGTGTAGCTTGTGTTCTGTGATTAGATCAGTAAAATTATTGGCAATAGTTTTCTCCCGCAAATGCTGGTGGAAAGCATATTAAAGATGATTTCCCCACGTGTACTCAGTCGTGTGACCTTAATGTTCACTTTCCGCCAGCATCTGTACTAGCACAACACAACTGTGTGGGAGTGATCTCAGAAGGGCTCTGAAGATGGCTCGATTGAATATGGATTTTGGTTTGAATTTATAGCAGCAGAAAATATCACTTGTATTATTTGCCCAGCTGTACTCTGATGACACGTTTGTATCTTAGTGAATCATCACACGTCAAATGAATGCAGAACTGAGGGAGAAATTAACTTGGGCTTTTATACTTTGGAAAGCAGAGGATGAAATGCACCTGATCAACTTCTCACAGCCTCTGCAATATCTGCTATTCCCTATCGGCTAAAATAGCAGTGTCAATCATACTGTGCTGATTCCACAAGGTACTCAGGCTATGGATCCAAAGATCCTCGTCTGATGCTGGTCTGTTCTCAATGCAGTCTTTTATGCTGATGTGTGTTCAATAAGCAGACATCTCACAGGGCTCCTATGCAGGGGTTAACTAGTGCAGGGGGCCTGCACAAGCCCTCCACACATGGGTGAGTTTCCCATTATGGCTCAGACCCCCAGCTGTACTAGAGCCCGGCCTGGCACAGCTGGAGTAAGGAGGAGGGGCAAATGTGGCTGTATAAATCACTTGTACTTTCCTCTGATCCCTAGAACTGTGGGGTGGCAGTCTGCCTGAGACTGAAGGAATTGTCTGACTGAAAGAAGAACAAGGCAACTTTGTATGATCAGCTGGAGTGGTGATTAATTCATTTTCTCCTACTATTCCTTTGTAGTGTAAGTTCTTCTCCATGTTTTATGTTGAAGTAACCCTCCCACCACCCCCACTGCTGCCAACATTCATTGGTTATTATTACTGCAGTGAAATCTAATCAGAGCTAAGATCGACTCATTACCCAGAGAAAATGTGTCTTTCAGACAAAGCAGCAATTTAGTCTGAGTCACTGCAGCATCCCTGAGTGTACCCAAAACAATAGAAATCTGGGTAAACCAGTCCATTAGTGACAGGGCTGTCACCTTCCCCTCCTCCTGCACAGTCCCAATAAGAAGCTTGCATACATTCTGCCTGCCATAAATATGGCACAGAGCAGGAAAGCCTCCTGCACCTTTTGTTCCCACAATACATAATTCAGAGAAAGTCCATGGCCCACCTATTTATGTTTCCTCTGCATTAGAGCTCTTAAAAGGGAGCTGGGGAGGGAATGATTTTAGAACTCTAGGGCAAGCCTATGGTGTGTTGAGGATGATTATATCAGTATCTCCTAGGCCAGTGGTTCTCAACCTTTTGCAGGTCGCGACAGACTTGGCGGCATATCACGACCCTACAGGACACACCAGCCCACCCCTCCAGGCCCAATCCAGCCATCTCCCTGCAACACACTTACCACTGTGTGGCGACACAGTAGCGTGTCCTAACGCAGTGGTTGAGAACCGCTGTTCCAGGCCGCTGAATACTGTTTTAGGCAATGGTGAAGGTTGTATGTCACACACTGAACTCATAAAACTCAAGGACATTTGACTCAGCAGTGAAATATGGCTCCCCTTGTGCTGTCCAAGGAAGAAGCTACAAATGAGTGGTTTGAAGTTCTGGGACCCCTCTCTCAAATCTATGGAAGAGGGGAGGATCCAGATGAGTGTCTTGGCAGGAAAGGCATAAGGACTCGAAACAACAAATTGCTTTTTCCCCTTCCTCAGCATCAGAGGTGAAAGAAAGTTATGCCTCTGGCCAGCTGCCAACTTACAATACTGGTTTTGAACCTTGGCTATCATGGGCCCCAGTGAAGAGCAGGACTATCTGAAATGGCTGCAGTTAGCAATATAAGCTGCTGCTTTATGGGGAGATTTTCAGAGATGCAAAAGGGAGGCAGCTGCACATTTGGACACCTAACTCCGATCCTATGCCTTTGAAAAATCTACTAGGGACTATTAAGAGAAGATATCCCAAACGGAACTGCTTGTTTACTTACATGCCACCCCATCCTGCAGCATCAATAACTTACAATTTCACCATGAGACTCAGGTGTTCCTCTTGAAGCCCCAGCTCCTGGATCCTTCTAATTAATCGAAAGTCTCAGCTTCTAGGCCTCATAGGTTTCTAGCCCTCAGGGTTACCAAGAATAGCTTGCAAGCATGGTCTAAGTATATCCTAAACTAAAGCTTTAAAATCTGAAGGCAAACAAAAGGAACCCCAAACTTATTTTTTAAAAAAATCTCATGATTTTTAAGCCGACCTCAAGATTTTGGGAGGCCTGATTCATTACTTCTGAAGGCTTCGGGGTTGGCAGTAGAGACTTCAACTTGATATCTGTGAGGAGAGTCCAGTATCTACATAACCACCCCTGTGCGTTTCTTCTGACAAAAAGTGAGAAAGTTGTGGGTGGAACAGTGAGGTTTGAGTGGTGATCAGAATATATAAGTCTATACATATATTTTGAATGCAGGTTTTCAGGCATGGGGAACTGTTGTTGACCATTGGCTAAGAAGTCTGCAGATGACTGTACTGAATATCTCAGTGTCACACCATAATATGCCTCCCACGTGAGAGGCAGAGAACAGTACAGAGAGCTTTGTTTTGTGTCTGTTCTAAAACTGCCTCAGAAAATGATTCCCCTTGATCAAGATTTAACCCGATAATGAAGACACAATAAGAATGAAAGTGTCAATTTCAGTTGACAAGTCTGACTGGCTTAAACTGAAGCAGTTTAATCTAATGAGAGCTACTTATCAGAATAAAATAAAATGCTTATTGTATTCAAATTATAAACAACTGTGTTAAGAAAACATGAAGGCAAGAGAGATGCCTGACCTAAATTGCTAAAAGCTAGAAAATCCAGGGTTGGACCAAGGACATCATCCACAGCTCACTCTGTATTGCATCCTAGATTGTACTAAAACCACTAAGCATCTGACAATATTGATAATAATGCTCCACATTCATACAACAACTTTCTTCAAGGATCAAACGAGCTTTGTAAACACTGATTATTTAGACGTCACAACATCCCTTTGTGGTAAGTAGTACTATACCTATTTTACTAATGGGCAAATTTTGGCATGGAGAGGTAAAGAGTCTTATCCCAAGCTCATACAGTAAGTCAGTGGCAGAGCTGGGAGAGTTCTGGGACTTCCAGTTCATTGCTCTAACCGTGCTGCAATATTATTTCAAAAGATGTGTAGGGGACAGAGCTATAGTTCTCAGAAGTGGGTATTATGTCTTGGGTCATTGAAGTTAGACTTTAATCCCTTACACTTTCTAATTATTGCGTACAGACAACATCATTTCGTATAGCTTTTCCACTGAGGAGTCACATAGCTAACAACTCTATGAAGTGCTTTGACTATTTAGGGCTTTACTTTAAGAGGTCAAGTCTTTCAGTGTTGGAAGAGTAAAATCAGAGGGAAAAGCCAAATTGAATTTTTGGACCTAAGAGGTTTGCCTGTGTTTCTGCATGCTTCCTTATAGGTGCTTCTAAAGCCAGATGATGTGCACATTTGGATGTTGACAGACCTAGTTTCTCTGAGTCCAGACAACCTTTCACATGCAACATAACACCACTAACCAGATAAACTCTTAGCAACATTGCAGCCATTCCATCCATGCACAAAGACATCCCATGTTTCAAATGTATATGAACTAGCCTTCAAAAACCACTTGTAATTACGTGAGCAAAGCTATTGAATTTATCTGGACCAAAACTCATCTCTGTTTCTTCCTTCGACGTGGGCTCAAGAAAGCAACACTTGAAGACTTGAATATCAGACCCAAAACAAACTGTAGTGCAGGCCCAATGTTTGTGGTTCTTCCGATTTGGAATTTTGGTTCAGGTTCTTCTCTAGAAAATGGTGAATCTGAATCGACTGTTATCAAAGAAATGGCAAGGAAGCGACTTAAGGAGAAGCTGAGACAAGAGGAGCAAAACAGGAGAATAAATAACAAAATTAATTCCCTTCTAGGCACAGAATTAGAGAAGCTGAAGCAACCCTTGCAGAAAGAAATAAGCAGAGAAAACCATGCTTGAGAAAGTAATGGGATTCTGAGTGATGGCATTCACCCAAGAATTCTACAAGTACTGCATAAGCAAATCCAGATAAAGACATATTTGAACAGCTACTCGACACACAATTAACAGAAGGAACTGAACTAGAGAAAGCGCACATACAATCCCAGAACAGATGGATTATAAATCTCTGAAACAGAAGGCCTCGCCTACAGAAGTCCCTATCCATCCTTAGAGTACTGGAGACAACAAAAAACTATAGCAACATTTATAACTCTCAGGGGGACAGTGTGCATGTACAGACATGCGTTTTCACTTACCTTCAGAAAATTATAAAAGTCACAAGACCAGAGATCAAGGGCCATATTCTCCTTGGGCTGAACCCTGCAAGGTGCTGAGTGCTTTGGCTCTGATCCAGCAAAGCAGTTAAAAACATGCACACCCAATTTGTAATTGCAGCAGGTCAGGTAAACAAACCATTCACTGTGCTCCATAGAGCCCAAGCACCGCCACGAATTCAACAGGAGTTGAGAGTTCACAGGATTATGCAGAATTGGACCTTGAAAGAGGAAGTAGAAACAGGCTGTCTGTCCCTCATCAGTCTGTCCCCACATGAAGCTGGCTGAAAGTCTGAAGTGGCAGATCTTCATTAGGCAGAAGAATGATTGGGCGTCTAAAAGGGTAGAGATGGCAGATCTGCATGGAGACAGAGGCATATCTGCTTGGCCTGTGCTCCTAGCGCAGCCAGTGTGCCTGGATTTACACTATCTGGCACATTTTGTGGTAGAATAACACATATTTGGGTGGCAGTGAGGAGCTGAAGCAGATAAAATACTACCATGTTAGAAACCAACATGACAGATGCGCATAGACAACCTGTGATGGGGTCAGAAACAGCAGGCTATAGGACCCTTTTGCTACATGGACCAGTTTGGAAAGGAACCAGTGCTCAACATCCTCATGTGTAGGCAGATTTTCAAAAGAGCTGATCAGTTCTTTTGAAAATCTGGCCCAAAGTACCATTAGGTCGGTACCTTGGGAAGTTCTGCTCATGCCGGAGTTTCCCCAAGTGATTTAAACTGACCACATTTAGAGATCTCTCCCTCATAATCTAAAGTTTTACAATCAGAAAACTGAGCAGTGACCATAATTAGTCCATCTCCATATGTCAGGCCCAGCTAGGACATGGGTAGAATTCTCCCTCACAGGGACTTTCAACCAACTGCCAATAATTTCCCAGACTCCCAGTGCAAATAAATAAATAAAATAAGTAGAGGAAACATGCAAATGAAGAGGATATGTATAGCTGCAAAACTGAATTCAGGATGCATTTAAGAAACAAAAAGCATTGAGAAGAATAATAGTCTGGGCAGTCCGACCCATAGTCCAGCCCAGAACAGTAATTCCTTGTTTGATGCGTCCCTGTTAGAGGCTAAATGTGATTGCAGCTGAAGTACATTGATTAACCCAAAATAACTTTCCCTCAATTTGCTGGCTGCTCAAGAATACTCAGGAGACCTGCTTTTGTTCTGAGCTAGTCATTCAGGAGCCCTGGCTCCAGTCCTTATGTATCTATTGAAACAGAGTGAATCAGAAAAACATAGGAACTACACAAGGACACACAGTGCTGTTTAGTTAGTTTAGAGCGAGGATTTCTTTTTTCCAAGCATCACTTGTGCAATTCTTTTTTTATGGTCTAGTTAAAATAATTTCATGGTTGCAGTTTTTGTTCCTGTCTGTGCTTAGCAAAGCAAACTGTAGGGGTTACAGCTGAGAGAGGCATGGGGGAGGGGACAATTTCTCCCTCGGCACAAAAAAAGTGCAGCGTTTTATCACGCTGCTTGCAAAATGATGTGTTTAAAGGGCAGAATTGTCAATGTCAGATGCGAGGCTGAGGTACCTATTAATAAACAGCCTCTGCATAGGAAATTCTTTGCAGACTTTAATCAGGAATTTTCCATAGTAACGCTGTGTGCCTATGGTTAGCTCAGCAACAGTGGTTTAAATTCCACACAATGGACTTTGAGTTCATCTTTGCAAACAGAAGAATGCACATAAGATCACATGAACACAATTCTCTTCACTGGAAGTTCAAATTTTATGATGTCTTCTATTTCTCCCCTTATATTTTGAGATGTTGGCTGAAGAAGTGGGGTCCAGACTGATTTTAGCCTGGGGTTTGGAGGTCGATCTGAAACCAAATCTGGGCTGGGATTCGGGTTCAGATCTGATGGTGTTGAAGTCTTGAAAGCTGTTCATGAAGCAGTCTCACAAGATGATGGAAATCTCATAAGCATAGCTGGTCTTGTGAGATTTCGGATCTCTTGTGGCAAACTCTGACGGAAATATCTATTCTTGTGAGATCTCAGCCATGTTTGAACCAGACCCAAGAAACAGGGCCCTTCTGGTTTGGGAACTGGCTCAGAATTGAAAACATAAAGGCAGACTCAGATCCCAGGATTTCATCCTTAAAATCTATCCCTTGTGCCCAAATTCAGAGAGATCAATACCAAGGCTCCAGTTTTGTCCCATCTCTAAACTGAACTGCATAGCCATTGCACAACAAAAGATACTCAAATATTAGAGGTGGAACAGCTGTATATCCAAGACTGCCTGGATTTTTTTTTTTTTTTAAATCCATGTCAGCCTTTCTGTCAATATCTTCCCACCCTCTCCAAATCCATTTTGATTTCCTTGGGTCACTTTCAAAATACAGTCATTCTGAGTTGTCATATAAATGCCTTCTGTCCTTCTGAGAATGGAAACCCTTGCACATGTCACTGGAAAGGTTTCTAAGAGCGTTTTAGTGTGACTAGAACAGAACACCACCACCATACAGTCTCCTTTAAAAGTTCTCAATGATTTCAACCAGCAAGAGGGATTGTAATCAGTGAATGGGCAGACTGCTGCACCTGCACAAAGCCCCATCTAGTACAGTTCCATGCGGGGGTACGTTACATCTCACCTGCTGCCAACTGCAGACTCGGGGCCCAAACATCAGTCTGCTTTAGTGCCCACACTACTGCAAAGGTAACCTGAGCATTCTTAAACATACTTTTTCCTCAGGCACATACACCTTTGGGAAAACTAGTCAGCATATATATGGTGCACTATATGTATGGCACAGCCCAAATTAAACCAAATAAAAGCTCTAATAACCCTAAACAGACTAATACTTAATTTATTTCCATTCTAGTTTTGCTCTGAATTTCACAAAACAAGACAGTCTCAGCTGCTACAGATGTATGTTTGTGCCAAAAATATATGGTGTGGTATGGTCTGACTATAAATAAACCCAATGATCCAAACAGCCAGATACCTTAGGTTCCATGCAAGCCATCCAGTGTCCGGAACTCTAGAAATATGAATGCTGTAGGAATCATCCTACCAAAGAGTCCTAGGCTCTGCCTTTTATCTCAGATGACTATTTCAGTGCATATGAAACAGACTAGAAATAACTGCTACAGAGAGAAGCAGAAATCAAGGGCTACACAGTCCCTGTTTTAATTCTTTTTCATTAGCAAGTATTAAGGAATTCCGGGGCAGCTTTTGATCCAGTGCTCAGTTTCTCTTTCCTGCAGAGCTTATGGAATAACTGATGGGTAATTTTCCAGATCTCAACAACAATAAGAACAACAACAGAACTAAAGGACTAAACAGTGCTTTTATGTAGTAATGTTTAATGGCTCAGTTTCCTATTGTGGGGATTGTTCTCTTGGCCTGTAGTGAGACAGTTTTAATCAATGGAGCCCTTTGGAATCAAACGTAGGTATTTACTAGAACGAGACACACAGGACGGTGTTTGTCCAGCTAGCAGTCTGACTGTGTCAGCAAATGCCCTGTTTGGAATCGGTTTCTGAGTCTGACACAAAGACTCAGATCATCAGACATTTCCTCATCATCACAACTAAAACCTGGGAGGGAACTGTATATAGATGAATGACACAGAGAAACTTTCTGATTTGGACACCATTCAACTGGCCTCTGAATCTAAAAAAACATAAATCAATCTTGGGCTCCAGAATTTCAGCAATTTGGGGTGAACAAATAAATGAAGTAGATTTGGTTACCCATCTCCTGAGTGGGCTGGGCTGGAAGTGAAGGTGAGGCAGGAGAGTGGAGAGAAGAGGAACTCTAAGGTGCCACAGTGATAGTGGCCTGTGAGGTTGGTATCAAATCTCTAGCAGCCTAAAATCATTATTTGTGTCAGAGCTCTTCACAAAGCAGGTGAAAGTACCATATCTCCATTTGACAGATGAGGAAACGGACATATTGACATGCTCAAAGTCAAATACTGAGTAGTGGAATCCACATCTCCTAATTCCTGAGTTTGTGCTCTATCCCCTGCATGAACATTGCAGATTATCTGCATAGGCTCCAGTTTATCATTGTCCTATAGCCTGTTTCCACCAGCTAAGCTGGGTGTAAGAAAAGTGGGTATAAATCCACCTAGGCGATGCCCTAAGCATACCGGGACATTGCACTAGGCACAAAACCAGATGCACCAGCTCTTTGCCAACGGCAGCAACAACTCCGCTTGCATAAGGCATTTCAGGGTGAACTAAAAGGACGGTGCTGTGTGGCCCAGGCGGACCTGCAACCTGCCGATTCTGCCCCATATTGAGTCTTTATGGAGCCTACTGTGCAGAGACACAATTTAAAGCTGCACCAACCTATATTAGTGGCCAAATCAGCCACCACAGCCTTTGACTAGAGGAGAAGTAAGCTGTCTTTTTTCTCAGCCTGCATCAGCACAGGGTAAATCTGGCTCACAGATTCTCCAGTTTTTACCCAGGCTGGCACGATACTACAACTACTAACTGTTACTAAATACTTGCTAGAGACATTTGCATTTCATTTATAAAGCATTTGTGGACTCTGGCTATCTTATGAGATGTAACTGAACAATAAACCAATTTTAAAATAACAGAAAGAACCTGGTCCAATTACAACAGAATTGTTACTTGATGTTGAAGTTACACTGAAAAGCTGCATCGCCGCAAGCTTGGACAGTGAGAGAAACCCAGAATGGGAGGCTGTGAAATTCTTTCTGTTTGAGCAGACTCTGCCAAAACTGGTTTATTAGCAGGTTACAAAGTCTCACAGACTGGAATTTCTGCAGTAAATTGCATTCAGGCCAAGCTCACAAATCATTAGCCATGCAATCTTGTTTATGCTGCTAGTACTTGGAGTTTGGCCTATTACAAAATCAAAGTAGCAAGGTTGAATGGTTCTGAGCAAAAAGCTGAATGAGTGAATAAGTTTTTCTGAGGAGGGTTGGGGAGGCTGTAGGATGCTCATTTAATGTAAACAGGCCAGTGCAGAGCCCATAAACAGCCTTTTTAAGGTGAAAGCCCCATGGAATAGCCAGAGACACACACAAGTATTACGAGAGGCCAATCCTGCTCCTAACCATGTCAATGGGAGTTTTGCCATTGATTTCATGGGCAGCAGGAGTAGGCTCAATGCTCTTCACATGAATCCATTTCCAAATCCATGAATAAGGTGTGTGAAATCACAAAACTAACAGCACTTGACGTTAGCCATTTTGGGACTTCTCACTGGCAGAGTTGTGACGCATAGGGAACCTACTTACTGAAAGAAATCAGGGTGGAAGGGTAAATACGGGGAAATTCCTCTTAACTGAACAGAGGCATTGAACAATCAACCAAATATATGATGGTGAAAGTACAACAAAGAAATATAGCATCAAGGACACCATACTGGAGAGCAGTCTAATGTCCTTGCTGTACTTTCACATCAAAAATATCTCAGTAGGGGGACCCTCCAGGATGGACTCTGCTGAACTCTGGCAGCGTGTGAGATACTATACAGGAGATTCCTCGGGTTGTGCTAGAATCTAACCCCCTGTATGAACATTGCAAATTATCTGCATAGGACCCAGTTCATCATTGTTCCATAGCCTGTTTCCAATAACTAGGCTGGGTGTGTAAGAAAGGTGTGTATAAATTCACCTAGGGGGACGCCCCAAGAATACAGGCCCATTGCACCAGGGATAAAACCAGATGCACCAGCCCTTTGCCAACTGCAACAGCAACTCGGGTTGCATAAGGAGAGTGACTCACACACTGCTGTATTTCAGCAGTCCATCCTGGGGGGTCCACCCACTGAGATCTTTTTGAGAAACAAGCATCAGGGAACTGGTTTGTTAAGAAGGAAGGGAGGGGATCTGGGAAAATGATCTTGCACTTCCTGATGGTTCCCAAAATGAAACAGCCTGCTGGAGAAGGGTGTGCTGTTTACAGAGGAATCCCTCCCACTAATGAACAGTGTGGAGCTTGACAAATAACACACAGAACAATTCACAAAGATTTTACAATAACAGCGTGAGCTGCATCTTCTGTCCTGCAGGTTTGTATTATCTATTGCTGATGGACTCAGACAAATCATCAGTTCATTTGTGAAACGTCAGGCTGATGATTGGTTTCAATAAATTAGATCATTGTAAGTAAAAATGTATGCCCTTCACCTGTTTTTACTGTTACACAAGAGTAATCTAGTCTAACACCCTGCAAAGATGTAGGGTTTGTGGTAAATAAATAGTATACATCATTGTGGACTGGGGACTATATGGAATTCCATTAGGGATGGTGATCCCAGCCCATCCCACCAGAAACTAAGATGGAAATCAGCCAAATTCACTCAGGATGTAACATTTCCAGAGAAATTCCACCACCTGGAGAGGCTCACCTATGTGAATTCAATCAGGAAAACAAACAAGCAGTCCTGTGGCACTTTTAAAGACTGACACATTTCTTTATCGCATGAGCTTTCCTGGCTAGAATCCTGTTTCATCTGACCTATGAAATGAAGATTACAGAATGAAAGGGGATGCATAAATGAATACAAACAACTTACTTGGTTTGCTGAAAAAATCTGAACTGACCTTGTGACTGACCCTTCTCTGCATTTATAAATCTCCTTTCATTCTGTAACCTCTATTTCATGTGTCTGATGAAGTGGGATTCTACCAATGAAAGCTCATGCAATAAATAAATTTGTTTGTCTTTAAAAGTGCCACTGGAGTGCTTGTTCATTTTTCTGAACTGGACTAACATGGTTACCCCTCTAGTTCAATCAGGGTTCTCCAGAGACCAACAGACAAAGAAAGGATTTGGATAAATAGCCTACGTTTAAACTGACTCAAGACCTTCTTTTTGATCCAGCAAAGGACAGGACCTTCTATGCAATGAGGCCCCCAATCCTTCCTGGGAAGGGATGGAAGGACACTGTCCTACTGAGACCCCATCTGATCGATGGGTAACCTTTAGCTTGTACGTAGATTCTTTTATTTTGTATGCTTTCACTTTAAAATAACTGGTTGTTTATAAAGAGCTATTCAGTATCTCAGCTGAGCAACTGTGCCTTTATAAGCCTTTGAAGAGAAAGCAAAGTGCAGGCGCTGGCCTATTTAGACAGTCTGACTTGCTAGGAATATCACAGGATAAGCAGGGAAACGTGCAGCCTGGAAAAACCCAAGGAGGAAGAGAGACACAGTTCTCTGCCTAAGAGAGGTGATGGCTGAGGAGCTGGGAGCTAGAATGGTGCCCTCAAGGGCCCGCAGAGGGGGAATACAGGTGTACCTGCCTTGAACTATGACAACGAGCTCTCTGGGGCAGGAATTATTTTTGTGTTACTTGCTTGCACAATGCCAAGTACAAAAGGGCCTGGTTCCCTAATTGGGCTCATTATGATCTACCATAATAGACATCATAATGCAAATTGTCAAAACTGAACACATTTGATACACTGTAGCATAAACAAATTCCAAAGGGGTAGCCGTGTTAGTCTATTGTAGAAAGACAACAGAGTCCTGTGGCACTTTTAAAGACTAACAGATTTATTTATCGCATGAACTTTCGTGGGAGAAAATCCCACTTCGTC